>WBOK01000083.1:0-215739 GCA_009289805.1 Alternaria gansuensis | reverse complement strand
TAATAATAATAATAATAATAATAATAATAATAATAATAATAATAATAATAATAATAATAATAATAATAATAATAATAATAATAATAGGAGCTTAGGTAACAATGGTAGGCTGCTACTAAGGCATAGTTTAGGCGTAGGTAGCGCTTATAATAGTAGTGTTAGAAGTAGTAGTACCAATAAGATCGGTAGTAGTAGTAAATTGATTAAGGTGTTAAAGGTGGTGGTTGTTGTTGTAGTCAAAATGGGGTTTCTAAAAAAAGTGAAAAGCAGCTACCCTCTACTAATTAGTCACAAAAGTCAAAAAAAAGATTGTGTGTAGTTAACAAGATTCAAAAGGTAGGTGGATAATGTCACGGATGGTTGCGTGTTGACTAGGTCCGCCAAACTCGCTTATTGTTAGCTTGCCTACCAGAAATTGTGCTTATAAGGGGCTCCTCACCTGCGAGGATACCTGCAGGTATTATTACTTAAAATATACACATGTTATTATTTTAGAGCTATCTCTTACTATCTTCTATAGTGTGAAGCAAGTACTATTGCCTAAAGCTACCCTTTACAGAATAATACCTCCTCCTACAGGCTAATAGTCTAGAGATAGCTCCCTTAACGCGATCTAACACTTAAAGTAATTAAAGAAGTTAGAGCTTTACTGCATTTAAACTCTCTAATCTCCCTTAAACTTTATTAAGGCCTGCTACACCTAAAAAGCCTAGAGAGCGTACCTAAGGCGCACTTATAATACTTAAGGAGTGTATTAACGCTGTAAAAAAGTAACACAATAAACTTTAATTCTTACAATAATTATAAAAGTTAGAAAAAAAAGTAGTATAACTAAAAAGAGTTAAATAAAAAGAAATTCTAAATATACTAATACTACTAACTACATTATCCTGCGCGCAGAACGCACTTAAAGCAACACCTACTATATATACGCAACGCGCGTTAAAACTTAAAAACTTAGCTAAATACTAAAGTAAAACTTTTAAGAAACATTATAAGTTTACTTATTTTTATAAAGTAGTATTTTAGCTACTACTACAAGAATTTAAAAGAAATAATAATAAGGTAATTTAAGTAATATAGTATTTTAGAGTAGATTTTTAAAAGCTTTAGTATAGTTACTATAAGCATTCTTTTAAAGTAAAGAAAGAAGTGTTAACTTAAAACTATTTTAAGTAATATATACTTAACTTACTTTTAAACTCTATTAACTATAGCTTTAAAGTAGTAACTACGCATATATACGCTATATAGTAAAAAGACTAAACTATTTAATTATTTATAACTTATTTTAATATTTTTAAAAATTAACTCTTAACATATATTAAGGTATAAAAAGTCTAGTACTTTTTTATAAAACTAAAGCTTAAACTATAGTACGTAATTACTAACTACTATTAAATCTTTATAACTAGAGAAGACTTTATTATACTTAAATTTATACTTAAGTAGAATTTGCGTAAAGCACTTATTACGTATAATTTACTTTAATAGAGCACTTTTACAAAGAAAAAAAAGAAATACTTTTTTATAGCTACTATACTAAACGCACCTAAAAAGTGTAAGAATAGTAATAATATTATATATTTTAAGTACTAGAAGAAAAGACACTACGCTAATAAGTGCTAAAGCAACAACTTTAATAAAGTCCTAGTTAATATAAACTAGATAAAAAAAGGTTAAGCCTTGCTATAAACTTAAAGTTAGTAAGGCACGTGCTAATAAATATTTTACTAGAAATATAGTGTATATATTACGCACGTTTAGTAACTAAAGTAAAAAAAGAACTTTAAGTTATTTTAGATTTATAAGTAGATATTAGCTTTATTAGTTAAAAAATAGCTATAAAGATAAATTTAAAACCTATTTAGGATGTAGAACTTCCTTACTTAAGTTAAATTAGACTTTAAAGGCAAAATACATACGTAATATATAAGCTTTAGCTATACTTAATAAATAATAATAGCATAAAGCGTATTACAAAAGTTACTGCGTATAAAGTAAATAAAAAGAAAGCACTACTACTACTTAGTAACTTCTTTTTAAGCTAGGAAGGCATTTGTATTAACTATAAAAAGTCGATGTAGCGTTAAGAATATACAAGAGTAAATATTAACTTAGTAGCTACTAAAGTATTTTTAAAGAATGTAAGACTTATAAATTTAAAAGCTTACTTCTTAGAAGTACTTTAAAGTAATAGTGTATGTATTAAGCTTAAAGTATATATACTAAACATATTTATAGTATAAGTATAGCGTATACTTAATACATTACAAGATTATACTAATATTTTTAATAATAAAGCTACTAAAACTTTTTTATAGCTAAAAAGCTTAAATTACATAATTTCTATTTAATAAAAAAAAAAACTTTCTTATAAGCTTTTTTATACTCTCTCTTCTTATAAGCTTTAAGTACTTTATAAATATATTAAGAAAGTACTACGTAAGAAATAGATTTACTATAACACTAGCCTTATAAGCGCACTAATACTATTTATACTAAAAAAAAATAAAACTTTTTACTTTTACGTAAATTATTAAGGCCTTAATGCTATTATAATAAAAAATTGTTGCCTACTTTCTTTAATTAAAGAAACACTAGACTACCTATTAGGCGTATACTACTATACAACATTAGATCTTAAAGACGCCTACTATTATCTAAAGATTAAGGCAGAAGATAAGTAGAAGACTACTTTTAAAACATAATATAGACATTTTAAATATTTTGTTATACTTTTTAAGCTTATAAATGCCTTAGTAAGTTTTTAAGCCTATATTAATAAAGCTTTAAAAGAGCACTTAGATTATATTTATATAGTTTATCTAAATAATATTCTTATTTACACCTATAATAATAATATTATGCTATACTAGCATGCTATACGCGCTGTACTTAACTTTTTACAAAAAATAAAGTTATATGTAAATTTTAAAAAGTATATATTTGCTTTAAACAAAGTTTATTTCTTAAAATTTATTATTATAAAAAGTAGTATTTACGTAAATTTAGCGCGTGTTACTACTATTAAGTAATAGCTTAGACTTACTAGTATAAAAGAGCTGTAGTTCTTTCTAGGATTTATAAATTTTTATTAGCATTTTATTAAGAACTATGCTATAAAAACAGCACTTCTTATAAATATTATAAAAAAGAAATAAGCGTTCTACTAAAATAAAAATACACATGCTGCCTTTATAAGGCTAAAGCAATAGTTTATATATATACCTATTCTGCGTTACTTTAAAAATATACGTATAATTTATATTAAAATAAATACATTAACTTTTGCTATATTAGGTATATTATTTTAATTATTTAAGGATAAAAAGTAGTATTTTATTATATTTTACTTACAAAAACTATAAAATGCTAAGCTAAACTATAAAGTATACAACTTTAAACTTTTAGCTATTATATAAAACTTTAAGAAATAGCAGTACTACTTAGAAAGCGCTTAATATACTATTTAGGTGTTAACTAATTATAATAACTTGCGCTCTTTACGCGCTATATAGAAGCTAAACTAGCGTTAAGCACACTAAGCTTTATATTTAGGGGCTTTTAATTTTAAAGTTAAATACCGCCTAGGGCGTATAAACTCTATAAATAGACTATTAAGAAAAGTAGATTATAAATAAAAGAACCTATTATTAACTTAATTATTGCCTATACTGCAGAACAAACTTCTAGCAAGAGTAAAGTATAGTAAAATAAAAAGTTCTATAACTTAGTATAGCTAGGAAGGCGCATGTAAGACGCATATAGCTAATATTTATAAAATAAAAAGTATTTAAACTACTAGTGCTATAAAGTGCATACTATGCGTACTACGCTCTTTAGCTAAAGTATTAGTTAGTAGCAAACTTGCAATAGTAGAGTTAAAAGCTTTAATAAATAAACTACGCTAGTTATAATAAAAAGACGCTTTTATTTTACAGCAGGTTATAGACTTTATATAAATAGTATATACTTAAAATAGTAGCAGCACACAAGTATAGCATGTTAATAATAAAGAAGTTCTAAGATATAAAAGCAGAATTTATGTTCTACTAGAATAAGCTATTAAGTAAAAGATTTTATTATAAAATTATAACACGCGTATAGTAAGTTATTTTAGCACATATAGAACTTATAAGCTTATTAGTAAGCTATATTACTAGCTAGAGCTAGGCTATAATGTTTAAGATTACGTAAAAACTTGTATAGTATACTAAAAAAGCAAAGCTCTAAAATACAGCAAATATAGTTAATTATTACTATTATTAGTTTTTGATAAGATATTTAAAAAAGTAAGCTTTAATTTTATAATAAAACTACTACTAGTAAAAAATAACAGTTTAGGTTGCGTATTTAATACAATTTTTATAATTATTAACTACTTTTTAAAAATAGCAATCTATACTTTTTAAAAATAGCAATCTATATATTTATATTAAAAACGTAAGATGCAAAACAGTTTATAGAATCCTATTTTAAATATATTATTTTAAAATATAGAATCTAAAAAAGTATTATATTTAATTATAGTTTAATCTTTACTTTAGCGTTTTAGACAAAAATATGCTACTAATTATAAGTAAAGCGTAGGCTAAGTACAGCCTTCTACCTGCAGACAGATAAGCAAACTAAATACTAGAACTAAATAATAAAGTAATACTTAAGGACATTTACTTTAGAGAAACAAGACAATTAGGTGTTACTTCTACTAACTATATAATTTGCATACAATAACTCTATCTATAAATTAATAAAAATAATACTTTTTTACGTAGTATATAGCAAGCATTTATTACTTATATTACTTTTTAAAGATAGTAGGCTAGAAGAGGAGGTACTAGACGCTATAAATAGAGTGTAGCGCATGCACAGCGCACGTGCAATAGCAAGAAAACACTTTTTAGTAGTATAAGAATATTAACGCTAATACTATAATAAAAAATATAAACTAAAGATTTTCTGCTAAAAAAACTTAGTTTATCTTAGTATAAAGAACATTAACTTAGCCTACTAACTTAATAAAAAGCTTTTAGCAAGTTTATAAGACTATTTTAAGTATAAAAAGTAATAACAACACAGGCTTACTAACTATAACTACTACTTTACTATTATATTTATAATATCTTCTATATCTCTTTACTAAAATAATAGGAATTACGTAGTAGTTAAGAAAATAATACTTAAGCACTAGAAATTAGCTTTAAAGGTAAAGAAATCTAGAAAGTTAAAAAAATATTAAAGAAATAGGTTAAGAATAGCTAGCTAAAGTATTAGCTGTAATAGAAAGGCTATAATAAATTATAAAATACCTAGACTCTAGCATTGTAGTTTAAGAATATAGAAAAACTAATTAAAAAATATAAGTATAATTAAAAATTATTACGTCTTAAGCGCGCTAAAAGAATATACTAAATATTGTTGTTGCGCACTTAGGGCGCAAATTAAGTATTTAAATAAATAAAACTATAAGTATAAAAATAATTTACTTTTACTTATTATTAAAAAATTTCTTACTACTAGCACAAACTTTATTATTACTACCTATATTATTACTACTACTTTTAGCACTACTGTTATGCGCGCTACCTGCGCCTAGACTGCGCCTAAGAAGTAGCACGTTGTTGTTGCCTAAGCTCTTATTATTATCCTTATTATTATTAGTAGAACTAGTAATCTTAGCTACATAACTAGTAATTAATTTAAGAGTAGCTACTATACAGTATTACTTTACTAAAATTAAGCTTAAGTAGTAAGGCAAAGTTATTAGCACCTAAGTAAAAACTTTTAAAGGAGTACTAGTGTATGTAGTAATATAGCAGCAGTTAGAAAGCTTAAAGTTAAATTAGCGCTAGCATTACGCAAGCTTAACGCTAGCAGTAATAATAGTAGAGTTAGTCTTTAAAATATTAGCATTAATAACTATAGTATTAAAATAAGTATAAAGATAGTATAAATTATTTAAACACTTATTAAGCGCTTTAAAAACTTATTTAGATTAGCTAAAACATAGTTAATAAAATAAAAAAACTTACTTTAGTATAACTACTATAGTTACTTTTAACATAATAGTTATAATAATAATGCTTAGTCTTTTTATAAATTTTTTTTTATTTAATAATATTTTATGCGTAGCGCAGGCAAGTTGCATATAAAGTAATAAGATTAGTAGCTTTATTAAGCATGCTAAACTTATATAGCTAAGTATCTTATAAGTAAAACTTCTTAATATACTTAGAATTTAAATAGTAGACTATAATAAAGATTAAAGCTTATTATTTAGTTATATAGTAAGTGCGTTAAAGTTGCGTGTTAAATATATTAATTAAGACAAGAATTATAAAGAATATACTAGAATTTTTTTTTATTACTACAGTAAATATTACCTTGTTTAAACTACTTATAATAATTATATACTTTCTTCTTTACTTCTAAAAATTTTAAAAAATAAATAACAAATTTAAAAGTTATTATAATAATGCTATAAAGACTTAAGCCTAAAGCTTATTACGTGCTTAAACTATAAGTAATATACGTCTTAAAAGTACTTAAGCTGCAAGTAATACGCGCTCTTTACTAAAACATCTTTATATAGTCTAAAGAGTTAACTTAAGGCTATTAGGACGCTAGACTAAAGAGAGAGGCTTTGTTACAGATAGTTACGTGTTAACTAGGTCTACTAAACTTGCTTATTGTTAGCTTGCCTACTAGCAATTATGCTTACAAGGGGCTCCTTACCTGCAAATATACACACGTTATTATTCTAGAGCTATCTCTTACTATCTTCTGTGGTGTGAAGCAAGTACTATTGCCTAAAGCTACCCCTTACATATATTATTAAAGCTTTAACGCTGTTATAATAAAAGATAATTACTTACTTTCTTTAATTAGAAAGATACTAAACTGCCTATTAGGTATATACTACTACACAACACTAGATCTTAAAAACGCTTACTATTATTTAAGAATTAAAGTAGGAGATTTGTAGAAAACTACTTTTAAAATATAATATAGACATTTTAAATATTTTGTTATGCTTTTTAAGCTTATAAACGCCTTAGTAAGTTTTTAAGCCTATATTAATAAAGCTTTAAGAGGGTACTTAAATTATATTTACATAGTTTATTTAAATAATATTCTTATTTACACTTATAATAATAATATTACACTATACTAGCGTGTTGTACGCGCTGTACTTAACTCTTTATAAAGAATAAAATTATATGTAAATTATGAAAAGTTAATATTTGCTTTAAACAAAGTTTATTTTTTTAAATTTATTACTATAAAAAGTTGTATTTGCGTAGATCTAGCGTGTATTACTACTATTAAGCAATAGCCTACACCTACTAGTATTAAAAAGCTGCAGTCTTTTTTAGAATTTATAAACTTTTATTAGTATTTTATTAAAAACTATGCTATAGAAATAGCACCTCTTATAGATATCTTAAAAGAGAAATAGGCATTCTACTAGAACAAGAATATATATGCTGCTTTTATAAGGCTAAAGCAACGCTTTATATATACCCCTATCCTATATTACTTTAAAAATACATGTATAATTTATATTAAAATAAATGCTTTAACTTTTGCTATATTAAGCATATTATTTTAATTAATTAAGAATAAAAAGTAGTATTCTATTACGCTTATAAAAACTGTAAAACGCTAAGCTAAACTATAAAGTATACAACTTTAAACTTTTAGCTATTATATAAAGTTTTAAAAAATAGCAACATTACTTAAAAGGCACTTAACATACCATTTAAGTATTAACTAATTATAACAACCTGCGCTCTTTACGCGCTATATAAAAGCTAAACTAGCGTTAAGCACGCTAGGCTTTATATTTAAAAGCTTTTAATTTTAAAGTTAAATACTGCCCAAGGCGTACAAACCCTATAGACAGACTATTAAAAAAAGTAAATTATAAATAAAAGAACCTATTATTAACTTAACTATTGCCTAAACTATAGAATAAACTTCTAGCAAAAGTAGAGTATAGTAAAATAAAAAGTTCTATAACTTAGTATAGCTAAGAAAGCGCATATAAAACATATATAGCTAATATTTATAGAATAAAGAGTATCTAGACTACTAGTGCTATAAAGTGCATACTATGCGTACTATACTCTTTAGCTAAAGTATTAGTTAGTAGTAAACCTACAATAGTAGAGTTAGAAGCTCTAATAAATAAACTACGCTAGTTATAGTAAAAGAACGCCTTTACTTTACAATAAGTTATAAACTTTATATAAGCAGTATATACTTAAAATAGTAGTAGCATATAAGTATAGTATATTAATAATAAAAAATTCTAGAATATAAGAGTAGAATTTATATTCTACTAGAATAAGCTATTAGGTAGAAGATTTTATTACAAAATTATAACATGTGTATAGTAAGTTATTTTAGCACACTTATAAGCTTATTAGTAGGCTATATTACTAGCTAGAGCTAGGCTATAATATTTAAGATTACGTAAAGACCTATATAGTATACTAAAAAAGCAAAGCTCTAAAATATAGCAAATATAGTTAGTTATTACTATTACTAGTTCTTAATAAGATATTTAAAGAAGTAAGCTTAAATTTTATAATAAAGCTATTACTAGCAAAAAACAACAGTTTAAGTTGCGTATTTAATATAATTTTGTAATTATTAACTACTTATTAAAAATAGCAATTTATATACTTATATTAAAAATATAAAATATAAAATAGCTTGTAATATCTTACTTTAAATATATTATTTTAAAATATAAAGTCTAGAAGAGCATTATATTTAATTACAGTTTAATCTTTACTTTTGCATTTTAAATAAAAATATACTATTAATTATAAGTAAAGTGTAGGCTAAGCATAGCCTTCTACTTATAGATAAACAGGCAGACTAAACGCTAAAACTAAATAACAAAGTAATACTTAAGAACGTTTGCCTTAAAAACATAAAATAATTAAGTGTTACTTTTACTAACTACATAATTTGTATACAACAACTCTATCTATAAATTAATAAAAATAACACCTTTTTACTTAATATATAGCAAGTATTTATTGCTTACGTTGCCTTCTAAAGATAGTAGGCTAAAAAAAGAGGTACTAAATACTATAAATAAAGTGCAGCGCATACACAGCGCATGTGCAACAGCAAAAAAATACTTCTTAGCAGCATAAAAATACTAATACTAATACTATAATAAAAAATATAAACTAAAGATCTTTTACTAAAGAGTCTTAGTTTGCCTTAGCATAAAAAATATTAACCTAGCCTACTAACTTAGCAAGAAGCTTTTTAGCAAGTTTATAAAACTATTCTAAGTATAAAAAGTAGTTAAAATGTAGGCAAACTAACTAAAACTACTACTTTACTATTATATTTATAATATTTTCTACGTCTTCTTACTAAAATAATAAAAATTATATAGTAGTTAAAAAGATAATACTTAGACACTAAAACTTAGCTTTAAAAGTTAAAAGATTTAAAAAGTTAAAAAAATATTAAAAAAGCAAATTAAAAATAGCTAGCTAGAGTATTAGCTGTAATAAAAAAGCTATAATAAATTATAAAATACTTAAACTCTAGTATTATAGTTTAAGAATATAAAAGAACTAATTAAAAAATATAAGTATAAGTAAGAATTATTACGTTTTAAGCGTACTAAAAAAATATACTAAATATTATTATTGCGCACTTAGAGCGCAAATTAAGTATTTAAATAAATAAAACTATAAGTATAAAAATAATTTACTTTTACTTATTATTAAAAATCTTCTTACTACCTGCACAAACTTTATTATTACTACCTATATTATTACTACTACTTCTAGCACTACTACTATATGCGCTACCTGCGCTTAGGGCGCGCTTAAAAAATAGTATATTATTATTACCTAAGCTTTTATTATTATTCTTATTATTACTAGCAGGACTAGCAATTTTAGCTGCATAACTAGTAATTAATTTAAAAGTAGCTGCTATATAGCGCTGCTCTACTAAAATTAAGCTTAAGTAGTAAAGCAAAGTTATTAGCATTTAAGTAAAAACTTTTATAAAAGTACTAGTATATATAGTAATATAGTAGTAGTTAGAAAGCTTAAAGTTAAATTAGCGCTTGCACTGCGCAAGCTTAACGCTAGTAGTAATAATAGTAGAGTTAGTTCTTAAAATATTAGCATTAGTAATAGTAGTATTAAAATAAGTATAAAGTTAGTATAAATAATTTAAACACCTATTAAGTACTTTAAAAACTTATTTAGATTAGCTAAAGCGCATTTAATAAAATAAAAATACTTACTCTAGTATAACTACTATAATTACCTTTAGTATAATAGTTGTAATAATAATACTTAGTCTTACTACAAATTTTTTTCTATTTAGTAATACTTTACGTGCAGCGTAGGCACGTTATATACAAAGTAATAAAATTAGTAGCTTTTTTAAGCATACTAAACTTATATAGCTAAGCATCTTATAAGTAAGACTTTTTAATATACTTAGAATTTAGATAGTAAACTATAATAAAAGTTAAAGCTTATTATTTAGTTACATAGTAAGTACGTTAAAGCTGCGTATTAAATATATTAAGCAAAATAAGAATTATAAGAAATATATATAAAAAATTCTTTATTACTATAGTAAAAATTACTTTGTATAAACTAGTTATAATAATTATATACTTTTACTTTTACCTCTAAAAATTTTAGGAAATAAATAATAAATTTAAGAGTTACTATAATAACGCTATAAAGACTTAACTCTAAAGCTTATTACGCGCCTGAACTACAGGTAATACACGTCTTAAAAGCACCTAAGCTACAAGTAAAACGCGCTCTTTACTAAACTATCTTTATATAGTTTAGAAAGTTAATTTAAGGCTGTTAGGACGCTAGACTAGAGAAGGAGGCTCTGTTATAAATAGTTGCGTGTTAGCTAGGTCTACTAAGCTTGCTTACTGTTAGCTTGCCTACTTGCAATTGTGTTTATAAAGGGCTCCTCGCCCTAAAGAATACAAAAATATACACACGTTATTATTTAGAGCTATCTCTTACTATCTTCTGTGGTGTAAAGCAAGTACTATTGCCTGAAGCCACCCCTTACACTACTAAGCAAAAGCGTATTTTTATTATAACTAGCGCAGTTTATTTATTAAAGCTTCTAACATTACTATTGCAAGTTTATTACTAACTAATACTTTAGCTCATAAGCCCAGTACGTATAGTATATACTTTATAGCACTAGTAGTATAAATACTTTTTTTTTTGTAAATATTAACTATATGCGTTTTATATGCGCCTTCTTAGCTATACTAAGTTATGAAACTTTTTATTCTACTATACTTTACTTTGACTAAAAGTTTAATCTATAGTGTAAGAAATAGTTAAGTTAATAATAAGTTCTTTTATTTATAATTTACTTTTCTTAATAGTCTGTTTATAAGGTTTGTATACCTTAGGCAGTACTTAAACTTTAAAATTTAAAGCTCTTAAATATAGAGCTTAGTGTGCTTAACGTTAGTTTAGTTTCTATATAGCGCGTATAAAGCGCATGTTGTTATAATCTATTAACACTTAAATAGTATATTAAGCACTTTCTAGATAGTATTGCTATTTCTTAAAAGTTTATATAATAGCTAAAAGTTTAAAGTTATATACTTTATAGTTTAGCTTAGCATTTTATAGTTTTTATAAGTAAAATATAACAAAATACAACTTTTTGTTTTAAAATAATTAAAATAATATGCCTAAAATAGTAAATGTAAGAGTATTTATTTTAAGATAAATTACGCATGTATTTTTAAGGAAATATAAAATAAGCGTATATATAAAGCGTTGCTTTAGTTTTATAAAAGTAGCATATGTATTCTTATTTTAGTAGAATACTTATTTCTGTTTTAGAATCTCTATAAGAGGTGCTATTTCTATAGTATAGTTCTTAATAAAATACTGATAAAAATTTGTAAATTCTAGAAAACACTGCAGCTCCTTAATACTAGAAGATATAGGTTACTACTTAATAGTAGTAACGCGCGCAAGATTTACGCAGATACTACTTTTTATAATAATAGTTTTTAAAAAAGAAACTTTGCTTAAAGTAAATATACACTTTTTAATATTTACGTATAACTTTACTTTTTATAAAAAGTTAAGTAAAGCGTGTATAGCACGCTAGTGTAGCACAATATTATTATTATAAGTATAAGTAAAGATATTATTTAGATAAACTATTAATATATAATCTAAGTGCTTTCTTAAAGCCTTATTAATATAGGCTTTGAAACCTGCTAGGGCATTTGTAAGCCTAAAAAGTATAACAAAATATTTAAAATATTTATATTATGTTTTAAAAGTAATCTTCTACTTATCCTCTGCTTTAATTCTTAAATAATAGTAGGCGTTTTTAAGATCTAATATTATGTAGTAGCATACGCCTAATAGGCAGTCTAGTGTCTCTTTAATTAGAAAAAGCAAGTAATAATCTTTTATTATAATAGTGTAAGACTTTAGTAATTGTTACAAACCTAAAAAGAGGGAACACACTGAGGAAGAGACCCTAGGCAACCTAGACAAAGGGCAGACCTTTGTGCACTAATAGATAACGCCACCTCGCATCTAGCACGTAATCCTACAGTCTTGGCAGAGATCCTCTATAGGACAAGCCACGTGCGTCCCACAATATACTATAGAATCCTACAATATCCTACTTCTAGAACAACATAGGACATATAGGACAACATAACACTCTCTTAGGTATATAGCATAAGCAATAAACCTTTATAGTTTATTATATTTAACTTTAAGTATAATCTAAGAATTACCTAATTTTTAACTTTTTATGTTATTACATTATTCTACTAAACGTGCTAACACAACTACCTATACTATTATATTAATTTACTAATTATACTAGTATAACTTTTTATTTATTGTACTTACTTATTTTAAAAAAACTAACATAAATTATTTATAAATATTTTTTATATTTTAAATATTTTTAAGATAAGTAATACTGCTATAAACACTTCTACTAATTTCTAAACTATAGAAATAACTATATATGCTAATAAGCCTAAAACTTACTATAGTAACTATAATAAGCTTAAAGCATAGCTACTTTAAGTTAATAAATACTTCTATATTAAAGAAACTAAAATTAATAATAATAATATAGTTGTATAGGCCTTTACGTTCTTACAAAAAGCTGCTAAAAAATAAGCTAATTTTATTTTTTATTAATATATAGATATAACTATTAATAATAATGCTAATAAAGCACTTATTAAAAACTAAAATCATTTTAAAATATAAATAAAAAAGGTATTTTTACTTTTTAAAGAATTTATAGTAGTAAAATAAAAAATTTAAAAGTTGTAATAAACTTGCTCTATAGCTAACTATATAATAAAGTTTTAGTAGTACTAAACAGTTATTAAATAAAATAATAATACTTTAATATAGATATACTAATAAGGTCTTAAACTAGCTATACATATAAAACTTATATAAAGTAAAGCTACTTTTAACATGCTTAACAAACTTATAGCTAAAGCTATTTAAGTAAATAATAAATTTTATAAGCTTAAGCTAGAAGAATAACTATTTTTATAAAGAAATTCTATACTTAGAAATATAAATACTTAACTATATTAAACTTATTAACGCCTGTACCTTAACTAAAGTTAATAACAAAATAATACGCCTAAAATTTAAAAATATTATATAACTAATAGCTATAAGCATATATATTTTAATAACTTTAATAAAAGACTTAGAAAAAGTAAGTTTTAGTAAAATAAAAATAGTAAAAAAGAAATTACTTACTATATATATAGTAAAGAAGGTTACATAAAGTAAAACTACTAGAGCTAAAGTAAAGTAATGTAATAGTTAAATATCATTTACTATATAGTACTTAGCAACAATCTAGAGGAAAAGTAGAATATTATTACTAGACTTACTATTATAGTTTAAGGAAAAGACTAGGCAAATATTAATAGTCTAAATAACCTCTTTATAATTACTCTAGAGGAAGCTTTAGACAATAACATCTCTAAAATAATACTTAATAAAGAAATAAAAGTAACTTTAGTTAACTAAACTAAGTATAGAAAGATAGCTAGGTTCTAAAAAACCTACTAGCCTTTTACACTAGTAGTAAAGGAAGCACTAATAGCCTAGAACTAGAAAATGTTACTACTAGCTGTATAGAAATACCCTACTACGCTAGACAAGCAAGATATTAATACTTAAGTACTACTACTCTTAGAAACATAATGCTTAAATAATTTAGCTAAGAAGATTAACATTTTACTAAAGTAGCTTAGATAACTTAAGAACATCTTTATAAAACTTTATAAAAAAATATTAGTTAAATACTACTAGTATACTAACTTACTAGAAGAACTATAAAAAAAAAATTACTTTAAAGGTAACTATTAATAAAGCTCTACATAATAACTTTGTATAGAAATAAACTTAAGATACTAAGGCATTCTAGAATAAACTAACGCACTAACTCTTAGATAAAGAAAAAAAGGAGATTTATAAAGAACTTTAGGTAACATGCTAAAAGTATAGAACTTAGAGTAACAGCTGTGCAACTAATATATATTATTAAATAGACTTGTGTAATTCTAAACACGCAAGGTACTTCTAGATAGTATATATATATAATAGCTATACTATATATTTTTTAAATAAGTATAAATTAGAATAGTTTTCTAAGAAACTAAAGAGATTACTTTAATACTAATACTTATAGCATAACTGCTTTAACAATAAATGCGTAGTACACTTATAGAATAAATAATATAGCCTATACTTTTATAAACATAATTATCTAAAAAAAACTTTATAGATGTATATAACGCAGTAGAAAGATTATAAAGATAGAACTTATATATAGAAGTGTAACTAGCTTTTATAGCACACGTGCCTTAATATTAAATATAAACTATATATAGTTGCTAAGAAGTTTTATAGATTTAGCATATAGTCTATTTTAGACAGATGCCCTAAACAGCTAGAACTACTAAAGTAATAAACATAATTAACTTTCTAAGCTTTCTTAAGCTACTAGTAAAGCTTAATAAATGTTAAATAATAGTATTAGTAGACTTTAGCTTTTAAGCTAACTTTGTTTCTTTTTAAGTAGTGTAAGTAGTAGGCCTACAAATACTAAAAAAATAAGAACTTTACTTACTATATATAGTAAATAATTAGCCTATGCTAGGCAAGACAACTATTACGTATAAAGTTAGCAAAGTAACGCTTAGTATTTAAAAATACTAGAAAGAATTAGACCTAGATGTCTTTAGATTAGCTACTTATAATATTATATTAAAAATTTCTTAGTTATAAAAATATAACTTATAAATTAACTAAAAGTTAAAAAAGTTCTTATTTAAGTGCTGTAAATTAGACACAACTATAAGCTAGCCTACGTATTTAATAACTATAATAGTAAATAAAAAGAAAATTAATAATATTACTAAAGAATAGTAAACTTTAATTAAAAATAACTTTAGAATATAAGAGTTTAACTTAATAAATACTAGCAGAGTACTTTTAAGTTACAAAGTTAAAGTTTTAGAAAAGTATATAACTTTAAATATTCTAAAAAAGTATAAAGAATTTTAGTACTTTTTTATACAAGTAGTAAATAGTAAAGCCTTACTAAGACACTAACTCTAGGACTATAAAATTGTCTTAGAAGAAAGAAAAACTTTACCTTTTAGGCTAATTTATTAACTATTAAAGATAGAACTTAAAGAACTAAGGACTAAGCTAAATAAAAATTAAAAAAAAAATATATTAAACTTTTAATATTGCTAGTAGGATTTCCAATACTTTTTATACTAAAAAAAATAGGCTACTATAGATATACGTTAACTACTAGAAACTTAATAATATTATAGTAAAAAATTAATACCTATTACTAAATATTATAAAGCTTTAAGATTAATTATCTTACGCTAAAGTCTTCATAGTATTAAACTTCTAAAATAAATACTACTTTATATAAATAAAGAAAAGTAAAGAATAGAAGATAGCGTTTAAAATATAATATAGATACTATAAATATACTATTATACTATTTAGGCTTATAAACGCCCTAGCAATATTTTAAGAACTTATTAACAATATATTAAGAGTATATTTAAATATCTTTATTATAGTATACTTAGATAACATTTTTATCTACTTTAAGAACTTAAGAAATTATATATAGAACACGTTTACACAGTACTTAAGTGCTTAAACTAGTTTAACTTCTAGCTTAAAGTAAAGAAATATAAGTTTTATAAAAATAAAGTTACTTTTTATAGATATATAGTAAAAGCACAGGGAGTATAAATAAGTAAAACGAAAATATAAGTAGTTAAAGAATAGCTATACCTAACAATAGTTAAGAAAATATAATTATTTCTAGAATTTTTAAACTTTAACTAATAGTTTATTAAAAACTACTTTAAAATTGCTATTCTATTAATAAGACTTATAAAAAAGGAAATACCTTTTAAGTAAAGTAAAAAAGTAAAAAATACTTTTTAAATACTTAAGAAAGTAAGCATAAAACTACTATACTTTAGAATATTTTAAGTAAAATAACTATTATGCTTTAAAACTAATACATTAGACTTAGCACTTAAAAGCTATACTAGTTAATTACATAAAAGCAAATAGTACCTAATTATATACTATTTATAAAAATTCTCTAGACTTGAAAAATAATATAACATTTATAATAAAAAGCTCTTAGCTATTATTATATACTTATAGTATTAGAAAGTATACGCAGAAAGCTACTTAAAACTTATAATATTTATAAATTATAAGAACTTAGTTAATTTTACAACTACTAAGGTACTTAACTAATAATAAGTAAGATAGTTAGAGCTACTTAGATAATATAAGTTTAAGATTATATATACACCTAGAAAAGATAATAGTAGAGTAGACGCTTTTAGCTAACAATATAATATTACAGAAATAAAAGAAATTATGAATACTATAATACTTAAAATTAATAAAGATAAATTACTAAGACTAGTAAGAATACTAAACGTAGCCTTATAAATTATACTTAACATACTAAAAGAATTGTAGAAGGTAATTATTAAATAATATTATAATAACCTTGTATATAAGTATTTTAGTATTATATAAACTATAAGACTTATTAAAAAGAATTATAAGTTTCTAGGAATAAAAAATAAAGTTACTTCTTTTAATGCTAAGTGCGTAGACTGTTAAAAAAATAAGCATAGCACCTACGCACCTTACAGAGAAATGTAAGCAATAGAGCTACTTAACGCACTATAGTTAGATATCTTTATAGACTTTGTTACAGGCCTACTAGTCTTAAAAAACCTTATTACTAAAGTATTTTATAACGCAATTCTTGTAGTAGTTAATTAATTTATAAAATAAGTAGAGTACATTACCTTTAAAAAAATTTTTTACAGTAGTACAGCTAGTACATATTATTAACAACTAAGTTATTAAATATTACAGCATACTAAAGTTAATTATTAGTAATAGAGATAAGCTTTTTACTTTTAATTTTTAGATAACACTATTAGCTGCAATTAAAACAAAATAAAAGCTATTAACAGCTTATTATTTATAAATAAACAGATAAATAGAATAAATAAATTACATAATAAAAGCTTATTTTAGGATATATGTTAATTAAGAGCAGAATAATTAGGTATTATTACTACTCATAGCACAAATAGTATATAATAACAAGATATTAGAGTTTATAGGATTAATACTGTTTTATATAAACTATACAAGACACCTAAATTTTTTTACATGCACACTTTTAAGTTAAAAGAGAGAAGTAGCTATTGCAATAGCTAATAAGCTTAAAATAGTATATAAGTTACTTAAAATAATACTCAAGAAGGCTTAATGCTAAAGCATTTTATATGTTAACTAGAAATAAAAAATAGCACTTTAGCTAAAAAAAAGAGATAAAGTGTATTTGCTTATAAAGAACTTTTGCACTAAATAACTAAACAAAAGATTTAACAATGTTAAAGTTAGACTATTTTTAATTCTAGACTAGAAGGGACTAGTTATATATACACTTAACCTTCTACTAGATACAAAGATCTACCTAAAATTCTATATTAATATATTAGAACTAGTAGACTTAGAGACGCTACTCTAGAAAACCTTCTACTATAAAGTAAAAGAAGAAAATAAATTTAAAGTTAAAAAGATTATTGCACATTAAACAAAAAACAACAGCAACAAATACTTAGTTAAATAGTTAAGATACTTAGAAAGCAACAATATATAGGAACTAGATACAAACTTTATAAACTGCTGCTAGCTGCTTGCGCAGTACTATGCGACTTAACAAGAAAGTTATTAAAAATAAAATTACCTTCTAAATAGGTTAGAGGAAAAGTGCCCTAATCTAACTTTAAGTAATCTAGTAAAGAAACTTCTACTAAAACACATTTCTTTATACTATTGCAATAGTAATTTCTACACTTTTTTTTTAATAATAATATACAACACTCTAGATTGTTCTTTATATAATATTAATAAGTAACTATAATAAGTTAACTAGTTCTATTTATGCGATTACTAGTAGTGTAACAATAAGCAGTACTATAGAAAACTATTAGGCTAATTTATAAGGACATAAATAAGAAAAGGGGAGGATAGTATTATAAACTTAAAGAGAGGGAACACACTAACTATGTAGGAAGGATAGTAGCAGGAAGAGACCTTAGGCAACCTAGATAAAGGGCAGACCTTTGTGCACTAATAGATAACGCCACCTCGCATCTAGCACGTAATTTTATAGTCTTGGCGGAGATTCTTTATAGGACAAGCCACGTGCGTCCTATAATATACTACAGAATCCTACAGTGTCCCACTCCTAGGACAACGTAGGATGTATAGAACAATATAACACTCTCTTAGGTATATAGCATAGGCAATAAACTCTTATAGTTTATTGTGTTTAACTTTAAGTGTAATTTAAGAATTACCTAATTCTTAACCCTTTGTGTTATTACATTGAAACGTGCTAACACAACCACCTGTGCTATTACATTAATCTACTAATTGTGCTAGTACAACCCCTCGTCTATCGCACTCACTTATTCCAAGAGAACTAACATAGATTATCTACGGACGATCTTTACAGTAATATACATAAAAGTAAAAAGTTTTATTTCTTTTTAGTATAAATAGTATAAAAGCGCCTATAGAGCTAGTGCTATAGTAAGTTTATCTTTTTTCTAGTGCTTTTTAGCATATTTGTAGAGCACTTAAAGCTTATAAAATAAAAAGGTATAAAGAAAGCTATCAAGAGGTTCTTTTTCTTATTAAATAAAAATTACGTAATCTAAATTTTTAATTATAAAAAAGTTTTAATAGTATTATTATTAAAGATATTAGCATAGTTTTATAATATATTAGGTATATACTAAACTTGCGCTGTAATTATATTTCATATATATACTCTTAGCTTAATACTTACGCTATCACTTTAAAGTACTTTTAAAAAGTAAGTTTTTAAGTTTATAAGTCTTGCGTTTTTTAAAGATATATTAGTAGCTACTAAGTTAATTTTTACTTTTATAGATTTTTAACACTATTTTTGTTGTTTATAGTTAATATAAATACTCTTCTAGCTCAAGAAGAAGTTGCTAAGTAGTAGTAGTGCGCCTTCTTTATTTACTTTATATATAGTAACCTATATAATACGCTCTACGCTATTATTATTTATTAAGTATAGCTAGAGCTTATACACTGCGTATATTGGCTTCGGCCTTTTGAGACAACCTTTTGATGTAACCACATATTTTGTAGACACCTTTTTGGTAAAAAAAGATTTATTGCTAACAACAGGTATCTAGGCTTACGCCCTCTTGTTTAGCATTGCTAGCACGCAATTAGTGTGTCGCATGTTTAAATAGAAATAAAGATGCGCAATATTCCTCTAACTAACAAAATACCGACCGATCGATAGATCGTGCTCCGGCTAGAGGATACATATACTGCGACACACCCCCTAGATTACTAGCAGTGCCCACTACTAGTTAATCTACCTAAAGGCACTTGCAGGCTCTTCTGTTGGCGCTACAGGCTCTTCTCTTGGCGCTCTCTTAAGCGGAGGGCTAGGCTACTAGCTTGCTAGCTCTAGCGCTCTCTTTGCGCACCGACCCTACAAGGGATCTACCTTATTAGGCTGTCTCTCGCACCCTCTAGGCTTATTTTTGTCTTTTTGCTGCTTTTGCTTGTGGTCACCCACCTAGGTAAGCAACTACAATGAGATTGCTTGCGCAGTTTTGACCGAACCGGGCTCATAACTGTCGGAAACAAAATACCAACCGATCGATAGATCGTGCTCCGGCTATAGGATACATATACTGCGACACTAACTGTCTTAACTAATGACTATTTACTAATAATTGTAACTTCTATTGTCTTTGTTGCTATTCTAGTAGTATTGTAGTTGCGGCGTCTCTAGCATGCGCCTATACTTAGATGTAAACATACAACAATAGCATTATTATTTAAGTATAGCTTTTTTATTTTTAAAAGCAACTTATAAAATCCTCTTACTTATTAGTCTATTCTAGCTGCTTAATAGCTATTTTAACATGTTCTTACTTTTTATAAAGCTACTGTAAGGTTTCTTTACTAAAGTTGCATTTATATAAAAGAAGTTTTGTAAAATAATATACTATTACTGCACTTAGACTATTAATATGCGCAATATATTTAATAAACTTACTACTAAATAAGCTTTTTATAACTTTTTTTATAACTTTAACATTTATAATACTAGACACATAAATAAGGTATTAATAAAGAACAAAATTTAACTTCTACGTCTACCTAATTACTATAAAAACTAACGTGAGCGGCAACCGAGCTAGTTAGGCAACCGAGTCGGACACTTTATGCAGCTCTGTACCTCTACACATTAATAACTTAACACTACAACAAGCTTTTAGAGTGCGTAGTAGCTTAAATTAATTCTCTACGTCTACTACATCTTTTTTATATGTGCGCTTATTATGCCCTGTCTCGCTACACCTCTTGCAGCGTCAAGTACCCCCTCTATAAGTACCTACTTAAACTTTTTGCTTACGCTCTTTTACCTTAAGCTAGGTCTTAGCATCTTTTTAAGTAATTATTTTCTTTGCCTCTGCTTGTAATAGAGTTCTACCTTTTTAGATTTACTTTTTTTTGCGCTTTCTTTGCTTACTTACAGCTTAATTTGCCTACTTAAGACTAGCTACTTTAGCTTTAAGCAACGTGTGTAAATACACTTTAATTATTAACTTTTTCTTAGACTATAGCACTATCTTAATAATAGAATTAAGTAATAAGCTCTTGTAGTTATATATCTTTTTAATAATTAGCGTAGTTTAAGCTTCTATCTTTTAGGCGCTGCTTAGTATTTTTAGTTACTAAGTAGTAGGCTTTATTAAAAGTAGTAATAGTATAAAAAGCTTTATTTTAAGCTTTAATAGCACTACTTTTAAGTTATCTAAAACTAAACTAGTTACTTAAAAGCTTAATATAATGTTTCTGTTTAAAAACACCTTTTTAAATACTTATATAAAAGTAGCTAAAAAGGCTTTTTTATTAATATAGTTAATATAGCTGTTTGCTAAAATATTAATTTCCTTTTTATATGCCTGCTTTAAGAAAGTAAAATAACTTATGTTAAGTAGCTATAAAATATATGATAAGTGTAAAAGTGTATAAAAAGTAATAATTTTGCTTTTTTTATAAAGATTTTAGAAAGTAAGTAACTTATAGCTCTTGTAGCTATTAAGAATTAATAGCTAGTAGCTACTTACTATTCTTACTTTTATATGCTAAATAAAGTGCTGCAACTAGGCAAGACTAAGCTTATTAATTATTTAGCTATTATTACTAATGCTTATTTTTTAGTCTTTAAAGTTGTAGTACTATACTTAGTTATAGTACTTTACTTTAAAAATAAAAAAAAGTAAAATAACCTAGCTCTTTATATTAATAGTAGCAATTAAAGTTACCTACTTTTTATTACTAGGCTAGACTTTAAGTAGTTTTAGACATTTTTTAGACGCTATTACTACTTTAACTAATTCTTTAATGCTTATTTAAAAGCTAGTTTTATTAAAATTATAAGTATCTTTGTTTAAAATGCTATACTTAGCTTTAATGTTATGTACAAAGTTAAACTAGAGGCTAATAATAGCTAAATTGCTATACAAGACTTTCTAATAATTATGCTATCTAGTTACTTAAGACTTAATCTCTAGCTTCTGCTTAACTAGGTTTCTAGCTTATTTTTCTCTAACTTAGTGTCTACTATAGGTAGCTAGAAGCTAGTTAGCTATTTCTTATATATAGCTAAGGGTAAGGGCAAAGCCTTGCGCGTTAAGCTTCTTTATATACTATATAATTATATACTTTTTGTCCCTCTTTAGCTTTAACGTGTTAGGATAAAAATTGCGTTGTAAGGTAGTTTTAGCACGTTAGTTACTAAGGATGCTTTAGGGAATATTGTAAACTACAGCAGCACGTTACTAGCTTAGAAACGCGTTAGATTTTATAGCTTAGATAGCAAAGATAACCTTGTCTTTATAAGAAAGCAATTTAAGATTAGGTTGTTAAGACATTGTAATAGGTAGTAGAAAGTGGTGTAGTCTTGGCAAAGTGTCCGACTCAGTTGCCCGACCGGCTCGGTTGCCGCTTACGTTACTACTAACAGCTTTTTTTAACTAACTAGAAAGGCTACTTAACAAAAGTAAACGCAGGCTCTATAATTTACTACTATAGCTTTTTATATAGTAACTTAGTAAAGTCTAACTTTACTTAATTTAAGCTATTAGTCTTTGTGTTAAACAAAAAAAGAATAGTTTAAGTATTATATTATTTATATATAAGTTATTTATATGTAGTACTATATAGTATAGGAAATTTTAAAAGTAAAAAGTAGTAAGTAGAAAGCTTTTATGAAGTATTGCAGCCTCCTACTACAGTAACGTACGTGTTGTTATCCTCCTCTACCTTCTTTACCTCTATTGCAATCTTGTTGCTAGCTATAGGCTAGCAATTGCTGTTAAACACATTTTAATTAGTGTTGTTTTTTAGTACTTTAAGCAAATTTTTTAACCTCTAAGCTTTTCTGCTCTAAGCGCTTAGCGCGTAGACCTTATCTACTTACTATTTAAATTTTGTTAACTACACACAATCTTTTTTTGATTTTTGCAACTAATTGATAAAGAGCAGCTGCTTTTTACTTTTTTAGAAAACCTATTTTGACTACAACAACAACCACTATCTTTAATACCTTAAAAATAAATACTGCGTATATATTTTGTCTTTAAGGTCTAATTTAAATTAGACAAAGAAGTTCTATATTCTAAATAAATTTTAAATTTATTTTTATAGCTGTTATTTAACTAATTAAGCTAATATTTACTTATAAGTTGAAAATAACTAAAAGTTCTATCTCTATTTTAGTTACTAAATATATATAATACACGCGCTATATCTCTAGTAAAATATCTATTAGTACGCGCCTTACTAATTTTAAGTTTATAGTAAGGCTTAACTTTTTTTTATTTAGTTAGGGGTGACAAAAAAAAAGAAATCAAAAAAGTTATTATTTTTAAAGCTTTATAATTCTATGAGTAGAAGAGCTATACCAAAAAGAGTAAGTAATTTGAAGATCCAAGAGCTTCCTCTTTGAGATACAATGCTTAGTAAGCCGCTTAGTCAGCACAGTTGACCCTGCAATTTCGCTCAAATTAAGAGAGAGAAAAAAGTTAAAATGAATTTTAGTGTAACTTTTTTTAGAACGTGTAAAAATTGCTAATAAAAAACTCTGTTTAATAAGGTTACGTAAGCAGTATGTAAATAGGTTATAGAGGGTATTATCTTAATTACTTCAAGTATAATTAAAGGGTGTTAGAAATAGAGGTTGCATATATAAGCGCTAATTACGTAATATATTAGTAAGATCTATAGCATCTTCTTTATAGCTTATAGTTTATCCTATTTTAGATAGTAAGTTAATAGTATATATATATTATATAAGCTTATTACCTAAAATAGTAACATACTAAAGAATCTTTTTAAAAGTATTAGTAAGTACATTAAATAAAATTATATAAAAAAAAAGCCTTTTTACTTTTTTTTGCGCTTAAACTAGGCTGTTGTACTAAGATGTTTTACAATGTTTAAAAACTACTTAGTATAAACCTTATTTAAATTGCTAGAAAATTAAACAAAAACTTAAAAAAGTAAAATAAATATAAATTTCTTATAAAAGTCTTACAGAACTTGCTAAAACGAGATATCTATATTAGAAAAAATTTAAAGAAAAAGCTCCTTTTAAACATAAGAGAGACTTGATAATTATTATAATTATACTAAGTAGATACTTAAAAAACTTTAAAATTTAGACCTAGAATTAGTTTTATATTTATATAAGTTGGCTACTAAGTACTGTTATAATGCTAAAGTAATAGGATATTTAATATAAGAAAATAACAATACTATAAGAGAGTTAGATTTTACTAAAAGTATTTAATAGTTATACTTTACACTAGCTATAGTAATACTAAGCTACTAGAGAAGCTATAGGCTTGCTTACTAAGTGTTTGTAAGCTATTTTATAATATTATCTACATAAATCTTAAAAATAAGCCTTTAATTATAACTAGGTAATTTTTTCAAGTACTCCTCTATAACTCTTACACTAAAGAGATTAAATAGTCTTGTTTAATAATTTATAATTTCTAGCGATTTTTATACGTTCAAAAAAAAGTAATACAGAAATTCATTTTAATCTTTTTTTCTCTCATGATTTGGGCGGAATTGCAGAGACGGTCGTGCTGACTAAGCAGCTTACTAAGCAGTGTAACTCAAAGAGGAAGTTCTTGGCTTTTCAAATCACTAACTTTTTTTGGTATAGCCCTTCTACTTATAGAATTATAAAGCTTCAAAAATAATAACTTTTTTGATCCCTTTTTTATTTGTCACCCCTCTGTATTAACTAAGACTTTATTAGAGTTACTACTTTAGCACTTGTTAGCGTAGTGTTTTTTTTTCTAGTACTTAAAGTATATAATATTATTACTATTTTTACACTTCTTAAGTGCGTCTAGTATAGTAGCTATAAAAAAGTAAATTTTTTTAATAAAAGTATTTTAGTTAAGCTAATTATATATAACAAGTTCTTTACGTAAATTCTATTTAAGTATAAATCTAAGTACAATAAAGTTTCATTAAGTTATAGAAATTAAATAGTAGTTAGTAATTACGCGCTATAGTTTAGGCTTTAGTTTTATAAATAAGTAGTAGACTTTTTATACTCTAGTATATGTTAAAAGTTAATTTTTAAGAATATTAAAATAAGTTATAAATAATTAAATCGTTTAGTTCTTCTACTATATAGTGTATATATGCGTAGTTACTGCTTTAAAGCTATAGTTAATAAGGTTTAAAAGTTAGTTAAGTATATATTACTTAAACTAGTTTTAAGTTAGTATTTTTTTTTTTACTTTAAAAAAATACTTATAGTAAGTATACTAAAGCTTTTAAAAGTCTACTTTAAATTACTATATTACTTAAATTACTTTATTATTGTTATTTTTTAAATTCTTATAGTAGTAGCTAAAACGCTACTTTACAAAAATAAATAAACTTATAATATTTTTTAAAAGTTTTACTTTAGTATTTGTAACGAAGCGGAATGCTCTTACTTGCCTATGTATATTGTACTACGCAACAATAATCTGTTCAGATTATTGTCGTGCTTATATTTTAGTAATAAGTTGGCCACGTGGCCTAATTGTTTGTTACGTAGTACTAACTTAGTAGGCATTAGTGCTTACCTTAGTTATATAATAATCTAAATAAACTTAAGGTTAAAGGTTTAAACCTAACTGCCGGTAGTACCTAAGGGGCTGTAACGTGGCAGGGTTGTGCCTTAGCTTAAAGCTTATTAAGCGGGGCTTAGTAAGCTTAGGGTTCGCGGATATATATACTCTACTTGCCTAGTTCTTTAACTGTCCTAGCTCGAGAGACCTCGCCTACAGAGGGAGGGGGTAGTGTAACGAAGCGGAATGCTCTTACTTGCCTATGTATATTGTACTACGCAACAATAATCTGTTCAGATTATTGTCATGCTTATCTTTTAGTGATAAGTTAGCCACGTGGCCTAATCGTTTGTTACGTAGTACTGACTTAGTGGGCATTGGTGCTCACCTCGGTTTCAGTATTTAGCTAAGTCTTTAAGTTTTAATACGCGTTATATATATATAGTATATAGTGCTTTAGGTGCGTTTTACGCGTAAGATAATATAGTTAGTACTATTAGTATATTTAAAAAAAAATTATTTTACTCTTTCTAGTTATACTACTCTGTTTTTAACTTTTATAATTATTATAAAAATTAAAGTTTATTGTATTTTTTTTTATAGTATTAATGCGCTTTTTAAGCGTTGCTAACGCGCTTTAAGTATACTTTTTAAGCTTTTTAAGTATAGTAAGCCTTAATAAAGTTTAAAAAGAGTTAGAAAGTTTAAATATAGTAAGGCTTTAGCTTTTCTAATTACTTTAAGTATTAAATTGCGTTAAGAAAGCTATCTTTTGTGGATCACAACGCACTCCCATATGCCTTGCCGTGATCCCTTCTGCCGATACTGATCCGTAAGTCTTGCCTGCGCCGTTACAATCTCTAGACTATTAGCTTATAGAGAAGGTATTATTTTGTAAGAGGTAGCTTTAGGCAATAATACTTGCTTCACACTATAAAAGATAGTAAAAGATAGCTCTAAAATAATGATATGTATATATTTTAAGTAATAATACTTGTAGGTCTCCTCGCAGGTAAGGAGCAGCTTATAAGCACAATTGCCTGTGGGGAAGCTAATGATAAACGAACTTGGCGGAACCAGCTATTACACAACCATCCGTGACAAAAAGGCCTCTGTGTCTTTGAGTAAGCGTCGTGCGGCTTATATTGTATTGTTTTGCAACTTTGCAATAGCTAAAAGATGCGCCTTCTTTACGTAATTTAATTTCTTTAATTGCTTTCTTGATTGGGTCTATAGTTGTGGAGTTATGACCCGTTTTGTGTGGATGGTTGTTTTGTTGGGGTGGCCCATTTGGCGACCCGGCCCATCTCGCGCACAGACACGGTAGTGCTTGGGGCCCCCCCCCCCCCCCAAACTCAGTGAACCTAGCACTTTCGCTCTTCATCATTGCTCTCCGTGATTTACCATGGATGACAATACTCTTCTCCAGCGTCATCGCGGCGCTTGCGTATGGGGGAATGAGGCTCATCCAAGTGCGGCGCTTCTACAAGGACCTTTTATGTGAACAATATCCATCGCGAATCGCAATCGACACAATACTGGCAATACATCTAGCCCAAGCCGCCTCACAGGTTCCTCTTTGGTCATCTGAAATTGCTAGGCGAGACCTTCAAGTTACTACCAAGCGACACTCATTTCCAATCAGCGGCCGTCACAATCGCCAGGAAGTACAACATGCCTAGTCTCTTCTATCTTGATTTGTGGCCAATCTCATCGGGCCAGATGGTTATCACAAATCCCGATGCCGCACAAGAAATGACAGTTGTTCGAAACCACCCCAAGCATAAAATAGAAGCAGACGTCATCGACGCCCTAGTTGGGCCTGGGAATATCGTCACGTCGAACGGACCGCAATGGAAGCATCTCCACAAGATGTTGAGTCCGGCTTTCGCCATCTCGCGCATCACCAACTTGAGGCCAATGATTGCCGAAGAGGTAATGAAGTATCGGTCGATCATACACAAGAAAGCCGAATCGGGAGAGGTGTTCAAACTGGAGGATCCTGCTCAGCATCTGACCTTCGACGTGGTTTCGACTGCGACCTTTGGGCGATCTCTCGACGCTCAGACCAACGGTTGCCCTACTCTGCAGCACTTTGAGAATATGTGTCGTGCCTTCATGGCATCGCGAGAATCTTTTAATTACATCCGGAAATTCTTCGACTTCAGGAAAGCTTCCGCCGAGCAAGTCAAGTTAGATGCCATCGTGTTAGAACCAATCAAAGAGAGATTCGAAATTGTAAAGCGTAAGTGAGAAAGGCATTGAACTCTGACTGGGTACGCCGCTGACATGCAGCTCGCAGGCGATAAGCTCGATCTCTCGGAAAAGCGAGGACTAGGAATCATGGATCTGATGTTGCGAGATCATATTAAAGAACGACAAAACGACGTGGAAGAGCTCGACCCACAGTTCATCAAATATGCTCTAACACAGGTCAAGACTCTTTTGATCGCTGGGAGCGGAACCACGTCGAATACCATCTGCTTTGGATTCATGTTGCTCAGCGTTCACCCTGAAGTGGTTCAAAAGATGCGAGAAGAGCGCGACCGCGTCTTCACCCCCGGTATTGACGCGACTTACGAAATGCTCAAAACGAATCCGCATAAGCTGAACGATCTTACTTACACAAACCATGTTACTAAGGAGATCCTCAGATTCTACCCGATAGGAATGACTGTGCGTAATGGCATCGATACTATCAGGTACCAGGGTCGGGAATGGCCGGCCAAAGATCTTATGATCTGCCCAGTCCCACTAGCTATGCACATGGATCCTGCAATGTTCCCAGGTTAGTAGCATCCATAAAACGTCCTGCCTCATGCGTATCCGGTCGCTAACGCCCATCTCTAGACCCATGCAAATTTGACCCAGATCGGTTTGCAAGAGAAGATTTTCCGCATCACGCATGGCGTCCATTCGAGAGAGGGCCACGTAGCTGTCTCGGTGTACCGCTGGCCATGGATGAGCTGCTGACTATATTCTTGTTAACGATCAGAGATTTCGACTTTAGTTGCGCAGATTTGAAACCCAACAAGACGCCTCGGCTGGACTGGTGGGATCTGGACTTGACTTTCGTTGATCGCGCCTTCCAGGAGCTTGTGTTCGAGGCCAAACCACGCGATGGCATGCCGATGACAGTCAAGAAATCCAGCTGGCCGTCATATTTGCATCGAATACTGCCAATTCTAGATGAAAGAAACGGGTTTGCTTACAAGCCCGGGAACGCACCTCCCCCGGACAGAATATCGGTTGGCAACTTAGGATATGTATATAATGACTTGAGAGAAACCGATGGTAGGCTAATTTTAAGGTACCACAAGGAATTGGCAAGGTATTCCAGCTGCTGTACAAGCAATACTGTATCCCATGTTTGTATCATAAACTGCCGAGCGACTGTGGCGAAACATGAAGAAGCGATCACTGTTGAGACATGAGCAAATACGACTCGTGCTTCCATTGCTCCCTTTTCGTCACCCCGAATTGGCGCATCTCGTGCGATTCACCGGCCGATGCTCTACAAGCTTGTTGTCGATTCTCAATATTTACCAAAGACATCTTGCTGTGCCTCACACTCACCGCTCTTCGGGTGCAGTGTTCTTCAGGTGCAGTGCTGGCAGTCGTAGATTTACATTCAGCCTGAATGCGGAACCAATTGGGGGATAGTCAGCTCCACTTAGCCGAATCCCTTACATATTATGTTTTGCAAGTACCATGGGGCTCCGCATGGGACTCGGGTGTAATCTTAGCTCCAGTATGCCTCTGAGCCAACCGCGTGACCAACATAACCATGACGTAGACATAGTGTGCTTCTGTTCTTACCAACCGCGTGCTGACGCAGAGTCACCGACCACGGCTGTTTAGTTTGCTATAATAGACCGGTGAAGAGATGGAAAAAGGAGGCACCCGGGCCAGCCGAACCAGACAACCAGCGCCATGCTACACTTTTGACACGTTCACTACAAGTGCTGCTGGTCGCTGGGAAAGGACTCATGCTCAATACTCGTTTTCTAACTGCACCACCAGTGGACAGCTGAGCAATGAGACCATCTGCGATATCTCAGCATGTGTGTCTATTTTGTCACCACTACATCGATCTCATAGACTGAACTTTCCCAGCACCGCTAGCTCGCGCGAGGTCTTTAGTAGCTCTTTACATCCTCGAGAGAAAAACCGATGCTACAAGCAGTGGCTCTCCAGGTGTTACTCGTCTCGGCACACCACCCTTACTAGTGGAGGAACGAGGGCCATCATGCATTGCTGGTTCTTCAACCAACTTTAACGATGAGGGAAAGTTTAGCTACTCCAATTCGTTTCCTCAACCAATCTTTATGGGTGCTTTCATGCGTAGCTACAGCAAGTCCAATGTTAATCAATTGTGGGTTGTGGGTTTAAAACTGACAAACTTTAGATGCGGTTACCGGTGTGCCAACATGTGCCGATCTATAACTGCTTCAGACAATTCTCCGTGAGCACTGGAGCAATGGGTAACATTTGACTGCGACGCCGTTCATAGTGACTACAGCCCATCGATAAACAACTACCCGCTTGCAAGTGTCAACTTCACATTGACTGATGAGCAGGCTATTTTGGATATGTGGCTTCAGTTCCCTACCAACCGCACTGCTCAGGGTGTGGAGGGTGTTGGTGATTACTGGCACAGAGGATATGAAAGCGAGTACGCAGAGGAGTCTACGGATCTGAACGATACCATGTCAGCAACTTATCTCGCTTACTATGACAAGATAAGTATAAGCTATATGGATTTCTCTTGCATTTGGTCTTTCATTTAGAGTATAAACTTGTATAAACTTGTACATATTCACTCTCACCTCCACTTTGGAAACTTTTCTGACACAGCAAGCGGATTGAACTTGTACTTTCCATCACTGTTTCCTTCACACCCCAGAATTAGATCAGCGACTGCCAAGATGGATCTCCTCCTGGAAGATCCTACGCCGCTCTTTAAATCGCAGCTTCAGAGCATGTATGACGAGAATGATGCTACCCGCCAACTCAGCAAGTCTGAAGTTCTGAACGAGATCACCAAGGAAAAATTCAAGGATTACTTTGCAGCTTGGAAGGTCAAGCACACTGGTCCGGAGATGCGTCAGCGTACCTGTACTTCCCTTATCTGAGTGCAAGGCTGATCCGAGGTTGATAGCGTGTAAGTACGTGTATGTTCACTCATCTTGAGATATCATATTAATAACATAATGTAGCTTCTCGTGGCATCATGAGAAAACACTTGTCAATTGAGTATCAGCATGAAGCATTGAGAGCACGTCATTAGAACCTCCCAAGCAATCCGCAAAGCCGTAGTACTCATCGGTACCTTGCTAGATGCATCAGTCAGCCTTCGTGGTTGGGTGTACGAGTCAGAGTAGATATAAGTACCTAGGTAGTCAGCTAGCCGTTCATTTCTCATAGCTGAGCATGACCAAACAACAACGATCACTCATGTACTTCCAAGTTCAGGTAATTTATGAGATCCAATCTATTACAGGTACTCTCTCATCTTTACGTTTTCTTGGTATGCCTCTTACAGCTTACTAGCATAACCACCCGCCTCCTTAGTGAACAGCACCTTCATCGGCTCCGCAAGTAGATCCTCAGTCTTCATCGTCTTTCCCAATTCCTTGAAGCCTTCGCTCTTTCCGTGTGTCTCTAGAGCGGCCTTGTTCGCATATCTACTTAATGTCAGCTTTGCAACTTGCCAGAGACCGTCGAAAGGACTCACGTCTCGAATATCACAAAGGTAGGCGCATCGCCCTTGACTTCGCGGTGCAGGTGGTATCGGAGTGTGCCGGGCTCATTGGTTTTTACGGCCTTGGCGGCTGTCCTGAGGAGCTCTTCGACCTAAAAAAAAAAGTGAGTTATCTGGATGAAATAAATAGTGTTGGTGGTTGTGTTAAGGCATACCCTGTCTGCCTTGCCGGGCTTGGGCCTGATGATGGCGATGATATCGAAGGGGCTAGACATAGTGAAGTAGTGTTTGATGCGCAACTGTTGACTAGCAAAGATGGAATGTCTCGAGACGCGAATTTATTCTGAGATCTATAGTATGTTGATTTATGTGAGAAATGAAGACGTCAATGCTACAACTCACATCCCTAAAGTCGTCGTCTTTTCCTTGAGTGCTCCGCTCTTTTTTCAGTAGAGCCGAAAGATGCCGAGGTAGATTCAGACATAGTGGCATCTCCTACACTTTCATTCTTTCTCTCATCATTCATCATAGTCTCAATCTGCAGAGATATTTGTTCACGAGGATTCATTTCTCGAAATACAATTGCATGATGCTTGCGTACTTGCTGATATTTAGCCTCTTGGAAAGCTCCCGAAACATGCGTATCGACATCTGAATGAATGGAGCGAACTTTCGGACACCAGTACTCACCGGATATATCAAAAAGCATCGAAAGATTAGATCAGTCGTCTTTCAAGCTTCAGATCACAATTCGGTAACGATTCGTACGTTGAAGTTGAAGTTTGCATTGGCACATCTTCAATCGAAGATATAGACTCTATTCCTAGACACTAGTGGCACTGCGCTACATATCGTCACCACTAACACTGTTATCAGACTCAAATAACTGCTCTAACCCCAAGATCGTACCTATCGCCTTCCCGCAGGAAGTAAAACCTCGCGTTCGGCGGTGGTAGAGGCATCTCCCAGCTTCCTTCTCTTGACCAAAAGCCGCCGTCATAGACCAACGCATAGGTGCTACCGATAACTTCCAGCTCGTTCTTGTTAACCACTACCGCAGTGTCTTCATCGATAGCCAGACCAAGTAGCTCTGGGTAAGCATTCAGGATCTCAAACAAGTCGAAGTGCCTGTTGCGTACTAGGACGTGCTGGTCGATAGCTGAGTTCTTAAGATATCCAAAACCGACAATGTGATCACCTTGGGAAAACTCATCAGCGTTTTTCAAAGAAAAAAAAAATGAAGTCTCCCTGGGAGGTTACCAGCAAAGTCAGAAACTTACCTATCAAGATGGTGTTGTTCCCGGTATCGCCGCGAGCAAGAAAACTGCCCATGATGCTCGCGCCCGCGCTTGAGCCTGAGATGACACCTCCGGCATTTAAAACGGCCTGGAATGCTGCTTCGCTTTTGGTCCCAGCATATGCGTCCACGAGCCTCCACTGCCGCCCTCCACCGAAAAAGATGCCCTTCGCGCCTAACAAGGGAGCAATAAACTCGTCCGCATCGGCAATGGCTGGATCGTATGTGTGAAGAACCGTTACGTTGTTTGCACCATAATTGCGGAAGGCCACGGCCGTAGTAAAGTTCTGGTCATATGTATCTTCGCCGCCGGCAGTGGGAATAACTACTATGGATGCATCGGGGCCACCAGCAAGAGAGATGATGCGCTGGTAGATGCTTTCGCTTTGCAAATTTCCTCCAACAATCACAAGGTGACCATTCTCTGGACCGACATATGTCGTGTTGGTACCGTCTGTCGCGTGTATGGGATTCGCGATGGTCGTGACCGCCAAGGCAGCGGTGTAGAAACGAGTGGTGAACCGCATGATGATAATAACTATATTGTGGCAGCTTGACGATTGCAGACCTGAAAACCTATACATATACCGTCGATTGCCAGTGACGGCGTCTTATCACGAAGTTGAAGCTGTGCATCGCATCATCGTTGGGTCCTGGTCTGATTGAGGTGGGATCGACAGCACCTGCCTGAAGTGTGTTAAACTCCCATCGCAACCCCACTACAGTATTTCCCGAAACATTGGCACGGAGATGGGCGGCACACATTGGAGGAGCGTCGGAGAAAGTTGATGACTTGGTAATATAAAGAAGCACCATCTGATGCGACAGGTGAAGGCGCGTAGGCGCTAAGGAGTTGATGATATCACTAGGGAGGTTAATATTTGACTAGGTGAATACAACATCTCGACATCTAATTTAACGTCGTTTTAATCTTACCATCTTTTTGTAAGTTTGAAAGATGTTGATAGTTCGCGAGTGAAAGCTGCCGTCCAGGAGTTATTCTTTAAAATTCTTAGTACTAGACCAAAACGTGCTTCTTGCAAGGCCATCATCGTCACCATCAACATTCCAACCATCGCTGATCTCCTCGTCCGCAGCTCGCTCCTCATTCTTCCTCGGTCAAACTCCCATCTTCTTCCTCACCTGTCCCATCAGCAAACACCCCTACTTCATATATGTCATCCGCAACAGGAACACGGCGTACTGTAAACGCCTAAAGAGGGCCGTCGTTGAGATCTTTTGTAACTTCTCCTTCGAGATTGGTGTACTCATCACAAAGTTCATCTTTGACCTCTCTGACCGCATTGTCTAGGCTCCGCGCACCAAGATCTTTGTTGTAGTACTTTTCGGTGAGAGTAGTGCATACTTTGCCATCATCAACAATAGACAGTCGACAGTGTTCTATGAGGCGGGTGACACCAGGATTGCAATCGATAGGCTGACGAATACTCGTTGCATATTCCTGCAGGAACTTGTGAAGTACGACTGCGCATTCGGGTGGTGTGAATGGAAGAAAGGGAACGACAAGGTGAATGCGCCCGGTAAATGCTGTCTACGTTTGTTAGCATATACGGGGGTCTCCGTCACGGAAACTTACTCCGAACTTGTGCCCGTATTTTTGCAACAGGCTTGCTTGGAGGCGTTTGCGGTTGACTTTGTCTCTCTGCGTCTCGCTGAGTTTTTCGATATGTTTTGTGTAGTATTTGCTGATGTGATCATCGCCAAAGTTTGTTGCGACAAGCCATATCGTCTGCGTACAGTCTACAACATTTCGATTACGCCGATCTTCATATTCACTTCATCAAGGTTAGTTCATAGCATGCATGCATGGTTTACGGCGTACAAAGACTGACCAGATTGCAAAACGAGCAGGAGAGCCTCACGGACGCTCTGCTCGGTCTTGTCGAATTCATCTAGAAACACGACTGACCGCTTTCCACTGTTGTCAGCAAGAAAGTTGTTTAGTTGTGATCCGTCTTCGCTGCGAGCCCAACCCGCAGTCGATCCGAAAAGCGCCCATGTGTCACGGCATCCGGCGCAATCGATGGTCACCGTATTCACTGATAGTAGCTCTCCCATGGATCTGGCTAATTCTGTTTTCCCGTGACCGGATGCGTCTGCAAACGCCATGACTAATGGCGTGGCTGTCTTATGCGCGATGTGCGAATACACCTTCTTCATTACTACGTTCGTCGCAGGTCGTTGTCCGACGAGAAAGTATGGAAGTTTGGTGAGATTCACCATCTTGTTTGCAATGGAAATCTGAAGCATACGAGGCCGCAACGGGGGAATATTGTGAGCCAAGCACAACAAGTAACGATGGGTCAGATGAAGCGATCGGGCCAGGATGGACCTGATCGTTGATGTACACCAATTTGAAATCTCCAAGGCAGTTCCTGGAACCAAAATGGAAGAGTTTGGAACGTCCTGGGGAGCTTCCAGGTACTTAATCCACATGTCCATCGGTATGACTTTCGGATCAGCCCCACTAGCAAGCGGAAGCTTCATGACTTCGCTCGTATCGATAGCCTCTCGATGGCCATGAATTGCGACATAGGCTATCAGGGGGATGCTAAAGGTGTTTTCCAAGCTGTCAGATTTGACGCCATGTTGCTGAAGAATAGACACCAATTCAGCAGAGTTGCGTTCAGCTGCGTAGTACAGCAGTGGCCAACCGATGACAGACAACGCAGTATTATATACTGGGTTTTGTGTGCAGGTTTGTAGGTATCCTTTTATGGCTTGAACGGTGCAATTGTTCTGGATGGCGGCGCACAGTATTTCGACAGAGAACGATGTTGCAAGCCCTTTGGATTGAAGGAGTTCGTCAGGCGGTATGTCAGCTTCCTGCCAGTGTTTCCACAATTTAAGTCGATGGAGGCGTTGGGTCTCGGGATCTATCTGCGGGAACGAATGTTTTGTGGACTTTTTTTGGAGGACGTTGCTTGTGTACATGGTGATCTTGCTGTTGATATTCTGTGTTTGAAAGGATTGAATTGAGTGCAACCAAGTGGGGTATTTGTAAAGAGCATGTTTGCTTTAGATACTCCTGGAATCTCTGGGAACATGTCAGACTGCACTTGTCAGGCGTTTGTTTGTCCCTGTGGAATTCGCCGAGTTCCTCATATGTCTAGTGTAGATAGTATCATGCGGTGGATGGTAAGACGCAATCATTCTTCGACGCCCTCCATCTCAACATCCCCTTCCTCCCCCTCCTCCTGCTCTTCACCTTCGGCCCACCAGAGTGTTGGACCAAGACCTGGTTGACCCATTGAGCCCTAGATTGTGTGTTAGGCAAAATGTTCAGCCTGGCGCTAACTCCACTTACGATGATTTTCCACGCTGTCGGTCTTTCTTCAATGATCTCACCCTTCTCATCCTTTTCAACGATAGTCGGCCTTTGATCATACCATTCTTCATGCTCTACCCTGAAAAGAACTGGCTCGCCTTTATCGAAGAACAATTCCGTGCCCTCGGAGTTCCAGATCCAAACCATCTCAGCCTTTGAGAAGGACGAGTTTTCTGGTAGGTTTTGGTAGGGAACGAAGACTTCCGAGGTGAACTCCAGGTCAAGGATGATGCCTTCTTCGTTAGAAGACTTGATTCGTCCATAGATGATCTCGCCACGGAAAGGGCGAAAGACAATCATGCGAAATTCGACTGCGCTGGATGTTGGCAAAGATTCTAGGACCGACACAATAGTACTCACTGTTAACGTTGACGAGACCGGTCCCATGACCGATCAAGCCTTCAGTTGCTGAAATGAGATCCCACATGCAGAGACATAGGCCAATGCCAGGAACGATCCTGTTGCTGTACTTGTCGTTGACCACATCTTTGATGGCTTGTGCGCTAGGCTTCTCAAAGTCCTGCGGCTTGATCTGTATCAAGTCCTGAATCGTGGTCTAGGAGATTATTAGAATGATGTTCAAAGCATACGCAAGACGCAGTATTCTGTGATTGGATTTTGCGCGTAGTCGCATCCATCTCTTGAATGTTTCTCTGTCGCTCAAATTTTCTGTCAAGCACCACGAGAGCGCATCGTCGACGTAGAGTATTTTAAGTCGCGGCAAAACTTACAAGAATAAACATGATGGCAGTTTTGGAGGCTTCATGGATGTTAAAGTAAAGGATCGGCCGCTACCTAGGCATGGTGGATGGTAAACAATGCAGTTCGATGGTGAGACTCCTCTGAGTGACCACTAGCGTCGCGCTAGTGGTATCGATAAGGAACTTTTTGGGTTGCGGACCTCCGAGGCGCGTCGCACCTTCTGCATCAACCTTCCGAGCGTTTTCGTGATACATATCATGTCGGATCTTATTTCTTGTAATTGGTGTTTGTAATGCCTTGTTCCTTCTCTATACTCGAACTGCGAATTCGAGAACACCACAATGTCGTTCAGATTTCCTCCTCCCCCTCCGCCGCCGCCAAAGGCTACATCCAGGGAGCAACCATACGCGAGTCAACGGGGTGGCCATACCAGAGGAGGTGGTGATCGAGATGGCGGGAGAGGCGGTAACCAGAACCGAGGAAGCGGCTTTCATAGCTCTGGGGGAAACCCTAGAGGTGGTCATGGGCAGAATCGCGGACGGGGAGATGCGCGTGGCATAGGAGGTCAAAGAGGAGGCTATCATAACAACAGGGGCGGTGCAAATTACAGAGGAGGCTTCAACGCAGGTAATGGACAACATCAGACGAATGCGCCGCCAAACACTGCCTCCGCGACTGGCTATACCCATCCTGCCTTTGCAGGTGGTGCACAATCACAGGGCCTGGCACAGCACCAATGTGACCCCAACGCTCTCGCGCAGGCCATGTCTTATATTTCGACATCGGCTGGCGTACAAACGATGGCCGCGTACGCCAATCAAGTGACGAGTACAGGCAACGCCTCTTTTCCGCAATCTATACGGCCTCACCAGAACCAATCGAGCCCTCGATATCCGCCTCCGCAGCATACAGGGCAAAAGAGAAAATTGAGCGACCGAAACAACAAGGCGAAATTCCAACCGAACCTTTCGCAGCCAAGTCCGAAGCCGCCAAGGGCTAAAGCTGCCGTTCCCCCACAAATACCCAGCTTCGGCTTTTCCTTACCTCAACCACCTATAGTGCGAACGGAGAACAAGAAGCGCAAGGTTAACTTGGGGTTCTCACAACAACCGGTCCCAGATGAGAGTAGTGATGAGGAGAACGTTGATGAAGAAGCCGCATACACGGAAAAGCTCAAGAGCGGAGGTTACGCGTTCGAGCATAACGGAGAGACCATCAGTATACAGACAAGGGCAGAAGTCGCGGCGTGGATCAAAGACCGAAGAAGAAACTTCCCTACGGAGAAGAGGGTCATGGAGAAGGCAGAAGAGGCAGCAAGGAAACGAGCAGCCGAGCTTGACTTCTTGCGCAGGATGAGCGGCAAACCACCGAGAGAGCACAATACGGATACCTGGATTCGACAAACAAAACCTCGCGAAAGAAGTCAGGACGATCAGGCTTATAAGGATGACAAGGCAAAGCAGGAAGCAGAGATTCGCAGACAAGAAGAACTTGCAACGTTACGGAAAAGGCTTCACGAGAGCATGGTGAAGAAGCAGTCTGCGCCAAAGGTAGTAAATTTAGGCCTAGGGTACGAAAGCGAGACGGAGTCGGATGCCGAGAGTTCAGTCTTGTCAGAGTCGTCTGTCGTGTCGAGTTCTGAAGAGGAAGAAGAGTCTGAGTCTGAATCTGAATCTGAATCAGACGACAGCGACGAAGCACCAGAAGCTACATGTTCAAAGGTTGCCCCGCCACCCATCAGGGTCCCGCCTCCTCGGCGGGCGCCGCAAGAAGCCGGGACGAAAAGCACGAGCGTGTGCACGAACTGGAAGCGCAACGGGAAATGCCCTTATTTCAGCAAGTGCAAATATCAGCATCCTCCAAGGGAAGATGAGAAACTGCCAGGGCTGTACGAGCGCATGGTGGAGCAAGAGCTGGTCAAGGCAGACCAACTGGCACTTGAGGCGATCAAGTACCTGGGACAGCACGGATTCCTCGGTTGAGCGGCGTATGGCTCGGTTTGAATGTGGTTCATTCTCCAATGACATATGTACATCCCTCATCTCCCACCCACACTTCATGGACCTTGTTCGCGTCGACGTCCCACCTTGCGCCGGGGCCTATTGTTTCTTTTTTCGCATCAGGGTCGTCAGGGTATGTATATGTTATGGAGCCGTTGAGAAGGAGGTGTGTGGTCTTTCCGCTGTGCTTGTGTGGCGAGTAGTGGGCATTGCTGCAAGAAAGTCAGCCGGCATTTACTGTCGTGGGCATGTAGACTTGCGGGCTATCTGTCCACGTAAACACATGGTCGAACCCCCAAGCTCGGACTTGGCTCTCTGCTTCTTTTCGTGACTTTACCATGGCGACATGTCGGGATTGCTGGTCCCCAGTACATGGATGATATGCGTAGATGCTGGACCCTGAGTGACGTCGGCGGTCTTGGCAAGACTGGAACGGCACATGTCCAGCCTAGGCCCTATTGTCTACTCTTCCAGCGCCGCAAACAGGGCAGCCCGCATTCCTTCACTCTGCACATGCAGCAAACGTCGAGTGATGCGTGTCAGTCTCGAGCAGGTTTTGGCCATGACCTGTGCCCCACCAATTGGATGATCAAACGCCAGTGCGGCAGGCCAAAACAGGCACGAGCTGACCGTGAGGCTGTTGCGCCCGCACCTCCTCATACCTCCACGAGTAGATGCCGCTGCCACTCCAACTCCACATCCAAGCCTATTGTTCCAACCGTAAGCTGCTGCGCATACAGCTGAACACGTCGCATTGCAAGTACGTTGATTATCTCCACACGTCATCCACTTGTAGCTGAGCTGGGTGGACTCAGCCATTACTCAGGCACACATAGACGCTTCAAGGGTCGTACACCGCTACCACCCTACACTGCGCTACCGCCTATAAATCATCCTACCGCCTCTTCTGACCTCTCTTCACTCTTGGACCCCGCCATACGCAATATAGCCGCAAGATGACGCCCACCAAAGACAACAAGCTGGGCACGCCCAAGGCCGTCAACCCAGAGCTTCAGGCAGGTGGTGGTACAGCATCGGCCTCGACGGCAGCGCGCAAGGTCGATGCCTTGTCACCACTCCTCACGCAATACATCAGGGCCGTCTACGACGATATCACGAAGCGATACAACTTGGAGACAAAAGAGGGACAGCTCAAGTGGCTGACTGAGGAGCAGCAATGCTCAGGGCAGAATGCTGAGCTTCTGGCTGACGGCTCCTTCCCGCACTTCGTCAACTACTTCATGTCAGGGTCGGCAAGTGTCTTGAAGCCTGCGCAACCTGTGGACGAGTCGTATCCAATCTCCAACTACTTCATCTCCTCGAGCCACAACACATACCTTACCGGCAATCAGCTGTCGAGCGATTCCAGCGTCGATGCCTACAAGAACGTCCTGATGCGAGGATGCCGTTGCGTTGAAGTCGATGTTTGGGATGGAGACGAGCTTTCCGATTCTAGCTCGGACGAGGAAGCTGCCATGGGGAACCCAGGATCAAGTGACACAAGGAAAGAGAAGAAGAAGTCCAAGTCGGGTCTCAGTATTCGAAAGAGGCTAGGATTGAGGTTTGGCAAGAAGAGCGATGAAGAAAAAGAACAGGAAACACCACCACCGCCTCAAGAAGACAAGAACAAGATTCAGCCCTGGCACTCCGCTTCCAACACCTCAAGAGCCGAGCCCCGGGTACTCCACGGCTACACGTTGACCAAGGACATGACGTTCCGCGCCGTATGCGCGACCATCAGGGACTACGCATTTGCTGCATCAAACCTGCCCCTGATAGTCAGTCTCGAAGTACACACCGGTCCAGAGCAGCAGGAGATCATGGTGGAGATTATGAACGAGTACTGGAAAGGCATGCTACTTGACCTACCGCTAGATCCAGCCCAGGGTCTAGACGAGACTCATCTACCAACATTAAAAGAACTGGAGAACAAGATCCTGGTCAAGGTCAAGCGCGGACACGTGAAGCCAGTCGCAGCTGAGCCACAGCCTACCACACTGGCTGCACCAGCGTCAGCACCAGCGCCACCACTAAAGCATACCACGAGTACTGATTCTGTGGCTTCAGAGTCATCAGAGGTCGGCCCAGACGGAGAGAAGACGCCTCCAGCGCCGAAACCCAAAATCATTGAAGCACTATCACGACTGGGTGTTTACTTGGGAGGATATTCGTACAAGACTCTTGATGCTCCAGAGGCCAAGATACCTTCTCATGTCTTCTCTTTGTCGGAAGGAACCTTGATGGAAGTTCACGAAACCGATCCCGTCCGACTCTTTGAACACAACAAGCACTTCTTCATGCGCGCTTATCCCAAGGGCTTGCGGTTGACTTCTTCCAACTTGAACCCTTCGGTCTTCTGGCGTGCTGGAGTTCAAATCGTAGCGCTAAACTGGCAACGCTGGGATGGTGGAATGATGCAAAACGAAGCCATGTTCGCGGGTACCGGTGGCTGGGTCCTCAAACCTGAAGGCTATCGCAGTACGAGTCAAGAGGCGACGCAAAAGACCGCGATAACCCATCACGACCTTGACTTGACCATTGAGTTCCTCGCAGGACAGGATATCCCTCTGCCTCCTGAGGAAGACGATCCAAAGGATCTCAAGCCTTACGTCAAGGTTGAGTTGCACGTTGAGTCGCACGAAGAGCGCAACGCCGAACCCGTACCTGGCAATGGAAGAAGCCAGAAGGGCGAGTACAAGCAGAAGACGAAGACAGTCAGGACCACAAACCCCGATTTTGGCGGTGAAGTCGTGAAGTTTGTTGGTGTACCCGGTGTGACGGAAGAATTGACATTTGTCAGGTAAGTCTCATCTCTTTTTTTTCGCTACGTGTCAAAGCACAAGCATCGCCCTCGCACCCACGGATGCTCTTACCGGTCTACCAGGAAAGGTTGCCAGACATCGGTACCTAAGCTGTATTTGGAAGACTCTGCATCTCTTTGCTGCATATGCGCGATTTGTCCGGTTCACTGCCGTTGAAATGGAGATCTCGAGTAAGCGGTCGTGGCACGCAGCTAGGATCAGCATCAGCATCACTGCGCCTGCAGTTCGCCGTTACTCCCGTTCACGCCACTGTAGCGTCCGCCCCCCATCGTTTCTTTAACGGTACTGCCCGTATCATTGCACCGAGTCTGATTAATCGGTCTGTGGTTTTGAGCCATCTTGCAGCTGCAGTACCAAGACGGTACTCTGCTTTCGTTCCGGTATATCGGTCATCTCGCCACCCCCTCATCATGCAGCGACGTTAGCTCTCTTATTCGCTACTCTGTGCGAGCGGAGTTTCTTCCCGGACGGGCCAATGCTTGACTGGTTGTCTATCGTTTGTTCATGCACATGCTGACATGCTGCCTCCAGATTCAAAGTAATGGACGATGAGCGGCTCAGCGACGATCTCGCAGGCTGGGCATGCTTCCGCCTCGACCGCCTGCAGACGGGTCTACGCATGCTGCATCTCTACGACTCAAATGGTGTCATCACCAAGGGTGTGCTATTGGTTCGCATCAGGAAGACGGTCAGTACGGCTTGAACAACTATTTGTTATTCCTGACCGCTACTGCTGATGTCTCTTTCCTTGGAGCCGGTGCACTTGCTAGTGCGGCCTTGTGCTAATGCAATGATAGCTGTTCCCGAGAGGTGCGAGGGTTCAGCGTGGGAAACAATTTGGCCATGAGAGTTTGCATCACCATCAACATTTGTATCATCGGTCCAGGGATGAGAGACATCGAAAACGGGGGGGCCTACATGGGAGGCTTGCATTGTTGTAGTAGTGTCTGTTAGTTCAGCCACGTCGCTTGTCGCCTGGTACATGAAAAGTCCAAGATAGCCTGTGCTTGTTATACACATGCCATTGTTCTCTACTATGTATCTTGTAGTACTGCAACTCGAGCCTTTTGCAAAAGAAATCTCACATCCGCGTTTAACTATCAAGTCACATGTCCCAGGAAATTGCCCAGATGACTGGGAGCCAAGTCGTAGGAGCGCAGAGAAAATTTCCAGTTGAAGAAGAATGCACAAAAGCCATTTAGCGATGGTATGCAGAACACTAAGCTTGATGAGTACTTACATCACGTCGTCTCACGCGGCAGCATTTGTCCCAGAAATAGCCCGTTCGCTGCACAAAGGGAAACATCCGGTTTAGACGACAGTCGTCCTCCCGTCGTACACACGTCTCTCCAGGCTAGAACGAAGAGAGAGAGAGAGAGGGATAGAGGGAGGGAAGAGAAGAAGAAGAAGAAGAAGAAGAAGAAGAAGAAGAAGAAGAAGAAGAAGAAAAAAGCAAAAGCAAAAAAACAAAACAGGCGATTATGCTGTGCGACTCCAAACGGCGGGCAAGGCTGACAACCCAGCCACGACCAAACCCTCCCTGACCTGATGCGGCTCTCGAAACGTCACAAAAGTGCATAAAATTGCCTGGTCGGGAAATCGTCTTCCGGCTTGTTCCATCAAATCCAAAGCGGGTGTATTGCGCCTCTTGATGCACAAGCTCGGGATTTTCCCACGACACTACGGATTCCCTCTTGGGGGATTTGGTAGCTGGTCGGAGACGGTCCCCCCCCCCCCCCCCCCCCTCTCCATGACGATTTGAATTGCGAGGAATGAAATGCAGTATTGCGAAGCGAACAGTCGTCGTACTATGCCATCACATCCAGATTGAGTATTGCGGACCTGCAAGCACGGGTAGTGACGGGTAGATCGTCGTGAGGATAACCAGGGAAAACAAAGAAGCCAAAAAAAAAATTGCGAAATCGGATAGCGCGTCGATAAATCAACTCTGTGTCTTGCATGTATGTACGTCTATACCTTGGATGAGGCCGATGACATGTTCCTGTTCTTTTTTGCACAGGGTCGTTGCTCCAGTCCTGCGGTGCCCTCTCTTGAAGCGCGTTACCCGTTGATTGAACAATTGATGACGATTATTCAAATCACGGGCAAAGGGCCCCGAAGACCACCATCTAAACCTGTCCGTCTGTGGACTATTGAACGCCCCGTTCCAGATGCTCGCTCGTTCATAGTGATGAGTTAGGTCAAAGCAAGCCGTACCGAGCGGGTGATACCAAGACTACAGTCGTGTGCGTGCTGCGTGCGCCAGGTCAAAAGTGGGGACGAATGCACGAAATATGACGTGCATAGCTAGCTCCTTCGTAAGGCGTCTGACAGCTCTCAACAAGCGGCACGATTGGCTAATAACCCTCGAGGTTCTGAGGACTGCCGCTGGAAAATATGAGCATGCTTCGTTGGTCGTAGCGCATGCTCAGAATTAGATCCCTCGGGGGGGTTTTTTTTTCCAGAGGTAACGGCGCTTCTCAATTAGATCCACGTGAATAAATGTTTCTACTTTGACCACTTTAGAATGGATGTAGCTTCAATGGACACAGTTGTCGCATAGTAATGAGTAAAGAAAGTTGTGCTTCAGCCCACTCACCAACTGAAGGTTGACAGTACTTAATAACCACGCGGCTTCTCTCGACAGGAAGGCGAACGGGACGGACCTCTAGCTCAGTCTAGCGAACGGTAACGCTAGACCGGTTGTCCTAGACGGCCTCGTTTCACCAATTCGATGATAGGCTGGCAGTGCTGGTGCAGCGTTTTATATAATCACTATTCGTGCTTGTGGACGAGAATCCTAGCTAGGGAGCTGCGAGGTCAGTATCCCGCAGAATTGATCCAGCTGGCTATGTTTAGAACCCAGCATGCGACAAGACGTGGTAGTCGAGATGGACGAGTATAGGATCAACGACTTGATCGGCGTTGAGTATCGCGCGAATGGAAAGAGTCGAGGCAGATGTCTTCGTTTCGCTTGAGCTGCTGCTCATTACGTTCGATAATATACGCACTGTACCACGACAACTAAAACGTCGCCGTGGGAATGAACGGTCTTTCCGGGTTATCGTAGCCGAGAGCCGGGTAACCCTGGCCAGCAATGGCCGTAAAGAATGTGCTGGAAAGACACTGATCAAGCTCAGAAGCTTAGTATGCCATGAAGGACCAGTCGGTAATGTCAAAGATAACAATGCTACAAGGTAAAACCAGGTCGTATACTAACCAAAGACTCAGTGCTTTGATACTCGACGAAAAGAACTTCAGCAATATCAGGCGTGAGATAATGACAAGACATCTGGCAGACATGATCCGTACCGCAAAACACCTTACGCAATAGATCATATATCATTGTCCCAGGAAAATGATACCTAGAGTTGGGTGTCTCGGGTGGTGGAAACGACTAGTAGCTATCGGAGATTGCAATCTTGTAGCTTAGCTGCATCAATCGGCCGTTGCAGACTGGACAGCTGGGGTCTTCAGCAGCCATGTACGACAGTTGAAGATGGCCGTATCACAGAAGGACGGCTATCAGTATGAGCTAATTAGCCAAGTAGTGATCACGCTCCAAACAGGCGTGGCTGGCCGAGTGCAACGCCAAACGATTTGACTCACGCATGTTGCAAAAGCAAAAAAATGCCTAGATTGTGTAGGAAGGCGGGGATAGCGCGTAGGTTTGCCTGTAGCTGCATGTTGCAGGGCTCGTAGATTCGCGGCTTTCTTAGCGCCGAACTCGACAAAACGAAAAAGTGACGAGGCTCAGCATGGTTCCCAGGGCCGCAATCCAGAGGTAAGAAGCTGGATCCATTGCAGATACAGAATCGGAATGCAGTTAGGCGACTGGATTGCTGCAAAACAATGACAAGGAAGCTTGGCGGCTCCCGGCTTGATAGGATCAAAGCTGTGGTCTTCCTTTGCATATTGGCGGTGGGTGACTGACATAGGACCCATCTATTCGTCAAGTCTATGAAGAGGGTATAACGCAAGAAACGGGTGACGTGATTACGCATCGGAGGTCATTGTGCGCTTGAGCCTTTTGTGGCGCCAGTGTATACAACGGCTACTCTGCTCTAGAGCTGTCTGAGCTGAGGCAGGTGATCTAGAGGCCTAGCGTCTCCAAGACGCCGGTTGGCATGTATCTGCCCGTAAGCTCCCTGTAAAGTGGAACTGCATGGCGCAAGCCTTCCTGATGAGCTATTGATGACGATGTACGATGACCCATGCGCATCGTGCAGAGAGAAGGCGAGAGAGAGAATCGTCTCCCTGGATTCGGAAGGTTGCAGACCGATGCAGGCGCTACAAGCGTGCTGCAAAGCACAAGAGTTACGCTAGCGATAGGGGATTCTGGTGTACCGAAACCGTTCGGGAAGCATACGAGGTATAAAGACACGTCTGTGGCCTAGATGGAAAGGCATCACTCTGTCCAGCTCATCTCTGCAGTGCTGCTCCACACTCGTTCAATCCGTCTGCCATATTTTGTTCGCTTGTGTCTATCAAAAGATCACCGTCATTCGCTTCAACCATGTCATCGAAGACTCAGCTGCAACACCGGCACCTGCCACGAAGCGTCATGTGGCTGCACGCGCCCATCGACAGATTCGCTATTCCTTGTGTGAGCGACGCTGAAGGCATTACCACCATGCCGGTGAGTTCGAAGCATCGGTCGTCTTGAAGTATGGGCTGATTGTTGCAGGTACCTGGCCGTCGCTGCCCTGCTTGTCTCGAGCGTGGAGACACTGTTTGGGTGATTCCTGGAAAGTGCTGCGCGCAGTGCGGCACTCCCGTTAACTAAAAAGAATCTCCCACGGTGAAAATGCACACATCCAAAGTCGACACTGTGTGGCTGGTTGCATTTCAGGACGAACTTAGCTTCCGGACTCGAGACTTCGCTTGTTTTTTCCGGCGGTCGTAATGGTACGCGTAGAGCAACTTCCGCATCTTGCGCTCGGGGGTTGTTTATCTGCATTTTCAATAATTGATCTGGTAACGTTGTACTTGTACTTGTGTTGACGAATTTGTATTCTCATCCGATGGTGGCTTGCAGGTTAGTGCTGTGATGGGCGCTAGGCTCGAGCTCAATATATGTGTGCCAACCTGATGATTAGCAAGTATTGTGAAACGATCGTGGTTGCTCTTACCGAAATGCGAAGAGGAATTTCTCTGAGGTGAAATTTTGGTATGTGAAGTGCTGATTGCCGACTGTTGAGAGAGCAGAGCATATGTTATAAGCGCACGTAACGCCACTGTCGGATTCTGTCAAGATGGGCGTGATAACGACATGCTGCACTGAGGTGATGCTGGCGAGGTTGGAAGGGGGGCACAGAGTTTTGCTTGGCGCCTTAGGTTCCGGGAAAGAGCGTCTGCACAGTAGATGCTTGCAGCGCTTAGGGTAACAGTAGGCGTCAGCGAAATGTATTGCAGTGTTTTGGGGTTATCAACTCATGGAATAGGTGTTGGGAAATCATAGAGAAAAATCGAACTGGACGGGATTGGGCAACAACCAAATACACGAATGAATTGAGGGAGATAGGTATCGAGCAGTGAGACGCCGTATGCTCAGAAAATAGACGAGGAATGACCTGCGCGTGCAATGTCGAGCCTGACCATGATATCCAGTAAGCGCCTGTCCGTCCCAGCATTTGTGGTAATGTATGCCTAACTCCAACGCCATGTCCAGATATGTTACAGATTGCCATTTAACCCAGGAAACAAAGCTTGGTCGTTATAATCGTGTAGTGTAGAAGCGCAGAGTCCAGGCTGTGCTCGATGCAGATATTGGCCCGTTTTTAAATCGCGTCTCGCTCGTTGGCCCCTTTCCCGGGCTGTTGAATAACATGTGGAGTATGGAGACGATACGCTCATTTCCCTCCATTTTGTCGCTCATGCTGAGTCATGACCCATCGCATCTTATCGCGAGTCTCCTTCAACGAGTCGACAAGTTTCTGCGCCTCTCGCTCCTTCTCCGGTAGTGCGCGTCGCAGCCTCTCTGCTTCTTGTATAAGGCCATCCATCTCTTTCCGATGCTCCTTCTTGTACATCTCCATCATGTTTATTAGCTTGGCTTCGGTTCGCGTGGATCGCGACGACTCGTGTTGCAGCTGGTCACTGATGATGGCTTGTCGCTTGATCTTATCGGCGTCTTCGATACGCTTTCTCCGTAGTTCATTGAGCTCGTCGTTGATCTGGCGGACCTTCTTCTCGTAGCCATCGGTGATGCGCTTGAAGCCGTCTCGTGCTGTCTCGAGGTTCGTGTCTGCCATGCCCCTCATCTCGTATGCTTGTGAGAGCTGCCGTTGTGTCTCTGATCGTGTGTCGCCCAGCATCCTGAGCGCTTCTTCGGCTCGTTGCTCTGCTGACTTCCTTCTCTGTATCTCGGCGTCGAGCGTGGCCTTGAGCTCTTCCAGCTTCCGGTCTTTTCGTTCTATCGCTCTCGCATTGGTGTCGGCGAGCACTTGCAGATGTTGGTACTCGGCGCGGGAGTCCTCGGCTTTGGTTTGTGCAGCCGATACGCGCTTGGCCTCGTCTTCCCGGGCGAGCTTCTCGGCTTTGAGTTCTCGTCGCAGGCGGTCATTCTCTTGCGTGATCTTATCAATGTACTGTGATGTCTTGGAGTTGGGGGTGCTATAGTGGTTGGGGCGGTTCCACGGGCTGTTCTCATCGGCGACCATGGGGGCTTTGTCAACGGCTAGCGGGCCTGAGACGTTGCGGGGCGATGTGTACGAGGGCATGGTGGTCGAGGTAGTGGCCGAGGCAGTGGCCGAGGTAGTGGTCGAGGTAGTGCGTATTGGTGCGGCGTCCGCAGTGCGAGAAGTGTCGTCGGTGGTCCAAGCTGACCCGTTCATGTCATTCCTCTTGCGGGCGGTGAAGTTGAGTTCGGGGAGCAATGGTGCCGTGTCTTGGAGTTTAGGGTTAGCATCGAACGTCGTCCAAGAGCGTTTTAGAGAGATGCATGCGGGAGGGCAAACAATGACAATGTGCGGCGCAGGTGGAAAAGATGATTATGCAGCGCCGTCAAGCAGGGTCATGGGCGATGCGCCGTGTTTGGGAACACCAGGGGTCCACCCGGGCGCTAAGCCTTACCTGGAGCGGTAGTGGCCGGGACTACCTTCCTTCTGCGAAAGGGAAGCAGCGGCATGCTTCGAGTGCGCACTTCGACAGGAGAGGACATCTGTCTTTGAATTAGTTTTTTTTTGTTTTTTTACAGGGCGTTGGTGAAGAGCCAGTGGTGCCGCGTAGCAATCGCCCAAGAAAAGCAATGCTAGAACAGCAATCTGGCGAAGAGAAAAGCACGACTGGCTGGTAGCCAAGGGGAGCCATACCTTGCTAACCGTCTTTCGTGCTCGAAACGATCTTCACAGGCTGTTAGTAACTATCTACTTCTTCTTCTTCTTCTTCTTCGTTCGTTGATATTGGGCCAGCGGCGAGGTGGACGGCGGGTGAGGTTGCGAGTGTTGGTTATTCGACGAGCAACAGGAGCAGCCAAGTCAAAAGCAATCCATTCTTGTGTGAAAACTAGTCCAACTATGTGAAGCGCCTACAAACGTCCCCTTCACTTTACTTCCTGAAGATTCGCCGTGAACTGGTTATGCTGGTGTAGCGGTACGCCAATCAGCGATGATCTCCGCCCAGGTACCCGCTGTCAAGTGGGGCTGGAATGCTGAAACCCTGGCAACAGCCCTACGGAACGTGACGTGTGCGTTTCCACTACCTCGAAACACCGCAATACGCTTGAGCTCGTCGGCATTCACGCGTTCATGCCGGGGCCTCTCTAACTTTATGGGTATGCTGGGAGGCCCTCGATACCCCATGACTCTTAGCTTTGGCTCCTAATAACACTGCGAACGCCTCCCGCCACTCCTCATCACTGACTCATCGCGATCTTGCAGCCTGATGTATCCTACACGAATGTCTACTTCGTCACAATGATATTGTGAACAGCATATCCCACACTGTATTACCGACGTGGCTAAGCCTCACCGCCTTCAGGATATTGCTGTATCGTGAGTCACAGCCAAATTATATGTTCTTTGCAACATCTCAACTCTGTAATATCATGAACCTAAATGCTGCCTGCAGTGAGCGCCACTGCTTCGCCACACCCGGCGAGGCTCACGAAGCTATGGCGAAAGTGAGCATGCCAAGCCAAACCACCTTTACAACAGCAATAGCTGCACCAGAATCTCGAATGGTGCAGCTGGCGTACGAGAAGCGACACGTACGGGTGCCGTTATGCTGGGGGATTGGAGGGTTGAAATGACTTCGCCCTACCGCTACCAACAAGACAATATCCGTCTAGCACTATGATAGAGCAAACTACTTCAACAACAGGTAGGAGAAAGAAACACCTGTTGGACACATATGGATTGGTGACAGGTTACATTGGGTGCTTAGTTTGCAAGGCTCATCATCGAGATTTTTAAAGTAAAGTACTTCCAGTCATCCGTGGCTGGTACAAATGCATCTGCACACATGTTCATGAAGGAAGCACATGCTGCCTAGGCTGCTTACCTAACTGTCAGCGTTCATGTTCTTTTTGGCCGCATGGGCCGGATATGGGATTGGGCCAGACTGTGAAAGAAGACTACTTAGTAGCATATGTTGAAAAGAGAAGTTTGGGTAGGGATTGGACCAGGGGCCCTCTTAGTAGCAGAAAGTACAAATGAAACGGATATCATTCCTTGTGCGTGTCCATCTTACGAGCCGGGTTTCCCCTCTATCTAGAACATATCAGGTGCCTTCTTGACGCGAGTCTTGCCCTCGAATGGCTGCTCAGACGAGATCTGATTACTCCTCAACTTCTCTAGCTTGCGCTCGTTGTCCTCGTTCGCAAGCTTCTTGTACTTCTCAATGACCTTGTCCATCTGGACTTGGCTTCCAGCGGGGACATTGTATGGCGATCCGACATTCATCATCCTGCGCTTGTTAGCCTCGGATACTTATATTGATGCAGTCTCATGTGCACCACTTCGCCTAGCCCTTGGCTCAGACATCCACCTCTTACGGGGGTTGACTGCCATGTTCTGGAAACCACCTACTCGGGGAACTTCATCTCGACATATTCCTGTGGCCGTGTTTTCAAGAATAACACCCTATCCTGACCCGCCTGCTCAATCATACGAACGTGGTGGTCGTTTTGCGAAATCCACTTCTCGTGTAGTCCAGCTGTAGCATTGGCGATCATGCGGGTGAAGTATGGCTCGTTGTTTTCGCCGTCGGTTCGTGACAAAGCGTAGACAGCCATTCCGGCGGGGATGACGCCAATGGTGATCCAAAAGCCGTACTACATACCAATTAAGTTAGTCATGCCCTCCCTCAAATATTGCGATATCGTGGGAACGGCCTGGGACCATTTGGGAGGAGCGAAGGACGGATGACATACGCCCATAGGCTCGTCGGCGGCTGGGTTCGGGTGTCCATGAGCGTGCTCGTCGTGGGCGAAGCGGCGCGACTGACGCGGGAGAGAAGTTCGACTCGATCGGGCAGCAGCCACTGCTGTTCTACGTAGTGACTGCATCGTGAGGTTGCTGGCTGTCGTTGATGTTGCCAGGGTTCGCGATGATGCTCAGCTCGATATCCGCTTAGTCATGCAGTCTTAGTGGCTTGGCATTGCTACCCACATCTTCCTTTTTGAACCATCTTCAAATTTATATCGCAAAAGTCATATGGGTACGGTTATTCACTATCTAAGGCTGTGGCCTATTGCTGCTAGTCTGGCCTTCTTGGAAGATTAGAGGCACGATCTCTTGTGCAATTTCGTACAATTGTTAACGGCAAGTAGTCACGACGAGCAATCTTATTTACTGCTTATCTCAGCAGGCTCAAAGGGCAGCTTTCAATAAGAAAGTCCTCAAAGTCATCACCGCACCGTTGGCCCAAGCCGTTGATGTCGTCCGTGTCTTTGAACAGGAGGACGGCGTGCGGTTTGACATCTATCAGGCTCTCTTTATCGCCGCGGCGGAGACGGCTTGGGCGACTGCTGACTGGGGCCTCTGGGTCGCAGGCTTCCCGCCGCCCTTTGACAGACCGTAACTCTACGCAGACATTCGGTTTACGATTCAATAACCGCCCAGCTCAGGAGAGTATCCCCGTACCAACGGCCCTGCAATTGTGCAGCCAAGGAACGATGCCGCGTGGAACGCAGAGTAGTAAGGAATGAGTGCAGTAGCTGGCTGCGAAGTCTCTAGACATACAGCTCGGAGCAGGGTAGGGAGGCGAGAACAAGGCGGGGAATGCGATAAGCAATACCTAGTATAGCAGTATGGTAGCCAAAAATGGATTTTTAATACACCTCTGTTTTCTTCCGTGACCTGTCATGATATCCGGATAATTTAACGCGTTGAGGGCTTCATTATACCCTCAATACTTTCTATCAAGTTAGCTACAACGCTAGTGATAAACCTAGAATTACTAGCCTGCTGGAAAGATGCATCGCGCATGAACCGTGTCTTGTTTGCCCATACTGCGGTTCCACCGATTGATCCACACGTAATTCCAATCCACTTGACACCATGTTTCAAGCCGTACCGGTATCAAGGGTGGACGCGCCAGAGCGAAAAATACACAAGAGCCAGAGCTCTAAGAACTCGATAAAAACGCTTTGTTCGGCCTGCTATCACGTGCTTGTCCCAATCGGGAAATGACTGTCCGAACCTCGGTATCTTCTCCGCAGAACATCTATGGGTGATCTGTGCGGAAACGAACTACAACAACATGAGCGAGCTCTGGTTCTGCTCTCAGTTTCTCCTACCATACTTCTTCAACCTAAGATTCTAAATATCTTTAGTCCTTTATTCGGGGTCGTTACTACAAAAACTGACCGGAATCTCAACAAAGATCTATTCGCATCCCGTCACCAAGACAGCTAGAGCCACCATCATGCCTTCGTACACATCAATCCACCTCGCCGAACGGCCACAGGACGGTGTTGTTGCCGGCAAGACCTTCACACCAAAGCAGCAAGAAGTCCCGTCAGCATCATCACTCAAAGACGGCGAAGTTCTATTCCAGACACTCTATTTATCACTGGACCCAGCCATGCGCGGCTGGTTGAACCCAACGCGTTCTTACATTCCTCCAGTCGAGATTGGTGCCGTAATGCGCGGCAGCGGTATTGGCCTCATCGTCGCGAGTAAGAGCAAGAAGTTCCCCGTCGGCACATACGCGACTGGTATGTGTGGATGGTCTGAATACTCTGTGCTCAATGAGAGGCATGTCGAGCCATTGGACTTACCAGAAGGTGCTGTGCCAACTGACGCATTGGGCGTTCTGGGAATGACAGGTCTTACCGCCTATTTCGGTATTCTGGAGATTGGCCAGATCAAAAAAGGAGACTTCGTGGTTGTCAGTGGCGCAGCTGGTGCTACCGGAAGTGTTGTTGGACAGATCGCAAAGCTGAAGGGCGCAAAGGTCTTGGGTCTTGCTGGCGAGGACAGCAAGGTGTTGTGGCTGAAGGAGGAGCTTGGCTTTGACGAGGCACTGAACTACAAAGATCCCCAGTTCGCGAAGAAGTTCAGGGATGCAACCAAGGGTCTTATCGATGTCTACTTCGACAACGTGGGTGGAGAGATCCTCGACCTCGCCCTCTCACGTGCCAAGCCTTTCGCCCGGTTCGTCATGTGCGGTGCGATCTCGGAGTACAACAAGAAGAAGCCTCAGGGTCCAAAGGTTCATCACTTCATAAATTTATCTGTTTCTGAATCGCATGACTAACCATGTACAGAACTACATGATGATCATCTCTATGCGCATCCGTATGCAAGGTTTCGTCGTCTTCGACTTCGCAGATAAGTACGCCGAAGCAAGGATACAACTCGCCCAATGGCTTTCAGAGGGCAAGCTCAAGCGGAAAGAGACAGTCATCAAAGGAGGTATTACTAAGGCGGAAGAGGCACTAATTGGACTGTTCGAGGGAAAGAATACTGGTAAGCTAGTCTGATCACGGTTACGAATTCGAGCCACTAACAATTGCAGGTAAAATAATGGTTCAGGTGGCAGACCCGGAGGCAGTCAAGGCAAGATTGTAGAAGTAGAAATAATCATCCTAACAGTCTAGGCCGAATGAATGTGTTCCCGTTTGGCAAATGTTAGCAAGTCTGCGGCAAAGTGCTCCTTCTCTCGTAGAACGTGTAAGGTTGCGATTGGTGTGACTGCTTCCTTCCCTCGGGGAATAAACTCTCGGTAAACCCATTGATGTGCTCCGTAATCACGTACTCGACAGCCAAGCTACAATCAGCCGCCACTACTTGGCTTGCCTGCCCGCAGTCCTGCGACTTCGGCTACAAGTCCACGCAGCGACCTTCAGCTTAGCTTGGATTTGACAATGACGGCACCTTGACGGTCAGCGTCAATAAAGAAGACTCGAACAACTACCAGCTTAGCTCCTTGAACTGATACTGCTCGAGATAGTGAGGAGAATCGAACCACCGGCTGTGGAAAGCGACGAATTCGACATACGATGCTATCAAGAGATCTGCCGGAGCCTGTCCTTTGCTGCTAAGCTTCTCGCTTTAAGATATGTGTGCCCTACAAAACCAAAATTGCTCCTGGCCCGTTCTTGGAGCTGTATTTGGTGGAACTGTCTTCGATCTGTGCTCAAGGGAGAGCGTGGGGAATCTTGTGGCGATATCGAAGTGCACAAACTTGGCTGCGTGGATCCGGAAACTTGCTGTCATATCTGTCTCTGTGAAAGGACGGTGGTCAAAAGCCTATCTCGAGTCTATTTTGTAAAACATTTAACTTGAGGAAGCACTCGGCCTTAGTTTCATCAACGAAGTATGATCTGTTCTCAACGATGATCGGAATGGGTTCCCAAATCTGTGGCAGCGCGATGCACAATCTCTCAGCGCAATATTACCAACAGTCAGCTTCGCCAGCATGTGGCGGACTGCTTGAAAGCCCTGCCTAATGTGGTCAATCTTCGTTACCTTCGCAAAATTTTGTGCGGGTAGATTCATAGAATTTGCCCGAAAGATTGGCCCATCGAGGAGTACGGCATTTGTTGGTACTCAGACCCTCATCCCGGCACCCAGATCGGCCAAAATATCATCATGAGCGCCCTAGCGGATTCGCCCATCTACACCAAGAATCTCGAGCTTACCACAAAGATGAATGGACTGTATTGCTTCCGGATGCAGGCCACAACAGAAGTGATCAAAATAATATTCAGTAAGGTTGAAGTCCTTACGCTCAAAGATGCTCTTGCGGACAATTGATTCTGTGACAGCCCAGACAAGACGTTTTCGAACGTACTCATCACGAAAACAACTTACCAGCCTTGCACACCCTTGTTCTATATGGCTGGTGTAACCGCATCTCGTCGACCAATCTTGCAGTGGGCTTGCCATTACCGTTAGCTGGTGATTTTCCGGCTTTAGCGAGCCTGATCATTAGGTAGCCAAACCGATCCCGACGACCCAAAGTTGGTCGGTTTTATCGCTCTGCTCCAGAACACCCTCCGCTATGTATCATTCTCCGATATGAGCAACGATAACTTCAAGCCGGTATTTCAAGCATTCCAGAACCTGAACCTAGAGCGACTGAACCTCAAGAGTGATTGTAGCAAGAACTTTGAATACGACTTACAACCGCTAACAACTTCTCGAAGGAATTTCTCTACGGTGCTACACGGACTACTATCGTCAAATCAGCGAGGAGTTGAGAGGCTCTCGCTGGTAACTATGTCGAGAACAACGACATCGATGACTTCGAAAGTGACTAATCGCGGACAAGGGAGGCAAAAGATCATTTTATCTTCAATCTTCATAATCTATGGGTACGAGGGAAGGTTATTCATGAACATATGCTCAAGCCAACCGTGGAGGTGTCTGAGAGTCTCATTCTAAGCAGCAGTTAGATAGGATAAGGGTCACCACAGCTTGTATAGGCGCTAGTTGCAACAATTGTTAGAACCGAAAGGGTACATGTAAGGTAATTACGCTTGTTTGACGGATGATGCAATAGAAAGAATAGTTGTTCAACACTGTAACATGCGTTCTCACGAGCTGAATGGGTCACCGTTGCTAAGGGAAATTAGAAAAATGTCAGGTGCGAGTACCGGTGAGCCGGAAACTTGGATTTTGGTGGGCGAAGCATATCTGCATCCTCGAGTGCATGAGAAGGATAAAGAAGAGGATGTACGGAAGACAGCTACGGACAAGAGCAATGCAGTACCGAGCGATGTAGGAGTAAGTGATGCAGATAAAGATGGCTGAACAAGAGAGAGATCCAGACGAGAAAGAGTCTAGTTTGTATAGACAAGCAGAAGGCTATTCGAGCCAAAAGATTTGCAATGGCTGGGTGTCGACTGAGTGATAAGCCTGCGGGAAGCTGATAGACTACTAAAGTGTCTGCGTGAACTTCACATTCGATTGCATGATATATAGTATGTCGGGTAAAATCCATCACGAGACGTACCGAATAAAGGAGAGGGTCATGAGGGTGAGAAGACGGAAGACGGTACCTGCAGAGGCGCCCCGCGCTAGCCCCACGAGTGGTGGCACGTGCGCTAAACTTTCAAAGGCCGCTATCAACTTCTCCCCCACTCACTCTGAGCAATCCTCCGCCCTTGTCTCGTCAAGGCATGTTATGCTTCGAACCCTATCGCGGTCGATAACACGAGTCATGGCCTCCAACGAGCCCACCCGCGTTCCTATTCCCAAGAATGGTGTCGACTACCGTGGCAAAGTGGTGCTTGCGCCCATGGTGCGCTCCGGTGAATTGCCCTCACGCCTCCTGGCGCTGAAGTACGGCGCCGACTTGGTATGGGGACCGGAAACCATCGATCGCGCCATGATTGGCACCACAAAGAGACTGAACCCGCACACGTCGACGCTGGAGTTCTCGCGCCTACCAACTTCGAAGATCAAAAACCCCACACTCGATCCCGAGAATCGTGAAAGCGTCATTTACCGCATACACCCGGAATTGGAGAAGGGAAAGCTCATATACCAGATTGGCACGGCGAATCCCGAGTTAGCAGTGCAGGCAGCCAAGATGGTGGCAGCGGATGTCGCAGGCATAGATGTCAACTCTGGCTGCCCCAAGCCATTCTCAACTTCCGGTGGCATGGGCGCAGCACTGTTGAAGACGCCAGATTTGCTTTGTAACATCCTGACAAGTCTTGTTGAAGAAGTAGGAAAGCCATTTGAGATTGGCATCAGCGTCAAGATCCGAATACTGGACACACCAGAAGAAACCGCAGCACTGGTGAAGAGACTAGTGCGCACCGGCATCACGGGTCTCACGGTACACTGCCGAACGACACCCATGCGACCCAGGGAGCGCGCAATCAGAGATCAGCTCAAGATGATCGGAGAGATTTGCCACGAAGCAGGCGTTGCATGCCTAATGAACGGCGACGTCACATCGCGCACCGAAGCCCTTAAGCTCGCGGAAGAGTTCAACGTCGACGGCGCAATGATCGCAACCGAAGCCGAAAAGAACCCTAGCTGCTTCCGACCCGACGCAGAAGGCGGCCCTCACGAGTGGCGATCGCAGTGGAAGACCGTTGTCACCGAATACATGCGGTTCGCGTTGCAAGTAGAGAACCGCTGGGGCAACACAAAATATCTGCTGAGCCAAATGATACCTGGGAAGGAGAAGGCATACGCTGCAATGAACAAATCAAAGTGCTACGCGGATGTCATCAAGGCGCTGGGCTTGGAGAACGTGGATGACTTGTTGCAACAAGCAAACACTGTTGACGAGCATCTGGGTATACCGCAGAATGAATCAAGGGCTTCCAAGCGGGCGAGGGTTAAAGAAGCCCAGAAGCCAGAAGGAGACGCCGAGAAGAAGGAGAAGCGCAAGGAGAGAGGTGATGAAGAGCCTGAACCTAAGCGCATCAAGGTACCTGAAATGGAGCCTGAAGCGGCTGTGACTCTTCCGCCGCAGGAGATGACGGCTCCGGCTGCGCTGAGCGTATGATGAATGTCAAAACTTTCTGGGCTAGGCGCGTATCTATTTGGGCATTGCAGGCGTGTTAAGCATTTACGGAGGTGAAATGAAATACTCTCGGTTGTGGGTAGCTATGGTTAGGAACATATCGTACATATTAAGATCTACGCTACGCACTCTCTATGTTCTCGGGATAATTTGATTCGCTTGCTACGCTAGGCTGACCTACTACCGAGGTGGACGGTCATAGCGGCCACCACCATCATACAGTGCCACCTGAACACCAAAACCCCCACCAAACTTGAGGCTGTAGAGCCTCACACAATAGCTACTATCGCGAGATATTTCAGTGGTAAGATCTGTAGGGCTTAAATAATATATATAGCTATAGAAATTAAGTTAGAGTTTTAGTCGCGCGCCTTGTGCGCAAGGTAGACGCTAGTTAAGCTATAACACCACCTTAAGGCTCTCTACTACTTATAGGGCTCGCAATAAGCCTCTTTTTTTAAGTAACTTTTTTAAGAGCCTTAAAGCTGCTTCTCTTACCTTTTTAAGAAGTTTTTATAAATTATTAGAGTTATTTTGCAGCCTTGTAAGTAGCTGCCCTAAAAGCCTATTTAGCAGCTCTTTTAGCCTTCTTCTTCTCTCTTACTAATTAAGCTACAGCCCTTGCCTATTACTTTATTTCTTTTAATTTTTACTTTTACCTGCCTTGTCTCCTTACAATGCCTATTTATTTTAGCTTTTTAGTATTATACTTGCTCCTTCTTGCGCTTTTAAAGCTACTAGCAATTACGTGCCTCTTTTACCTTTCTTAGAGACTAAACTACAGCTCTACCTTAGTACTTTTTAGGCTCTTAGAGTAGAAAAGGCTTACCTTATTTCTTGTATGTTTTTTTATTAATAAAAGCCTTGCGTAGGCCCTTAACTTTATACTTAAAAAAAGTCTTTTAAGTTAAAATTTAGTAATATACTTAGCTTAGCCTTTAAGTTTATTTATTACTTTAATCTTTTACTACTTTGCGTAGTAGGTGTTTAACTTTCTTTTAGTTTAAAGTACTTAAGCTTAAGAACTTACTACTACTACTTAAAATGCTCTTATTACTAAATTTTTTTAATATAACTTTAAGATTAAAAGGTAAAAAGCTTATAGCCTTAAAAGTCTTTAAAATTGTTATTTTCTTAAAAAAAAAGCCTGCTAGGCTTAGTAGAAGAGGAGAAAGAAATCCCTCTAGCGTATTAAGGTAAGGCCCTAGTTCCTCTCTAGATATCTAGATATCTTAGCCTAGTAAGCTAATGAGAGAGGCTTAAATAAGGCAATATTAAGAAGCTACAGCGTATAAGTTAAATAAAAAGAATAAACTACAAAAAGAATATTGTTCTAATTATAGTACTTAATAAAATTTATAGTAAAGTAAGATCTATGTTACTTTAATTTTAAGGTATTAAAGGTGGTGGTTGTTGTTGTAGTCAAAATAGGTTTTCTAAAAAAGTGAAAAGCAGCTGCCCTCTATTAATTAGTCGCAAAAGTAAAAAAAGATTATAAACAGTAAGTAGATAAGGTCTACGCGCTAGGCGCTTAGAGCAGAAAAGCTTAGACTACTAAGCAAAATTAGAGTTAAAAAATTTGCTGTAAGTACTAAAAAACAAACACTAATTAAAACGTGTTTAACAGTAATTGCTAGCCTATAGCTAGTAACAAGATTGCAATAGAGGCAGAGAAAGTAGAGAAAGTAAAAAAGAGTAAGGACACGTATATTACTGCAGCAGAAGCTTGCAATACTTTACAAAAGCTTTTTGCTTACTACTTCTTGCTTTTAGAATTTTTTATACTATATAGTATTGCATACACATAATATAATGCTTAAACTATTTTTCTTTCTATTTAATACAAAGACTAATAGCTTATATTAAGTAAAGTTAGACCTTACTAAGTTACTATGTAAGAAGCTATAGTAGTAAATTATAAAGCCTGCGTTTATCTTTGTTAAGTGGCCTCTCTAGTTAGTTAAAGAGGAGCTGTTAGCGGTAGCTCCTATAGTAATTAGGTAAACGCAGAGGTTAAATTCTGTTATTTATTAACACTTTATTAATGCGTCTAGTATTATAGATGTTAAGGTTATAATAAAGGTTGTAAAAGGCTTATTTAGCGGCAAGTCTATTAAATACGTTGCGCATGTTAATAGTCTAAGTGCGGTGACAGTATATTATCTTATCAATCTCCTCCTGCGCGAATGCAACCTTAGTAGAAAGACCTTGCAGTGGCTCTACAAGGAGCAAGAGCGTGTCAAAACAGCTATTAAGCAGCTAGGACAAACCGACGAGCAGGAGGATTTAAGATCTATGTTACAAGTAACAGGAAGGATTCTCTCCTTAACGTACGAGCGATAGTTGAGGGACAACTAGCCTCTACGCTAGAAGGCAATAATCCGCGCGGGGCGCCGACCACGTGATTGCTATCCCGCCAAGGCTAGCTATCCAGGATGGCTATGCATAAAAAGATAGCAGCGCTATTATATACTTCCCTCTTAGAAAAGATGTACAAGATAGTAGGACAAAGGTGATAGGTATAAAAATATATTAAATCTTATTATTATACTTGTTATAGTTAACTTAAATAGTTTATTTCCTATATAAACTATTAACTAGTTATTTTGTATTTTATAAAATTATTATTACTTACTTTTAGTTAATATTAATAACTTTTTTCTACTTAAAATTACTTCTATAATACTTTATAAACTACTTTATATATTAGCTTTGCTTTAGTATAAACTATGTAAAAATAAGTGTAAACTTACTTTATATATCACTTTAACTACTTAATATTTTTAGTAAATAATTTAAATAATAAGTTGCTTAATTAAAATTTATAATAATATTATAAGAAATTACTTAAAATAATGTAGCTTAAAGTCTAGAACTTTTAATACTAAGTTAACTAATATAAAAAAATCATAAAATACTTAACGCATTTAACTTTAATACTAAAAATAACTTTAGTGCTTAGAAAATTAAAACTCTTAGGTAATAGGCTTATATTTAAACTTAGCAAGTACTTTTTATAACAAATATAATTAATTAGCTCTTAAGTTAGCTAATAGCTACTTTAAATAAACAAACTAATACTATTAAGAAACCTAACATAGCACTACTTAAGAAGTTTAAAAAAAAAAAAAACTATAAATAGTTTTTACTTATACTAATTTATACTGTAAGTATAACAAAGTCTTTTCTAATTAAATAAATCTTTTATAGCAAGTATATAAATGAAAAATAAAGCTTTTAACTAAATATAACTTTATATAAATAACTATCTACTAAAGATAAAATCTAAAAAAATTAAAGCTTAAATATAGGCCTTATTTATAAGTTAGATAAATTTTAAACAAGAAATAAAATATATTTTTTGAAAAAGTAAACGCTAAAAACTAAGCTAAAAAGAAAACTACCTACCTTAGGCAAACTACGTTAGTATTAGTATATATTGCAGAATTTAAGCAATTATAAATATAAATTAATTATAATAATAAGGCACTTTAAATAGTATTCTAAGCAGGCTTAAAAAAGATTATTAAAGACAGCTTTATATACTATAATAAGCTTAACATACTATATACGCTAGTTAAGCTAGCTACATATATTAATAATAAGCTCTAAAAGTAATATAATTAAAAAAAATACTTTTAACTTAGCCTAGCTAATATAAAAAGATAATGCAGTAAGTATAATAAAAATAGCAACGCTATTGTAACTAGTAGAGTATAAGAAAAAGCTAAGGATAAAAATATTTTAAAAAGAAAGCAAAATAGCCTCTCTAAAAAAAATTGCTAAAAGTATTATAATAACAAAGCATGTTTTGAATATAATAAAGTTAAATACTTTGCTTAAGACTATAAAGAAGATTTAGTCAAACAAGTAGCTATTAAAGTTAGAATAATTAAATAAAGAATGCTATACTTAGTTTAAAGAAAACTAAATAATAACTTAAGTAACTTAAACTTCTATAAAAAAGCACGCTTAATAAATAGCTATAAAATTATACTATAATAGAAACTAGATAATAAAGTTCTTACTTTAAGCAAACCTAGACTAATAAATTATAAAGTTAAAAATAAAGTTGTGCTAAAATAATTAGCTAATAACTTATATTAAGTATATAAAATAACAACGAACTACGCTAATAAATATATAATTTAAAAAAATATTATAATTACTAGCATGGACGCTAAGGAGGTTAGATATTAAGTAATACACTAACAACCTTACTTTAATAATTTAGTAGCTAAAGTTCAAGACTAAAAAGTAAAAAAAGTTATATTAGTACAACTGCAATCTTAATTATAAATTTTATAAAAATAAAATATAAAAAATATAAGATAGACTAAAACTAGTGCTACTACATAAACTTATAAGTAGACAAGTGCTTAGTCAATAAGTCTTACTTTTATAAACTTAAAAAAGTAGAGATATACTACTAACTTTTATAGACGTAATACAGAGATAGATGTAAACACTATTAGTAGCAACTTAAAAAGGCATAATAAGCAGACAACTACTACTATACTACTTTATTTTTAATATTTATAAGGTAGTAGACTGACTAATTTATAAAGCTAAAAAGCTAAAGCTAAAGAAATAAGCTTTAAAGTAAGAGATACTTTACTAAAACCTTTATTAAAGCTTTTATTAGAATAATAGTTACTTAATACACTACAGCACTAAGTACAGTATAAGCTACTTTTTTAAAAAAAGAAAGAGTAAGTAGGCAAAAAACTAGAATACTGCTGGAAATAAAGTTAAACTAGTAAAGGTATACTTAAAACAACTTTAAAGAAGGTATAAGATACTAATTGTTAAGTAAAGCAGTTGCTTACAACTATATTTATATATAGTTAAGATATATAAGCGCTGATAAATAGTAAGGCTACATGAATAATAATTTTTTTATAAGTAGTAAAGAAACACAACATACTATACTAAGTAAAAAAAAACTTATCTTAATTGTTACGGATGGTGGCGTGCTGGCTAGATCCGCTAAACTCGCTTATCGTTAGCTTGCCTACCTGCAATTGTGCTTATAAGGGGCTCCTTACCTGTAAGAATACCTGCAGGTATTATTACTTAAAATATATATATGTTATTATTTAGAGCTATCTCTTACTATCTTCTGTAGTGTAAAGCAAGTATTATTGCCTAAAGCTACCCCTTACAGAATAATACCTCTTTCTATAAGCTAATAGTCTAGAGATAGCTCTCTTAACGCAATTTAACACTTAAAGCAATTAGAAAAGCTAAAGCCCTGCTATATTAAAACTCTCTAATTCCTTTTAAACTTTATTAAGGCCTGCTATACTTAAAGAGCTTAAAAAGCGCACTTAAGGCGCACTTGCAACGCTTAAAGAGCGTATTAATACTATATAAAAGCAACATACTAAACTTAAGTTTTTATAATAATTATAGAAGTTAAAAAAAAAAAGTAGTATAACTAAAAAAAGTTAAATAGAGAGGAATTTTAAATATACTAGTACTACTAACTATATTATCCTATGCATAAAACGCACTTAAAGCAACACTTACTATATATATATAACACGCGTTAAAACTTAAAGACCTAGCTAAATACTAAACTATAACTTTTAAAAAGTATTATAAGTTTATTTATTTTTATAAAGTAGTATTTTAGCTACTATTATAAAAATTAAAAAAAAATAATAATAAAGTAATTTAAGTAATATAGTATTTTAGAGTAGACTTTTCACTTACTATAAGTATTTTTTTAAAGTAAAAAAAAAAGTACTAACTTAAAACTACTTTAAGTAATATATACTTAACTTACTTTTAAACATTATTAACTATAGCTTTAAAGTAGTAACTACGCATGCGTAAGCTATATAGTAAAAAAACTAAACTATCTAATTATTTATAACTTATTTTAATATTTTTAAAAATTAACTTTTAATATAACTAAAGTATAAAAAGTCTAGTACCTTTTTACAAAACTAAAGCCTAAACTATAGTATATAATTACTAACTACTATTAAATTTTTATAACTAAAGAAGACTTTATTATACTTAAGTTTATATTTAAGTAGAATTTATGCAAAGTACTTATTACGTATAATTTACTCTACTAAAGCACTTTTATAAAAAAAATTTTTTTTTTTTATAGCTACTACACTAAACGCACTTAAAAAGTATAAAAATAGTAAAAATATTATATACTTTAAGTACTAAAAAAAAGGACACTACGCTAACAAGTGCTAAAGCAGTAACTTTAATAAAGTTTTAGTTAATATAAACTAAATATAAAAAAGTTAAGCTTTATTATAAACTTAGAGTTAATAAAGCGTATACTATAAAATATTTTACTAAAAATATAGTGCATATGTTACGCACATTTAGTAACTAAAGTAAAAAAGAAACTTTAAGTTATTATAAATTTATAAGTAGATATTAGCCTTATTAGTTAAAAAATAGCTATAAAGATAGATTTAAAACTTATTTAAAACGCAAAACTTCTTTACTTAAGTTTAATCAGACTTTAAAAGCAAAATATATATGCAGTATATAAGCTTTAGCTGTGCTTAATAAATAATAATAGCGTAAAGCGTATTATAAAAGTTACTATATATAAAGTAAATAAAAAAAAATTACTACTACTACTTAGTAACTTCTTCTTAAGCTAGAAAAGCATTTATATTAACTGTGGAAAGTAGATATAGTATTAAAAATATATAAAAGTAAATATTAACTTAGTAGCTACTAAAGTATTTTTAAAAAACGCAAAATTATAAATTTAAAAACTTACTTTTTAGAAGTACTTTGAAGTAACAGCGTAAGCATTAAGTTTAAAGTATATATACTAAACGTATTTATAGCGCAAGTGTAGTGTATACTTAATATATTATAAAATTACGCTAATATCTTTAATAATAAAGCTACTAAAACCCTTTTATAGCTAAAAAGCTTAAATTATATAATTTCTATTTAATAAGGCAAAAAACTTTTTTATAAGCCTTTTTATAATTTCTTTTTTTATAAGCTTTAAGTACTTTGTAAATATATTAAAGAAGTACTACAAAAGAAATAAATTTGCTATAGTACTAGCTTTATAGGCGTACTAATACTATTTATACTAAAAAAAAATAGAACTTTTTACTTTTATATAAATTATTAGAGTTTTAACACTATTATAATTAAAGATTATTGCCTACTCTCTTTAATTAGAGAAATAATAGACTACTTATTAGGCGTATGCTACTACACTATACTAAATCTTAAAGACGCTTACTATTATCTAAGAATTAAGGCAGGAGATTAGTAAAAGACTACTTTTAAAATATATTATAGACATTTTCAATATTTTGTTATGCTTTTTAAGCTTATAAATGCCCTAGCAAGTTTTTAAGCTTATATTAATAAAGCTTTAAAAAAGTATTTAGATTATATTTACATAGTTTATTTAAATAATATTTTATCTATACTTATAATAATAATACTGCGCTATACTAGCGTGCTGTACGTGCTATACCTAACTTTTTATAAAGAGCAAAGTTTTACGTAAATTTTAAAAAGTACATATTAACTTTAAGTAAAGTTTATTATTTAAAATTTATTATTATAAAAAGCAGCATTTACGTAAATTTAGCGCGCGTTGCTACTATTAAGTAATAACTTACACCTACTAGTATTAAGAAGCTACAGTTTTTTCTAAGATTTATAAATTTTTATTAGTATTTTATTAAGAACTATGCTATAAAAATAATACTTCTTATAAATATCTTAAAAGAGAAATAAGTGTTCTACTAAAATAAAAATATATATACTACTTTTATAGAGCTAAAGTAATACTTCTTATATACGCCTATCTTGCGTTACTTTAAAAATACACGTATAATTTATATTAAAACTAATACTTTAACTATTGCTATATTAAGTATATTATCTTAATTATTTAAAAATAAAAAGTAGTATTTATTACGTTTTACTTACAAAAACTATAAAATGCTAAGCTAAACTATAAAGTATATAACTTTAAACTTTTAGCTATTATATAAAGTTTAAAAAAATAGTAGCACTATTTAAAAGGCGCTTAACACACTATTTAAGTATTAACTAATTATAATAACTTACGCTCTTTACGCGCTATATAGAATCTAAACTAGCATTAAGCACGCTAAGCTTTTTACTTAGAGGCTTTTAATTTTAAAGTTAAATATTGCCTAAGGTGTACAAACTCTATAAATAGACTATTAAGAAAAGTAGATTATAAATAAAAAAACTTATTATAAACTTAACTATTACTTACACTGTAGAACAAACTTCTAGTAAAAGTAAAGTATAGTAAAATAAAAAGTTTTATAACTTAGTATAGCTAGAAAAGCGCATGTAAAACGTATATAGCTAATATTTATAAAATAAAGAGTATTTAAACTGCTAGTGCTATAAGGTATACACTATACGTACTATACTTTTTAGCTAGAGTATTAGTTAGTAGCAAACTTATAATAGTAGAGTTAGAAGCTTTAATAAATAAACTGCGCTAGTTACAATAAAAGAATACTTTTACTTTATAGTAAGTTATAAACTTTATATAAGTAGTACGCACTTAAAATAGCAGCAGCACGCAAGTATAGTATATTAATAATAAAAAAGTTTTGAAATATAAAAGTAGAATTTACGTTTTACTAAAACAAGCTATTAAGTAAAAAATTCTATTATAGAATTATAATACGTGTATAGGAGGTTCTTTTAGCGCACGTAGAACTTATAAGCTTATTAGCAAGCTATATTATTAGCTAGAGCTAGGCTATAATATTTGAAATTATCTAAAGACCTATATAGTATACTAAAGAAGTAAGGCTCTAAGACATAGTAAATATAGTTAGTTATTACTATTACTAGTTTCTAATAAAATATTTAAAGAAGACAGCCTTAATTTTATTATAAAGCTACTACTAGTAAATAATAATAGTTTAAGTTACGTGTTTAATATAATCTTTATAACTATTAACTATTTTTTAAAAATAGTAATTTATATACTTATATTAAAAATGTAAAATACAAAATAGTTTACAGAATTTTACTTTAAATATATTATTTTAAAATATAGAATTTAGAAGGGTATTATATTTAATTATAGTTTAATTTTTACTTTTACATTTTAAATAAAAATATGCTACTAATTATAAGTAAAGCTTAGGCTAAGTATAGCTTTTTACTTATAAATAGATAGGCAAACTAAATACTAATACTTAATAATAAAGTAATACTTAAGGATGTTTACTTCAAAAAAACAAGATAATTAGGTATTACTTTTACTAACTATATAATTTGTATATAACAAATTTATCTATAAATTAATAAAAATAATACCTTTTTATATAGTATATAGTAAGTATTTATTGCTTATGTTGCCTCTTAAAGGTAGCAGGCTAGAAAAGAAGGTACTAGATGCTGTAAATAGAGTGCAGCGTATATATAACGCAAGTGCAATAGTAAGAGAATATCTCTTAACAGTATAAGAATATTAATACTAATACTATAATAAAAAATACAAACTAAAATTTTTTCACTAAAAAGACTTAGTTTGCTTTAGTATAAAAAATATTAACCTAGCTTACTAACTTAGTAAGAAGCTTTCTAGCAAGTTTATAGAACTATTCTAAGTGCAAGAAGTAGTTAGAATATAAGCTTACTAACTATAACTACTACTTTACTATTATAATTTTAATATTTCTTACGTTTTTTTACTAGAATAATAAGAATTACATAGTAGTTAAAAAAATAATACTTAGGCACTAGAAATTAGCCTTAAAAGTAAATAAATTTAGAAGGTACAAAAGATATTAAAGAAACAAATTAAAAATAGCTAGCTAGAGTATTAGCTATAATAAAAAAGCTATAATATATTATAAGATACTTAAACTTTAGTATTATAGTTTAAAGATATAAAAGAACTAATTAAGAAATATAAGCATAAGCAAGAATTATTACGTTTTAAGCACGCTAAAAGAACATACTAAACATTATTATTGCGCACTTAAGGCGCAAATTAAGTATTTAAATAAATAAAACTATAAGTATAAAAATAATTTACTTTTACTTATTATTAAAAATTTCTTTATTACTAGTATTTATTTATTTTTAAGGTGTCAAAGGTGGTGGTTGTTGTTGTGGTTAAAATAGAAGAAAAGCTTAGACTACTAAGCAAAAATTAAGGTTAAAAAAATTTGCTAAAGGTACTAAAAAATAACACTAATTAAAACGTGTTTAACGGCAATTGCTAGCCTATAGCTAGCAGCAAGATTGCGATAGAGATAAAGGAGGAGGGTAAGGACACATATGTTACCGCAGCAGGAGCCTGTAATACTTCTTTATAAAAGCTTTCTGCCTGCTGCTTCTTACCTTTAGGATTTCCTACACTATATAGTATTGTATATAAACAACTCGCATACGAACAATATAATGCTTAGACTGTTCTTCTCCTCTTTTAACACAAAGACTAATAGCTTAGATTAAGTAAAGTTAGACTTTACTAAGTCACTATACTAGAAGCTATGGTGGTGGATCACGAAGCCGGCGTTCACTGTCGTTGAGCGGCCACCTCCGTCGGTCGAAAAGGTTATTACTAGTATAAACCTTATTATTACTACTTATACTATTACTACTACTTCTAGCACTACTGTTATGCGCGCTACCTGCGCCTAGGGCGCGCCTAAGAAGTAGCATATTATTATTACCTAAGCTCTTATTATTATTTTTATTATTACTAGCAGAACTAGCAATTCTAGCTACATAACTAGCAGTTAATTTAGAAGTAGCTACTATATAGCGCTGCTCTACTAAAATCAAGCTTAAGTAGTAAGGCAAGGTTATTAGCACCTAAGTAAAAACTTTTAAAGGAGTACTAGTGTACGCAGTAACGCGGCAGTAGTTAAAAAGCTTAAAGTTAAATTAGTGCTAGCATTATATAAGCTTAACGCTAGCAGTAATAATAGTAAAGTTAGTTCTTAAAATACTAGTATTAGTAACTATAGTATTAAAATAAAAGCAAAGTTAGTATAAATAATTTAAACGCTTATTAAGCGCTTTAGAAACTTATTTTAATTAGCTAAAACGCAGTTAATAAAATAAAAAGACTTGCTTTAGTATAACTACTATAGTTGCTTTTAGTATAATAGTTATAATAATAATACTTTGTTTTTTTACAGATTTTTTTTTGCTTAGTAATATTTTATGCGTACTATAAGTAAGTTGTATATATAGTAATAAAATTAATAGCTTTTTTAAGTACGCTAAACTTGTATAGCTAAGTATTTTATAAGTAAAATTTCTTAATATACTTAAAATTTAGATAGTAGGCTATAATAAAGATTAGAGCTTATTGTTTAGTTACGTAGTAAGTGCGTTAGAGTTACGTATTAAATATATTAATTAAAACAAGAATTATAAAAATATACTAGAAATTCTTTTACTACTACAGCAAATATTACTTTATATAAAATACTTATAATAATTACACACTCTTACTTTTACTTTTAAATTTTTTTAAGAAATAAATAATAAGTTCTAAAAGTTACTATAATAATGCTATAGAACTTAAACTATAAAGCTTACTATATATTTAACTTATAAGTAACACGCGTTTTAAGCATATATAACTTATACATAGAATACGCTCTTTATTAAGCTATCTTTATACACAATTTTAGAAATTTTAAGTTAAAGCTATTAGGACGCTAGACTAGAGGGGGAGGCTCTGTCACGGATAGTTGCGTGCTAGCTAGATCCGCCAAACTCGCTTATTGTTAGCTTGCCCACCTGCAATTGTGCTTATAAGAGGCTTCTTACCTGCGAAGATACCTGCAGGTATTATTGCTTAAAATATACACACGTTATTATTTAGAGCTATCTCTCACTATCTTCTGTGGTGTGAAGCAAGTACCATTGCCTAAAGCCACCCCTTACATTAATAGTACTAGCTAACAAGAAACTCATAAAATATAAAAACAGCATAATATAGTTAGAGACTAAATTAATAAAGCTATAGATAGCAGGCATTAAGTACTAAATAGATATTAAAATTATAAATTTAAGAGAATTAGATATATTAATTAGTTATAACTAGCTAGATGCTTATAACCCTGCTATTAACTAGCAAATAAAGATAATACTTAGCAAAAAACTTATACACAAAGTTGCTAGAGTATATAAAAAAATGTACTTAATCAATTAAAGCTTATCTTAAAATAAAAAATTTATTAAAATTCTACTATACAAAATTAAAAGAATGTATATAAAAAACTTTTAGAAAATAAAAGTTATTTGAATAAAGTAAGTTATAACTATAAATTAACACTCTTACTAATAAGAATACTAAAAAATTATTTTAATAACAAGTTTAGAAAACTTTTTAAAGAAAGCAAGGCTATAAAGCTTATAGACTATTAAAATTAAAATTATAAAATTATCTTAAATAATAAAGCTAAGCTACGCCTAGGACTAATTTACCTAATATTACCTAAGTATAATACTAAGCTAAGAGATTGCATCTAGAAAAATATAAATAAAAAATTTATTTTACTAAAATTAGGCCTAATAGCCTTACTTATCTTGTTTGTAGAAAAGCTTAATAGAAAGTAATAACTATATATTAACTTTAGAAAGTTTAACAGCATAACACAAAAATACTAATATTCTTTACTACTAATAATAAAGCTTATAAATTAACTTTAGAGAGCTAAGTAGTTTACAAAATTAAATATTTAAAAAAAATTACTAAATAAAAATTTAAGAAAGTTATAAGTAAAAAATAGCATTTAAGATAAAGTATAGACTATTTAAATACATAGTTACACATTTTAAATTAATAAACGCACTAGTAACTTTTTAATTAGATATTAACAACGTACTTTACTAATACCTTAGAACCTTTATTACAGCGTACCTAGACAATATACTAGTATACTCTAGTAGAACGCTTAAAAAGTATATTGAGCATGTTAAGAAAGTACTTAGGAAGCTTAAAGATTATAAGCTGTACTTATAGCTAGGGAAGTGCAAATTCTATATTAAGAAGACAAAATACTTAAGCTTTATAATATTTTTAAAGAAAGTAAAGAATAATTTTAAAAAATTATAGCTATATAAAGATAGCTAATACTTAAAATAGTTTAGAATAAGCAATTCTCTCTAGAATTTACTAACTACTATTAAAGTTTATTAAGAATTACTTAAAAATTACTACACCCCTCTTAAAGATTATAAAAATAAAAAATTTACTTAAAATAACAAATAATAAAAAGTATTTAATAGAACTAAACAATTTTTTTTTAAAGCACTTATACTAAAGATATACAACTTAAAATAAGAAACGCAAGTTAAAACTAACATATTGAATTATGCACTTAAAGCTGTATTGTTATAGTAGTATAAAAATAAGAAATAAAAACTAGTTTTAAAGTAGAACTTAACTACAATATTTATAATAAGAAGCTACTAAAAGTAGTTAATGCCTTGAAATAGTAAGAAGTCTATTTATTAAGACTACCATACTAGACTAAGGTTTTTACTAATTACTAGAACTTAGCAAGGTTTATAATAATAAAGAAACTTAACTAATAATAAGCTTAATAAGCTACAATATTAGCTTAATTTAACTTTAAGATAACACACTACGCTAAAATACTTAATAAAGTAGCAGATACTTTAAGTAGAAAATTTAACTTACGTAAAAAAAGTTATCAAGAACTATATAACGCTATATTTAAAAAAATGCTAAACGGTAGTCTATATTATAACGAGCTAGAACTAGCTAAGATAGCTAAAGTAGCTAAGCAGGTAGAAATACTACAATAATAGTGGTAGTAAAAAGTAGCTAACTAGTAGTTTAAGCCTAAAAAAAACAGCTCTAATAAACTACTACAAAATAAATAAAAGTACTAAGATGTAGTTTAAAAGAATTAAATATACAAACTTTTATATATAAGATTAAGTCTTATTAAAGAACTATATAAGTTCTTAGAATATAAATATACAGCAATAAAAAAAATAGTTAGGTAACTAGCTAAAGTATTTACAATACTATACTTATAAGTTAAAGTATAAAATATTTTAAGTAACTATTAAGCGTGTTACTAAAATAAGCATAAAAAATATAAGCTTTACAGCTTATTACAACTTTTATAGCTACTGATAAAACTATTAAGTAGCATAATAATAGACTTTATAGTAAAGCATTTAAAATTTTTAAAACTAAAATTAGCTTAACTTTGCAATACTATTCTAGTAATTATTAATTAATTAACTAAGGCAGCAAAGTTTATACTTATAAAAAAGGCTATTATAGTAAAAAGCTGCGGGTATAAAGTTTTAAAAGTACTAGTATTAAGGTATAGAATTTCTAAAAAGTTTATTACTAATTATAACAAACTATTTATATTTAAGTATTAGAATATATTTCTTGAAAAATTAGGTGTAAAGAAAAAGCTATTAACTAGCTTTTACTCTAAAATAGATAGCTAGATAGAATAAACAAACTAGGTACTAAAATAGTATTTAAGAATATATACTAATAAGCTGTAAAATAACTGAGATAAACTCTTACTAATAGCATAATTAGCTTATAATAGTATTAAGTTTATAACTATAACATACTTACTACACTAGGTAAACTATAAATATAAGCTAGCTACTTATTAAAATCTAAAAAATATTAAGAGTATTATAGTAGACATAAATAATAATGCTTACTTAATATAAGAGCTATACAAAAAATTAAGCAAAAATGTAGCTTATAAAGACTTTATAATAGCTAAGGCAGCTAATAAGTAAAAAATTAAAAAACTAACTTTTAAAAAAGAAAATAAAGTTTTCTTATTATAATAGAACTTGAAAACTAAGCAACTAAGCAGAAAACTAAATAACTTCTAAGTAGAATTATTTAAAATTTTAAAGAAAATAGGTAATATAAACTATAAACTTTAATTGCTACTAAGTATACGTGTTTACTTTATCTTTTACAAAAAACTTTTAGAAAAATTACTTTTAAATACTAAGCTAGCTACTAGTATAAAGCTTAAAAATAACAAGTACAAAGTTAAAGAAATAAAAAACTTATAGAAAATTAGTTGTTAGTAAAAATACTTAGTTAAGTAGCAAAAATAGCTAAAAAGCTAAAACACTTAAAAGCTAAAAGAAAATCTTATAAACTCTAAATAATAAGTATTTAAGTACTATTAAAAATACCTTAGAAAAAAGAACTAAGGTCTTATAAGAAAAAGTAATTAAAAAAAGAATTAAAAATAGCGTTAGCTTATAACTAGCCTAAGTTAGTTAATAATCTAAATAGTAATAGTTTAGTTATTAAAAAGTTTATACTAAAGATAGAGTTTTTCTTAGCTTACTCCTTTACGTAATTTTCAAAATTTAAAATAAAAAAACTTTAACTATTAAATAATTACTTTTGCGCCTTAGTTTTTAAATGCTCTAGCTTACTTTAAGCTAACTAACCTGTTAGATACGTAAGTTTAAGAAGCTTTTAATACTTTTTATACTTAATAGTTTTCTACTTTTCTTTAAAAATAAACAAACTATACTCTACTTTTATAAAAATAGAACTAGCGTAATAGCTAGTTATAGTATTTATAAAATAGTAAAAGTTCTTTGCATTACACTACTTGCAATAAAAAGCTATTTTAAAACTTAGCTTTTGTATATAATTAGTATAAGCACAACGCTTAAAAGTAAAATTTTATAAATAAGAATAGTAAGAAGACAGAACTTTAGGTATAGTTAAAAAAGTGTAAAAGAAAACAAGCGTATAATATAATAAGTATACTAAGACTTTCTATATAGCTAGCAATTTAATACGCAGTATAGAAAAACAATAATTTAAGGTATTAAGATAATACGCTTAAGAGAGGGGATAATGTTATAAGTAATAAAAAGAATTTTCTCTTTAACGTGTAAGTAATAGTTAAGGAACAACTAGCTTTTACGCTAGAATGTAATAACTTACGCAGGGCGCTAATTACGTAATTACTATCCTGCTAAAGCTAGCTATCTAGAATGGCTATGCATAAAAAGATAGCAGTGCTATTATATACCTCTCTCTTAGAAAAGATGTACAGGATAGTAGAATAAAGGCAATAAATATAAGAATGTATTAAATTTTATTATAACACTTATTATAGGTAACTTAAATAGTTTATCTCTTGTATAGATTATTAACTAGTTATTTTATCTTTTAATGAATTAGTATTGCTTACCTATAGTTAATATTAATAACTCTGTTCTACTTAAAATTACTTCTATAACACCTTACAAACTACTTTACATATTAGCCTTACTTTAGTATAGACTAAGCCTAGTTAAGTGTAAACTTACCTTATATAACACTTTAACTACTAGGAATTTTTAGTAGATAATTTAACTAACAGGTTGCCTCATTAAAATTTATAATAGCATTCTAGAAAATTACTTAGAATAATATAGCTTAGGGTCTAGGACTCTCTGCGCTAAGTTAACTAATATTAAAAAATAACAAGATTCTTAACGCATCTAACTTAAATACTAAAAATAAACTTAGTGCTTAGGAAATTGAAAATTTTAAGTAACAGGTCTATGTCTAGGCACAGCAAGTAGCCTTTATAATAGACATAATTAATTAGCTCTTAAGTTATCTAATAGCTACTTTGAATAAACAAACTATTACTATAAGAAAACTTAAGATAGCACTACTTAAAAAGTATAAAAAAAGAACAAGAAAAACTATAAACATTTTTAACTTATACTAATCTATACTGCAAGTATAACAAAGTTCCTACTAATTAAAAAAAAATTATTATAGTAGGCACGTATGTAAAGAACAAAGCCTCTAACTAAATATAACTTTCTATAAATAACTACTTACTTAATATAAAATAAAAAGAAATTAAAGCTAAAATATAAGCCTTATTTCCAAGTCAAATAGAGTTTAAATAAAAAATAAGACATATTTTTAAAGAAGTAAATACTAGGAACTAAGCTAAAAAAAAAATTACTCGCCTAAAGTAGACCACGTTAGTATTAGCATATACGGCAGAATTTAAGCAACTATAAACACAGATTAATTAAAATAGTATTTAAAGAAGGCCTAAAAAAATATTAAAAACAGCTTTGTACACTATGATAAACCTAACACACTGTACGGGCTAGTTAAGCTAGCTACGCGTATTAATAATAGGCTTTAAAAGCAACATAATTCAAAAAAATACTTTTAACCTAGCTTAGCTAATACGAGAAAATAACACTGTAGGTATAATAAAAATAGCAATACTATTATAACTAGCAAAGTGCAAAAGAAGGCTAAAAATAAAAATACTTAAAAAAGAAGGCAAGATAGCTTTTCTAGAAAAAAACGCTAAAAATATTATAATAATAAGGCATAGTTTTAATGTAGTAAAGTTGATCACTTTGCTTAAAACTATAAAGAAGAATTGGTTTAATAGGCGGCTATTAAGATTAGAATAATTAAATAAAGAACGCTATACCTAGTTTAGATAGAACTAAATAAAAACTTAAGTAACCTAGACCTCTATAAGAAAGTACGCTTAAGAAACAGCTAAAATTTTTTACTTTAATAAAAACTAAATAACAAAGTTCTTACTTTAAGCAAACTTAAGCTAATAAATTATAAAGTTAAAAATAAAGTTGTGCTAAAATAATTAGCTAATAACTAATATTCAGTATATAGAACAACAACGCACTATGCTAACAAATATATAATTTTAAAAAAAATTATAATTACTAGCAAGGACACTAAGGAGGTTAAATATTAAGTAATATACTAACAACCCTACTCTAATAATCTAGTAGCTAAGGTTAAGGACTAAAAAGCTAAAGAAGTAAAAAGTACTGAAAAGTACAAAAAATTATATTAGTACAACTATAAGCTTAATTGCAAGTTGTATAAAAAGAATAAAAAGAAATATAGAGTAGACAAAGACTAGTGCTACTACTTAAACTTATAGGTAGACAAGTGCCTAGCAGACAAGTGTTACTTTTATATACTTAAGAAAGTAGAAATCTACTACTAACTTTTATAAATGCAATGTAGGGATAGATACAAACACTATTAGTAGCAACTTAAAAAAGTATAATAAGTAGACAACTACTACTATACTACCTAATTTATAAAGCTAAAAAGCTAAAGCTAAAAAGATAAGCCTTAAGGCAAGAGATACTTTACTAAAACTTTTATTAGAGCTTTTATAATAATAATAGTGTACGGGTGTTAAAGTGTATGAAGACATACTGCTACAAGGGCAGGAGATTACTAGTAGTTAAATTATGCAAGAACAAGGTTAGTAAGATAATAATCTTTTTATAGGTTGAGTATTAGAGGGCAGCTGCTTTTCACTTTTTTGGAAAACCCATTTTGACTACAACAACAACCACCACCTTTGATACCTTAAAAATAAATAGGTTGAGTATAAAGACTACTGGTAGAAGAAGAAGCCTATTCTATAGTACAGTACAGGAGCTCAGCTGTAGAGAGCACGAATAATAAATAGTGTCCCCTTTCTGTATGATACGGGAGAGACTATATACCTTAAACGCACGTGGTTAAACACTAACTTAGTGTGCAGTAGGGTATTACCCTGTGCACTAGCATAAACTTCCCCTTCCTGCAAGCTTAGCCCTATTAAGCTCTACCCTCTATAAAAAGAAAGAAAGAAAAAGCAGCTACACAAAAGAAATAAACAAAAAAACACTATTTAATTACTTAGAATGCTACTTAATATTAGTAGATCTTATATTTTTGTAGTAGCTATAGAATCTAGGTGTCTAAAGAGCACCTAGATTCTGTAGGCTTAGCGGTTCTCTCTCTACACACCTAATAAGGGCATATTTTTATTATATTACTATCTCTTACTTCTTTAAATGTTTACTTTGACAGAGTTCTTAAGTAGCAGTTAAAGTACTTAGTTTAAGTATAAATATAGTTATTGTAGTAGCGGCAAGAGCTTAAGTCTTAAATATTAATTAAAGATAACTAGAACAAAGCTACCTAGTTAGAGTTGAGAGTACTAAGATGTTATTTAAGATTACTATACTTAATTAAAAATAAACACGTAAAAAATGCTATATAAAAAAAGTATAACAAGTTTTTTACTATTTTAAAAAACTTAGCACTTCTTAGCTTTTAGGCTAAGTTTTTCTTTAAAGTACTGAGAAAAATTAGATTAAAAAAAATTAGTATTTTATTTATTCTAGTCCTTTATTGTGTCTAAAAAGTTCTTTTTATTATTAAAAAAAATATAATTAGATAAGGAAACCTTAAATAAAATTAATATAAAAGGCGTTTTTTTTAACTTTTGTACTATAAGCTATAAGTTTAGAATCTATTATGTAATATAGTTTTAATGTTTTTTAATATAATTATTTATTTATTTCTTAGTAGCATTTTATAGCATATTGTTTAGCTTCTTACAAACAAAAAAATTATTTTACTTAGCTTATTTTATAAAAGCTTTCTAGATCTGAGATTTATACTTAATATATATATTTATAAAATATAGCTAGTTAATATCTTTAAACTTTTTAAAATAACTAAAAACAATGCAAGAAGCTATAGTAAAGTTATAGTAAGCTTTACAAATCTTCTTATAAGTTCTTATAGTAAGTACTTTTATTACACTATCTTAAACTATAATAAACTAGAGAAGTACAGTACAGCAGTTGCAAATAGTTAGCTTAGTAAATTTATAAAGTAGAAAAGGTACTAAAATTTAAGTTTATCTTTCTTTATAGATTTACTTTATTTATTTAGTGTTAAAGACTACTTTCTACCCGTCTTTTAGCTAGTTAGTTTTATCTTTCTATTCTTTAATAAAACTATTTGATAATTTAATACCTATATTCTTACGCTACTATAAATATACTAGTATATACTTATAAAACTCTAGTAGCATCCTTATGTAGATATTTATACCCTTATTATTAAATAAGACACTACCTTAAATTATCTCTATACTAAGGCCTTCTGTTATTACACGCTTAAGATCAAGGTTAATATGCTTAAAGTATATCTAATTACTTTTCTTAGCAAACTTAGCGTAGTAAAAGTAAGAAATTAGAGTATATTCCTTATAAAGCATTACGTATTATAACTAGTGTCTTAAGTCTATATATATAGCCTATTAAATAAGCAAGTAGTATATATTGCGCAACTACTTAAGGTTTAGTTTCTAACTATACGTTATAAATAGAACTTATACATCTGAAAGGTCTCTATAATAATATCCTCTACATTACTATACTATTGCAGCTATATATAAGTATTAGTAATAATGCTTTCTATGCGTTAGAATTCCTCTACTTATAGTTAAAATTTTAAAGTATTAATAATTTTATCCTAAGTAAGGATAAAGTAGAAGTTAAATTAAAATAGTTAATATTAGTAGCTTAGCAGATCTGTATTTTGCTTAGTTAAGAAATATTTGCTAGTAAAGAGCTTAAAAATAATAGAGTTAAATTAAAATTTCTGCTAACAGCTTTGTCCTATATATAGTAAGAGTAGATACCTATTAAGTATATTAAAAAGTATAGCCCTCTTAACTAGACCTATAACACTTACAGCAATGCGCTTATAAATAAAGTATACTTAGTTATATAATAAGTTGTTTAAGTTATGTAGTTATTTAATATTAACCTCTTAATACTATTCTTTAATAACTTTAACATAATTAAGATTTATAATTAGCTTCTTTGTATAGGCACGCTTAAGTAGCTTAAAGAACACTAAAGTAGGATTTATATAGTAGCATCTTATTCTAAAAATCTTAGTGTCTTAGTTTATTGTGTTAGGCTCTTTATCTACATAAGTAGTATTATTAAGCTTAGTGTCTAGTTGTATAGCTGCTTATTAGTATACTAGTATTGCCTTTAGAGCATAAGAGCTTAGTAGAGATAGTAGAGCAAAAACTAGTTAGTTACTAGTTCTAGCCCTTATACGTCCTGCCTAGATATTAGCAGTATTACGCCTTTATTATATAATAGTCTTTCTGCTTATAAATTTAAATGCCTTAACTATTATATAATTATTAGCTCTACTTTCTACTAATATTTCTAAGGATTACTTTAGTTGCTGTCACGGATGGTTGCGTGCTAGCTAGATCCGCCAAACTCGCTTATTGTTAGCTTGCCCACCTGCAATTGTGCTTATAAGGGGCTCCTTACCTGCAAGAATACCTATAGGTATTATTGCTTAAAATATACACACGTTATTATTTAGAGCTACCTCTTACTATCTTTTATAGTATAAAGGAAGTACTATTGCCTAAAGCTACTCTTTACAGAATAATGTTTTTTCCTATAGGCTAATAGTCTAGAGATAGCTCTTTTAACGCAATCTAACACTTAAAGTAATTAAAGAAGCTAAAGCCCTGCTACATCTAAACTCTCTAATCTCTCTTATACTTTATTAAGGCCTGCAACGCCTAAGAAGCCTAAAGAGCGTACTTAGAACGTACTTACAACGCTTAAGAAGCGTATTAATACTATAAAAAAGTAGCGCAATAAACTTTAATTTTTGCAATAATTATAAAAGTTAAAAAAAAAGTAGCACAACTAGAAAAAGTTAAATAAGAAGAAATTTAAAATTTACTAGTACTACGAACTATATTATTTTACGCGTAAAACGCACTTAAAGTAACACTTACTATATATATATAACACGCGTTAAAACTTAAAGACCTAGCTAAATACTAAAGTAAAACTTTTAAAGAATATTATAAGTTTATTTATTTTTATAAAGTAGTAGTTTAGCTACTACTACAAGAAGTTAAAAGAAATAATAATAAAGTAATTTAAGTAAAGTAGGATCTTAAAGTAGACTTTTAAAAACTTTAGTATACTTACTATAAGTATTTTTTTAACGTTGCTAACTTAAAACTACTTTAAGTAATATATACTTAACTTACTTTTAAACTTTATTAACTATAGCTTTAAAGTAGTAACTATGTATATGTATACTATCTAGTAAAAAAACTAAACTATTTATTTATTTATAACTTATTTTAATATTTTTAAAAATAAACTTTTAATATATACTAAAGTATAAAAAGTCTAGCACTTATTTACAAAACTAAGGCTTAAACTATAATATAAAATTACTAACTACTATTAAATTTTTATAACTAAAAGAAACTTTATTATGCTTAGACTTATACCTCAATAAAATTTATATAAAGTACTTATTATATATAATCTACTTTTCTAGAGCACTTTTATAAAGAAAAATATATATTTTCTTTTAGCTACTATACTAGTCGCACCTAAAAAGCGTAAAAATAGTAATAATGTTATATACTTTAAGTACTAAAAGAAAAAACACTGTACTAATAAGTGCTAAAGCAGTAACTTTAATAAAGTTTTAGTAAATATAAACTAAATAGAAATAAGTTAAAGTTTACTATAAACTTAGAGTTAGTAAGGCGCCTGCTAATAAATATTTTACTCAAAATATAGCGTATGTGTTACGTACGTTTAGCAACTATCTCTTGTATTCGTGGCGATGCGGAGGTGCGAAGGTTTTGGTGTTCTGATTAGTCAGACCCATCTGTCAGCATTTTTACCAGCCTAAACTAAAGTAAGAAAAAAACTTTAAGTTATTTTAAACTTATAAGTAGATATTAGCCTTATTAGTTAAAAAATAGCTATAGAGATAAATTTAAAACTTATTTAAGATATAGAACTTCTTTACATAAGTTAGATTAGACTTTAAAGGTAGAATATATATATAGTATAAAAGCTTTAGTTGCGCTCAATAAATAATAATAGCGCAAAGCGTATTATAAAAGTTACTGCATATAAAGTATATAAAGAGGGTATACTACTACTACTTAGTAGTTTCTTCTTAAGTTAAAAGAATATTTATATTAACTATAGAAGGTAGAAGTAGCGTTAAAAATATACAAATAACTTAGTAGCTACTAAAGTATTTTTAAAAAACGCAAGACTTATAAATTTAAAAGCTTACTTTTTAAAAGTACTTTAAAGTAATAGTGCATGTATTAAGCTTAAGGCATATATACTAAATATATTTATAGCGTAACTGTAGCGTATACTTAATACATTATAAGATTATATTAATATTTTTAATAATAAAGCTACTAAAACCTTTTTATAACTAAAAAGCTTAAATTACATAATTTATGTAAGGCTTAATATCAAAGAGAGATACTGGATGCTAGAGATAGAGGGATAATAGTATATTGCCTGTGTAAGAGAGACGAATTAATATCGTCTAGACTATAATATCGTGTCTCTACTTATACTAGGGTAATCTAAGGTTATGTAACTTATTTAGACCTAACTTAGCCTTGTCTAACCTTAGCTGTGCTAAACTAGTCTAGGCTAGCCTAACAAGATGTCTAACCCTAACATTATCCCCCTTTTTAGAACTAATCTTCCTAGATTAGTAAGACTAGAGTAGAATAGCTTATTCTTAGCTACAGTACTATAGTAGATATTGTATTATTAAGTAGAAAGTAGGCTTCTCTTAAAGTATAATTATGTAATTTTTAAAAACTTTATATTATATTTTATTTTTACCTTAAGCGTCTATGCGCTAGAAGCTTCTAAAAGGCCTACTAGCGTTTTAACAAAGTTATATAAGCTTCTTCTAAATTTTTTTACTCTTTTTTTTATACTTTACTTAACAACAACTAGTAAGTCCTTTTAAATTTTAAAAATCTGTCTAGTTCTAGTAAAAAGCTATAATAAGCTAGTATAAGGTTTAGAAGACTAATTTTAGTTTAGTAACTTTTTATAACTTATTAACTTAGCTTCTCTTTAATAAATTCTGCTATTTCTACCTACTTTAGCCTTATTACAGCCTACTATAGGGTACTATAGGTTAGAATAGCCTATATTAGCTTATATAATAGTTACCTCTTCTAAAATAAACGCTACTAAAGTTAATAACCTTTATATTAGTATAAGTTATACTTTTACGTATTATTATAGTTGTTACGTTAACTTTCTTACTAGTAGAAGTATTTATATATTTAATAAAGTTAGCTGCGTCTTCTCTGTAGTTAACAATAATACTATAAAGCTTTTTAAAACTTAGACGTATAAAAATAACTTTAGTAAAAGAATTTAGTATATAAAGTATTTTTACTATTAGTACTTAAGTTAAAAGTATTGTGCTATAAGTTAATAGGCTATTTTTAGTTATTTTAAAGTATTTTAGCTTATACTAACACAACGTAGCCTTTTGCTGCTAAAATAAATCTTTTTTGTAGTATTAGTGTTCGACTTAAGTAGATTAACACTAGTAAGCGTAAAGTAACTATTAAGAATCTTTATTATAACTTAAACTCTAGAGGCGACTCACAAAATCCTCCTGCTCGTCGGTTTGTCCTAGCTGCTCAATAGCTGTTTTGACACGCCTTTGCTCCTCGCAAAGCTACTCCTAAGTCTCTTTGCTAAGGTTGCATTTGCGTAGACTTTATAATTTACTACTATAGCTTCTAGTATAGTAACTTAGTAAGGTCTAACTTTACTTAATATAAGCTATTAGTCTTTGTGTTAAAGAGGAAGAAAAATAGTCTAAGTATTATATTATTTGTATGCAAGTTATTTGAATATAGTACTATATAGTATAGAAAATTCTAAAAGTAAAAAGTAGTAGGCAAAAAGCTTTTATAAGAAAGTATTATAGGCTCCTGCTATAGTAACGTATGTGTCTTTACTTTTCTTCTTTATCTCTATTGCAATCTTGTTGCTAGCTATAGGCTAGTAATTGCTGTTAAACATATTTTAATTAGTGTTGTTTTTTAGTACTTTTAGTAAATTTTTTTAACTCTAATTTTTACCGTAGACTTTATCTACCTACTGTTTAAATCTTGTTAACTACATATAATCTTTTTTTTAACTTTTGCGACTAATTAGTAGAGGGTAGCTACTTTTTACTTTTTTTAGAAACCCTATTTTGACCACAACAACAACCACCACCTTTAACACCTTAAAAATAAATAACTTAAACTCTACTTTTTAGAAGAGAGAGACACTAAAGCTTTAATACTATTATTAGGAGGTCTCTTTTACTTTAGACAAAATTAAAGGGCTCTAGGCTAAGCTAATTATATAGGCTTAGGCCTTAAATAAAAAAATTATAAAGTAAGTAAACTATTATAAGTTATTTTAGCCTATTATACCTTATTATTAGCTTTATTAAATCTCTTTAGCTAGTATAAGCTTTAGGTAGAAAAGCTTTTTTTGCATAATAGTACTATTTACTTTAGTTAAAATTTTAAAAGTAACCTGCGTTCTAATCTCTATTTTTATAATAACTATACTATTAAGGCTAAAGCTAAAGCTAATAAGTTTCTAAAAAAGCAAGAGATAGAGAAGCTAATTTTAAGTACTTTTAAGAAGGTATATATATCTTATTATTAGCTATAATAGGCTGTTCTAACCTAGCATAGCGTAAAATTACTAAAAGTAGCTATTTTTTACTTAAGTAAGAAGTATATTGTATAAATATAGAGTTATTAGCTCTAGAGTCCTAACATGTAAACGCTAAAAGCAACAATAAGGGCAGCTTAACTAGGTCTATTAAGAAGCTTAAGGTCTAGATCTAAAAGGCTAAGGATAAAGTAGATAGACTTTAAATAAGTTAATATAAGCTATAATAGGCTACTCTAAGCTATAATAAGTGCCTAAAACTTTTAGTATACACATATAGAATACATCTAAAAGGTGCTAGCTTTTAATAGAGTATTATAGGTTAGACTAGGCTATAATAGCCTAGTTTAAGGCATTTTAGTAGATACCTTAATCTGCATAAGTTAAATAATAACATAGTTCTTTTTAGACTTAGTAATTCCTTGCTAGTGTAACTTTTTTCTCTTATAAATTTAGGCTATTTAGCCTTAATTATCTTCTAGTCCTGTTGCCCTATTAGCTTTTTTGTACTTTAGTAGGCTATACTAGGCTATTATAGGCTAGTTTAAGTAAAAGTTAAGTATATAAAAAACGTCTTTGTTGTTTTAGGCTAAAGTACTGTTAAACACTTAATTAAAAAACCTTTTATAAAAAAAAAATAAGTAAAAGTATACTTTAGTTATTTTCTTTTAATTTACTTAAAGTTATTTCTCTTTTTTTTAAAAGGTTATCTTTAACCACTTTTAAGTTTAATTTTCTTAGTTCAGCAACATAAAAGTATATTATTATAGTTCTAAAATTTCTTAAGCGCTTCTACGCTTAAGTAAAAACTAGGTTTCTAGAAATTCTTTTTTTTAAAATAGCCTTTCTATAAAACTAAGTATTCCTATTAGTTAGCTTTATTTTTCTTTCTTTTTAGTATACAATTTACTTTATATATATTATTACTTAACTCTCTTAAAGTATTTATATTCTACTTCTTTAAGTATAGTATTGTCTTTGTTAAGTTGTATAGCTTTAATAATAAGGTATAGAAGACTAAATAAATATTTTTTAACTCTAGCATATCTACTTTAAACGCAGATAGCCTAATTTAGGCTATAATACGTCTAGGTTCTATAAACTTTTAGTCTATTTTTTTTTTAGCCTTATTAATTATATATAATAATTTAATACTAAGACCTAGTCTCCTACTTTAAATATAATAAGTAACTTTTTCTTATTAGCATGTGCCTTTTAATAGGTATTAGCTATAATAAATTTCTATTTATATTTGCTTTGCAAACTTAGCACTTTAAAGGCAGTTTATAGTTTTATAAAGCTTTCTCTATTTTTTAAAGCTATACTAGGCTATTCTACGCTAATTAGGTCTATACTATAGTATACTTAGAAGGGCGTAGTTCTTATAGTTATATATACGCTGTTATTATAGACAAATTTTTTAATAAAAATTTATAAAGCCTAATTATCTTACTCTAAAGTATAGTAGTACTAAAAGTATTATTTAAGTGTTTAGTTCTGCCTTTTTGTCTATTTATTTATTTGTAGATAAAAAGTAAATATAAAAACTTTTTCTAAGTTTCTATAAAAGTAAAAAGTGTCTTAGTACTTTATATTTATAAGCAGGCCTCTGTCTAAAATTACCTGCCTTAGTATACTATATAATCTAATTACTTTGCGTATTTAAGCTTAAGCTAAGTTAGTGCCGTCCTAATTAGCCCTTACTAGAATATAATAAGCTATTTTACTTAATTAGCATACTACTATAAGTATTATATTATACACTTAGCTTAGTATCTTGCTAGAAGGCAATTCTATAATAAAATCTATTATTACGTCCTCTTATAGCCTACTTAGTAGAGGTAGAGGTTTAAGAGAGCTATAGGGCTTATAACGCGCTAGAGTTAACTTCCTATAAGTAAGGCAGTTATAATAATACTTTATTACGTCTTTTCTTTTACTTTTCTAAGTATATTACTATTATAATTTTCTTAGTATTCTTTTAGAACTAAAATAACCTGCAAGTAAGTTATTATAGTATTTTTTTAGTACTTATAACTTGCTTAAGGTGTTAGTAAGCTCTTTTAAGCGTAATAAGCTTATTTTAAGTTTAAATAAGCTATTTTAGTCTAATTTTATATTAGATTTATTTAATGTAGCTTTTATGTCCTTCTTAGTAATATTATAGTTTTTTAGAAGTTCTAGATCTCTAAGTATAGTTCTATCTACCTATTTAAACTCTTTTAGTACTTTCTTTAAAGTAGCTTACTACTTTAACTACTTACTTAAGTAAGTAACAGTTACTGCAATAATTAAGCTTTATTTACTTTTATTATTTAAAATATCTTTTATTAGTTATATAAAAGCCTTATTATACTTTTATGCTAGTTTCTGTAACTTAGCTATATAGTTAAAATAGTAAGATAGGCCGTCTGCTAAATTAGTAATTCTAAGGCAGTAGTTTAAGATAAAATTATAGCATATGAGCACTAAGTATAACTATACTTAGTAGTAACTAAAGATCTTAGTATTTATAAACTATTTAAAGTTTTAATAATTTATTAAAATCTTAAAATAAATACTTTCTAAATAGTAGCACTAGTGTTCTAAACTCTTAACTATTACAAGAAGTTCTTAGTTATAAATATTATAATTATATTTAGCTGCAATTAGCTTGTGCAAATAAAAGTTAACTAGCCTTTAGTATTATATAGTAAGTAATACTAAGACATATTAGCTTAGAATACTTAATATTACACTACTAAAGGCGTCTACTTTTACTTTTGTCTTCTTATCTCTCTTAAAATGCGCTAGTATAAGTACATTTAAAAAGAAGTTTTTAAGTTATTAGAATGCTTTTTTTACCTCTTTACTAATATCTAGCATTTAACTTTCTTCTCTTCTTATAGCGTGGCCTTTTTTAGCTAAGCCTAGGCTTTTCTAAGTTAATATAGTTAAGGGTAAAGCTAGCTTGAAAAATCCTTTAATAAATCTTTTATAATAGTTTATAAAACTAATAAATATTCTAATATCCTACACTATGCGTAGGATAAGCTAATCTTAAATTATCTTAATTCTATTTTTATTAATTTTAATACTATTTAGTGTTACTATATATTCTAAGTATTTTATACGCTAAGTATACTATTTACACTTGCTAAGCTTTATATATAGCTTAGCTTTGCGTAACTTTTATAATACCTCCTTAATATAAGTTTTATATTCTTCTCTTATTTTAGAGAATATTAGAATATTATCTAAATAAATAATATAAAATATATTAACTAAGCTAACTAGTATTTAGTTTATATAAGCTTAAAACTGCGCAGGAGCGTTTATTAAGCTAAAAAGTATAATAGTATACTTAAAATAGCTATATCTTATATAAAAAGCTATTTTCTATTTATCTCCTATCTAAATACGCACTTTATAGTACGTTTCTTTTATATTAAGCTTAGTATAGTACTTAGCTTACGCTAGTCTATCTAACTATGCTATAATAAGTAGAAGTAAGTGCTTATTTTTTACTATAATTTTATTAAGACTATAATAATTTATACATAGCTTTATAGTACTATCTTTTTTTTTTATAAAAAGTATTAGTGCGCCTACTAAGAACTTAGATTTTCTTATTTATTCTTTTGCTATATATTCTATAAGGTATTTCCTTAATAGCTGTAACTCTATCTTTAATAAATTATATAATAGCATATATAGTATATTTGTACTAAGTAGTAAGTTAATTACTAGATTTTGTAGTTTATACTCTACTAAAACTGCAGAGTTTTTCTTTAAATATATATTTATGTATTTAGTGTATTATAAAGAAAGCTAGCTTATTTTAGCTAACTTTTAGCTATTCTAGCTTATAGAACCTATAATACACGTATACACGTTTACTATAAAATTATGTATACTTTTTTTAAAAGTGTTTACGTTTTCTATACTAACTTTTTAAAAACTACTTAAATATTAAAACTTTTTACTTTAAAAAAGCATATATTATATTGCGTAGCTTATTTTTAAGTTACAAGAGTTAATTTACAGTAACTTAAAGTAAATTAAATACCTCTTTAAGTCTAATACTATAAATAAAATATATTATATTTTAACATATTTTTATAAATTTATAATAGTTATATCTACTTTAGTTATACTATAGATAGTAAGCTTACCTCTATTTACTCTTTCTACTAATAGGCTAGGTAAAAGATTAATAGTTAAGTCTTGTTCCTTTACTAATATAGTAGATATAAAATTTAGTTATAAGCCTTTATTAACTATAGCTTTTATAAGCTTTAATACCTTAACTATATACTTTATAGTTAAAAGCTGTACTTGTTTAGGTAAGATTACTTTATATAATATACCTAAGTTCTTATTCTTTTAGTAAAGAGTAATGTAGGCAGTAAAGTAGAACTTAAGTTTTTTTACTTTTAGTCTTTTTTTAACTTAAGTGCAGTAACGCTATCTACTATTTTTTTTAGCTTACTTAGCTTATAGCAATTAGACTTATAATATTTAAGTTTTCTGCACTTATAATACTATAAAGTACGTTCTTTAGTGCCTTTTTTACTTAGTTTACCTTGCTTTAGGCTATAATAGCCTATCCTTGCCTACTTAGTAGTTTTTAAAGTTTTTTCTACATTTTTTAACTTTTTCTAGTTTTATAGTACTTTTTTTTTTTTTTTTAGAGTGTTGTAGTTTAAATCTTGCACTTTAAGTTTTTTACTAGTAAATAAAGTTTACATGTTTTTTTACTTACAGTAATATTGCCTATTACTTTACTAAAAGTAAAAAAAGAGTTTTTTTAATATTTTCTTATAATACTGCTGTATATTCTAGGACTTAAACATCTAGTTTATAATTGAAGCTTAATTTTTTTTAAAATAGTTTTATATAGTCTAGCAAGTTTATAAGATTCTGCTTTAGAAGTTAATATGCTTATTTTAGATAATTATAGGCCTATTATTTACATTTTTAAAGTAATTTTAGAGAATTTAATATAACTTTTTTTAAATTAGCTTATTTTAGTGTTTAAACTAGCAAACTTTATTTTTTTATAGTTTAATATATACACTACAGCATTTTTAGTAGTTTTAAAATATATATTATTTTAAAGTTAATTTTTTAAGTTTTATTTATAAAACTTTAGAGTATATAAAGAAAGTAAAATTTGTAATTTTTTTCCTATTAGTTATATTGCGCACGGCTAGCCTTTAAAAACATATATAGTAGTTCTAGATATAAAAAGCTAAATAATAAAGTTAAGTTAGTTTGTTTACTTAAAACTATGTCTTTAAAATCTTTATTAAGTGCGCTTTAGTCTTTTAAAGTTACTTTATTATATTTTTTTTTAAATTTAGCTAACTTATGTTATTTAAGTTTTTTTTTAATATACGCAATTGTGCTAGTTCTTAGTTTAAAGTAGCTTTTTTTAAGCTATTTTAGCTTTTTTTAAGTATATATAAATATTATAGCATAATTAAGTATTAAAATGTATTAGTTTTTTTATCTTTATCTATCTTTTAGTTAATAAGTGCCTAGTCTTGTTTTTTTTTAAAAATTAGTACTTATTTTAACAATTTTATTCTTTAAGTTCTTAAGTTAGATAATTCTTCTTTATTATTAGTAAAAGTATAGGCGTGGCTATTTACACGCGTAGATTAAGCACTTATTATATAGTATAAGCATATTTAAAAAGAATTAATTTAAATGTAAGGCTTAATATTAAAGAAAGATACAAAATACTAAAGATAGAAAAATAATAGTATATTGCTTATGTAAGAGAGATAAATTAATATTATTTAGACTACAATATTGTGTCTCTACTTATACTAGGGTAATCTAAGGTTATATAACTTATTTAGACCTAACCTAGCCTTGTCTGACCTCAGCCGTGCCGAACTGGTCCGGGCTGGCCTGACAAGATGTCCGACCCTAACAATTTCTATTTAATAAAGAAAAAAACCTTTTTATAGGCCTTTTTATACTATTTTTTTTATAAGCTTTAAGTACTTTATAAATATATTGAGAAAGTACTAAAGAAGAAATGAATTTACTACAGCACTAGCTTTATAGGCGCTTTAATATTATTTATACTTAAATAAGATAAGACTTTTTGCCTTTATATAAATTATTAAACTCTTAACGCTATTATAATATTAAATTATTGCCTGCTCTCTCTAATTAGAGAAACACTAGACTACCTGTTAGGCGTACGCTATTACATAACACTAGATCTTAAAAACGCCTACTATTATTAAAAGATTAAGGCAGGAGATAAGTAAAAAACTACTTTTAAAATATAATATAGACATTTTAAATATTTTGTTATGCCTTGTAAGCTTATAAACACTTTAGTAAGTTTTTAAGCCTATATTAATAAAGCTTTAAGAGAGCACTTAGATTATATTTACGTAGTTTATCTAAATAATATCCTTATTTATACTTGTAATAATAATATTGCGCTATCTTAGCATACTATACGCACTATACTTAAATTTTTATAAAAAGTAGAGCTATATATAAGTTTTAAAAAGTATATATTTCCTTTAAATAAAGTTTATTTCCTAAAATTTATTATTACAAAAAGTAGTATTTACGTGAATCTAGCGCGCGTTGCTACTATTAAGTAATAGCCTACAGCTACTAGTATTAAGAAGCTATAGTGTTTTCTAAAATTTATAAACTTTTATTAGCATTTTATTAAGAACTATGCTATAGAAACAGCACCTCTTATAAATATCTTAAAAGGGAAATAAGTGTTCTACTAAAATAAGAATACATATACTACCTTTATAAGGCTAAAGCAACGCTTTATATATACGCCTTTTTTATATTACTTTAAAAATACACAAATAATCTGTATTAAATAAATACTTTAACTTTTGCTATATTAGGCATATTGTCTTAATTTTTTAAGAATAAAAAGTAGCATTTTATTACATTTTACTTATAAAAACTGTAAAAGACTAAGCTAAACTATAAAGTATATAACTTTAAACTTTTAGCTATTATATAAAGTTTTAGGAAATAGTAATACTACTTAAAAAGCGCTTAATACACTTTTTAAGTGTTAACTAATTATAATAACTTACACTTTTTACGCGCTATATAGAAGCTAAATTAGTATTAAGCACACTAGGCTTTATATTTAAAAGCTTTTAAATTTAAAGTTAAATACTGCCTAAGGCGTATAAACTTTATAGATAAACTATTAAAAAAAGCAAATTATAAATAAGAGAACTTATTATTAACTTAACTATTACTAACACTACAAAACAAACTTTTAGCAAAAGTAAAGCATAGTAAAATAAAAAGTTTTATAATTTAGTATAGCTAAAAAGGCGCATATAAAATATATATAGCTAATATTAATAAAATAAAAAGTATATAGACTGCTAGTACTATAAAGTGCACACTATGCGTACTACGCTCTCTAGCTACAGTATTAGTTAGTAATAAACTTATAATAGTAGAGTTAGAAGCTTTAATAAATAAACTACGCTAGTTATAATAAAAAAATGCTTTTGCTTTAAAGTAAATTATAGACTTTATATAAGCAGTATATACTTAAAACAGCAGTAGCGCGCAAGTATAGCATATTAATAATAAAAATGTCTTAAGATATAAAAGTAGAATTTATATTCTACTAGAATAAGCTATTAGGTAGAAAATATTATTAAAAAATTCTAACACGCGTATAGTAGATTATTTTAGCGCATATAGAACTTATAGGCTTATTAGTAGGCTATATTACTAGCTAAAGCTAAGCTATAATATATAAATTACGTAAAAACCTATGTAGTATACTAAAAAAGTAAGGCTTTAAAATATAGCAAATATAGTTAGTTATTACTATTACTAGTTGTTAATAAAATATTAAAAAAAGTAAGCTTTAATTTTATTATAAGGCTTCTACTAGTAAAAAAGAATAGTTTAAGTTATATATTTAATATAATTCTTGTAATTGTTAACTACTTTTTAAAAATAGCAATTTATATACTTATATTTAAAACGTAAAATATAAAATAGTTAATAGAATTTTACTTTAAATATATTTTTTTAAAATATAAAATCTAGAAAGGTATTATATTTAATTGTAGTTTAATATTTACTTTTGTATTTTAGATAGAAATATGCTACTAATTATAAGTAAAGCGTAAGCTAAGCTTAACCTTCTACTTATCAACAGATAGGCAAACTAAATGCTAAAACTAAATAATTAGGTAATATTTAAAGACGTTTGCCTTAAAAAAATTAAACAATTAAATATTACTTTTACTAACTACCTAGTTTGCATACAACTACTTTATTTATAAATTAATAAAAATAATACTTATTTACTTAGTATATAGTAAGCATTTATTGCTTACATTACTTTTTAAGAATAGTAGACTAAAAGAGAAAATATTAGACGCTGTAAATAGAGTATAGCATATGTATAGCGTACATGTAATAGCAAAAGAACACTTTTTAGCAGTATAAGAATACTAACACTATTATTATAATAAAAAATATAAACTAAAAGTCTTTTGCTAAAAAAACTTAGTTTGCCTTAGCATAAAAAATATTAGCTTAGCTTACTAACTTAGTAAAAAGCTTTCTAGTAAGTTTATAAAACTATTTTAAGTACAAAAAGTAGTAAAAATATAAGCTTACTAACTATAACTACTACTTTATTATTATATTTATAATGTCTTTTATATTTCTTTACTAAAGCAATAAAAATTGCGTAGCAGTTAAGAAGATAATACTTAAGTACTAGAAATTAGCTTTAAAAATAATAAGATTCAAAAAATTAAAAAAATACTAAAAAATTAAATTAAGAATAACTAGCTAAAGTATTAGTTATAATAAAAAAGTTATAATAAATTATAAAATACTTTGACTCTAGCATTGTAGTTGAAGAATATAAAAGAACTAATTAAAAAATATAAGTATAAATAAAAATTATTACGTTCTAAGTATACTAAAAAAGTATACTGAATATTATTATTGCGCCTCTAAGGCGTAATTAAGGTATCTAAGTAAACAAAACTCTAAGTATAAAAACAATTTACTTTTACTTATTATTTAGAATTTTCTTACTACTACTTATATTATTACTACTACTTCTAACACTACTGTTATACGCGCTACTTGCGCCTAGACTGCGCCTAAGAAGTAGTATGTTATTATTACTTAAGCTCTTATTATTGTCTTTATTAGCACTAGTAGGACTAGCAATTCTAGCTTTATAACTAATAATTAACTTAAAAGTAGCTGCTATATAGCGCTACTTTACTAAAATTAAGCTTAGATAATAAAGTAAAAATATTAGCACTTAAGTAAGTACTTCTAAAAGAGTACTAGTATATATAGTAATATAGTAGTAGTTAGAGAGCTTAAAGTTAAATTAGCGCTAGCAGCGCGTAAGCTTAATACTAGTAGTAATAATAGTAAAATTAGTTTTTAGAGTATTAATATTAGTAACTACAGTCAAATAATAGTAAAGTTAATATAAGTAATTTAAACGCTTATTAAGCGCCTTAAGAACTTATTTAAATTAGCTAAGACGTAGTTAATAAAATAAAAAACTTACTTGAGTATAACTACTATAGTTACCTTTAGTATAATAGTTATAATAATAATACTTAGTTTTTCTATAAATTATTTTTTACTTAGTAATATTATTCATATAGTGTAGGCAGATTACATATAAAGTACAAAATTAATAGCTTTTTTAAGTATACTAAACTTATATAGCTAAGTATCTTATAAGTAAAACCTTTTAATATATTTAAAATTTAGATAGTAGACTATAATAAAAATTAAAGCTTAGTATTTAAGTATATAATAAGTGCGCTAATATTGTATATTAAGTGTATTAAGTAAGATAAGAACTATAAAAAATATAGTTAAAATTTTTTTTATTACTATAGTAAATATTACTTTAAATAAACTACTTATAATAATTATATACTCTTACTTTTACTTTTAAAAGTTTTTAAGAAACAGATAATAGAAATTAAAAGTTACTATAATAATGCTATAGAATTTAAACTTTAAAGCTTGCTATATATTTAACTTACAAAGAACACGCGTTTTAAGCATATATAATTTACACGTAGAAAATACTTTTTGTTTAGCTATTTTTATACATAATTTTAGAAATTTTAAGTTAAGGCTGTTAGGACGCTAGACTAGAGGGGAAGGCTCTGTTACAGATAGTTGCGTGCGAGCTAGATCTGCTAAACTTGCTTATTATTAGCTTGCCTACCTGTAATTGTGCTTATAAGGGGCTTCTTACCTGCAAGAATACCTAAAATATACACACGTTATTATTTAGAGCTATCTCTCACTATCTTCTGTGGTGTAAAGCAAGTACTATTGCCTGAAGCCACCCCTTACAGTTGCTTAGTTATAATTAATAGACTACAGCTCCTTAGAGTGCAGGTCTTAGATACTATAAATTTACTATAGTAATTAATAAATTAAGCTTTAAATAAAGTCCTTCTAAGTTCTATAGCTATTAGAATAAGCACTTTATATATTAGATGCACTTATACTTCTATTAGTTTATAGTAATTTATGTCTTTAAGAGATTGTAACGAACACGTTACAACTCTCTTATCCTCACGTGCCTCTAGATCGTATCTGTATCGGACCTACTCTAGTTCTAGCCTAGATCGCAAGTACAAAGACAGCCTAGGACCTATAGTTGCTCTGTTGATTTTTAATATCCTTTTGTATAAGGCTTATAGGTGTCTTATTTAAATTAAGGCTCTTTTATAGATTACAACACACTCTTATATGCCTTGCTATAACTCCTTCTGCTGTTACTAATGTGTAAGTCTTGCCTACGCTGTTACATTATATTAAAAATCTTGTCCTAGCTAGTAACAGTATTTAAAATAATATTGTAGCTATTTATTTAAACTACGCTTAAGCCTAAGCCTCTCTAAATATAAACTAAAAGCTTTATACTATTAAGTCTAACAAAACCTTAAGTAGAATTTTCTAAATCTTTTACTAACTAAAGCCTTTAGGTTTAAAACTTTTAACCTTAATAATAAGGCAAATTACTTTAGAAAAGTCGCGTAGAGTGCGCTAAAGTAGAAACATAGAAACTACTAACAACCTATTAGTATTAAAATTAATTACTAATAGCTAACTAAAACTACTTTAGACCCTCTTTAGAGCCTGTTTAAAAATTAACTTGCTGCTAAGGTTAACAACAATTCTTATAAAATAAAGTAACTAGGAGGCAACTAGTTATTAAAAAGAATAAAGTTAAAAAAAAAAAAAAGTAAATTTAGAAGAAAATCTAGTTATACTTTATAAAGACAAAATTAACTGCTTAAATACGCAAGTTGCACAATTAATACAGGAAATTACGCTATCTAAAAATATAGCTGTACTATCTACTAAAATACTGCTAACAAAAATAGATATACTATTAAGCTAATTAACATAGTACATTTCTACTACTCCTAAAATGCTACATATTAAGCTTATAAAGCACACGCCTACTATTAAAAATCTTAATAATAAAACTAACTCTATATTCTATTAATAGCAGGCCTTAATAAAAAACTAATTAGAAATTAACTTAGATTACTACTAAACTAAGCGCGCTTATATAGCTTTTATATAAAAATATACTACTAGTATTGTAAAAAGATACCTTAAACTGTAGTACTTAGCTAATTCAGTTTTAAAATAGTTAAAAAATATAGAAGAAATAATTACTTTACTTAAATTATATTTTATATTTAGCAATAAACACGCAGAAAGCTATGCAGCTTTCTACTGCCTAGTTATAAATAAATAAAAAATGTTTTTAGCTTTTAAAGTAAAGTTTATTAGTACTACTATTAAAAGGTCTGTTTCTAAGTTAGAGTAGTCTTTTTACTTATAAGAAAAAACTACTTTTGCTTTACGCGCCCTAAATTTAGGTTTTAAATATCTATAAAACAACTTATTTAACAAGATAGTGTAATACTTTACTATATTTAATATAAAAAAACGTAATTCTTCTATTAGACTAAATATAGATAGCAAACTAATATTTACCTTAGTAGTACTAAAAAAGCCTTGCTCTTAACAATATTAGAGCCTACAGCCTTTTTACACTAGCTTTCTATTTAATTTAACCTTAACTTCTACTTGCGCTACTTTAAGTACGCCTAAATTTCTATTTAAGACTTCTACTTTTAATAACAAGCTTTTATTAAATACTTATTTTAAGTGTAAAAAGCCTAGTTACTTTATAAGCAATTGTACTACCTTTTAAGTAAAAGAAATTAAAATTAAATTAAAAAAATACTTAGAAGCTACAGAACCTTACTTAAACTAAAAATAAAAAAGAAATAAAAACGCTTAGAATAACGCTTTAGCCTAGGCCTACATAAGTATAATCTTGCTAATATTAACTTATTAAACTTGTTTAAAGGAAAGTATTTTTAAGTTTCTATTGTTCTTTGTTTAAAAGATTATAGTGCTTAGCTATAATTATTAATTAATACTAAAGCTTAAAGTTTTATATTTTTAAATTCTCTTGTTGTTTATACTCTTTTCTAATTACTTTAAGTTTCTATTTAAAGACTTCCTTTTAAGGTCTCTATAAACGGATTTTAGGACTAGATTTAGACTAAAGTAGATAAATATATCTATTTATACATTTAAATTAATAGTAGAAAGATTCTTAACTATTCTTTTATTATTATAGATTTAAGTACGCAAGATTATATTATTAGAATTAAATAGCTTTAGCAATTTAATATATTGCTAGACATAGTTTAGAACTAAATTATATAGCCTATAAAATATCTTGCTACATATAATTCTGCCCCCCTTATTCTTATACAGTTAAAGAAATCTACTAGTAATAAAGTTGCTAAGAAGAATATCTAGCGTAAAAACGCGCTTTAAAAGAAAGATAAATACTAAAAAAGGTAAAGCTTTACAACGTGTTTAATATAAAAAATTTATAGCCTTTTTTAGCTTTTAAAGATTTATTTTACTTTAAAAGTTGCTACTCCTAAACTAAATCTTGTCTAATTAGACTTTACCCCCCGCATTGCTATTATATTAGCTAACGCCTTTTACTAATTAATAAAATAGAAAGAGAATAAGTTCTTTATAATAAGTTTTTATAAGATTAATTATCTATTAAAAAACTATATAGAACCTAATAATCCTAACAACGCTAAACTAATTTAGAACTAACTTTTACTTATTTATAATTTGTACTAAGATGTGTTTAGTAAAACTATAGCTAACTAACTACCTAAATATTGTTTTTATAACTACAAGATTATTCTTACTAAACTACTACTAAATTAGTTTAGCCTTTTGTATAAGCAGAGTACTAAAGAACTTAAAGCTACTAAGATATTTGTAATAGATAACCTTAAGAAAAGACATATTAATTTTAGTAATTACTTTTTTACCTTTTTTATTCTTTGTATTTAAAAGCTTAATAGAGATATTTAAATTTGTGTTAATTATTACAAACTTAATGCTATTACTTAAGAAAACTTATATTTAATTTTGTGTATTAATAAGCTGTTAGCCTGCATATATAGAGCCTAGTTTTTTACTAAGTTAAATATACGCGCGGCTTTTAATAAGATTAGGATAAACTTAAACTCTAAGAAGTATACTACTTTTTAAACCTAATATAGAACGTATAAATCTAAGGTGTTACTATTTAGATTATACAACGGCCCTGCTACTTATTAACATTACATAAACAATGTATTAATTAAGTATCTAGATAACTTTTATATAGTCTACTTAGACAACATCTTTATCTACTCTAAATTAGAAGTAGAGCATGTTCTCTACGTACAAAAGGTACTAGAAAAATTATAGTAAGTAGGCCTTTAAGTTAATATTAAGAAGAATGAGTTTTATATTACAAGAATAAGGTACTTAAGCTATATTTTCATAAACTAAGGGCTAGAAGTAAATTCTAATAAAGTAGAACTTCTTAATAATTAGGTCTAACCTACTACTATTATAGGTGTAAGATTGTTCCTTAGGTTTATAGAGTTCTACTAGTAATTTATACTAAAATACTTACAAGTTATAAAACTACTTCTTACACTCTAGAGTCTTTTAAAGGCATTTATATAAAATTTAAATTATAATGAGGCCTTTAGAAAGTTAAAAGCTGTATTGCTAGAAATCTTTACTTTATGCTACTATTACCCTAAATACAATACTAAGGTAGAAACTAACGTATTTAATAGCGTTGTAGCAGGCGTACTTTCTTAAAAATAACTAAATAAGAGATAAAGTTTAGTAGCGTTCTTTAGTAAGGTCCTATCTAGGTCTAAACTAAATTAAGAAATTTATAATAAAAAACTTTTTACTATTATTATAGCATTTAGTAAGTAGTAAGCTAAACTACTATTAGCCTACTTTAGAATTAACGTGTATTTAGACTATTATTTATTCAAGTACTTTATAACTACAAAGGTCCTAAACGCTAAATAAGTATGTTAGGCTAAGAAACTTGCCTTATTTACCTTCTTCATCTAATACACACCTAAAAAAAAATACTTATATAAATATTCTTTTGCAACGTAAGCAGGATGTAGAAAACCTAAAGTCTACTAAAACTAATAATTATTTGTAGGTTTTACTTAAACTACACTAACTTAACAACTAAATTAACTCTAACTTTGCTTTTACTTATATTACTTAACTCTACGCTTAGAATTTATCTCTACGCGTAGTAAAAGCTACTTTAGAGCCTATAACTCTAGATTTGCTAAAATTAATTAAATTTATTTTATAAACAAACTACACTGTGTTTAAAAAAGAGTATAACTTGTTGCTAAATAAGTACTAAATTAAAAATAAATTACTTTTATATTTAAGCTAACTTTACGTACTACTTAACTTTATACTTTATACATAGATAATTTAAAAGGCATATAACTAAGTTTCTTTAGCTTATTCTAGTGCTACTAAAACTTATTAGCTAATTGCTTTAAAATATTACTAGAAAGATATAAAAGCTACTTATAAAAAGTATATATAAAACTATATTATCTATTACAAGGCACATTTAAGACAAACTTAAATTTTTAAAATAATTAACTTTTTACTAATTTCTAATTATTTAATGTAATACTTGTATATTAACTTTAAGAAATTCCCCTTAAATAAAGCTAGTTATAATTAGATTATAGTTGTAATTAATTATTTATTTAAATAAGCTATCTCTATTTCTTATTATAAAATAATTAACGCAAGAAGTATAGCTAAATTATTTATTTAATAAGTATACTAATTTAGCTACATACTTAATACTATTATTTTTAATTAAGGACTTTAGTTTGTATTTAGTTTTTAGTTTAAGTTTTATTATATCTTAGGCGTTAAAGTTAATTTATTAATAGCTTACTATAAAGAAACTAATAGTTAAACAGAAATTATAAATAAATATATTAACTAAAGGCTTTAGCTATTTGTATTTTACTACTAAGATAACTAGAGTAGACTACTGCCTTTAATTAATAAAGCACAAATTTCTTTACTTTATTTTGCTCTAGGTATGTCTTTATATTAGATTCTTTATAGATTTAATTCTAAACAGAGCTAAGACTAGAAGCAGCTAGCTAATATTTTTACTTTAACTAATAAAATAAACTACAAGAACGCGCTAGCTATAGCTACTTAAATATATAATGCTAAGAAAATAGTAGAAACTTCTTTAAAAAAAGCTTAATATTAGATATAAACTGTAGTAAATTGTTACTACTGCCTAATTAATTAAGATGTAGAAAATAAAGTTTTCCTAAATATAAAGAACTAAGTAACTAATTACTTAAGCTAGAAACTATTAGCTAAATAAAAAGGCTCTTTTAAAGTTCTTAAAAAAGTTAGCTACTTATACTACTTTAAGTTACTAAAGAAATTTTAAATATATAATATTTTTATACTTAAACTATTATATAAAAATTTTTAAGATCTACTTTTAGGATAAGAAGCTTCAAAGCTAGCTTTTACTTTAATTTAAGGCGTAAAAAAATAAAAAGTTAATAAATCTTTGCTAGCAAAGCATATTACTTAAAGTTAAAATACTATATTAGCTAGGTTAGATATAACCTAGACATAACTTAGTATTTAGCTTTAAATTTTATAGAGGCCTTTTATAAACTTAAAGCCTTCTATAAAAGAAACTCTATACGTTTAAGTCTTTTAAGGTTTTTAATAAAGTAAATTAACGCTTAAAAGTAAAAAAAAGAGAATATAACTTTACTACAAGATAATAATATATAAAAAAAAAGAAACAATTTTCTTTTAATAAGTATCTAGTAAAATAACTAGGCTACTCCTAAACTACCCTTAAACTACCTCTACCTCTCTCTTCTTTTAACTCCCCTACCCTTACTTAAAGATCTAGGAAGGATCTCTTCTTCTCTTTATAAAAGGAGAAGGAGTTAGAGAAAAGCCTACTGCTCTCCTCTTCCTCCTCTACCTTCTTCTAGAGGTGCTGCTTATTGTCCTCCTCCCTTAGCAGAGAAACTAGACTACTACTACTAGTTCTGCCTTAGCAAGCAAAAGCCTCTAAAAAGGCAACTTAGCTATTTAATAAATAAACAGTGTTCTAAATCTTTAAAAAAACCTAGTAAGTTAAAACTAAAATTAAAGCTATAAACAGCTCCTTCTCTTAGCTTCTTGTTACTTAGACTATTTTAGCTAAGACAAGAGCTGCTGCCTGCACTTACTTTTTAGTAAAGAGGTAGTCTTCTACTAAATTCTTTCTGTGCTCTACAGTAGTAAGGAGGTCTATAGTAGTAAGAAGTTTAAGAAACTCCTCTTTAACGTACTTTAGCACCTACCTAAGTTAACCTTAAGTTTAAAAAAGTAAAACATATTAAACTTATAAAAGAGCACTTTTTCTTCTACTATATACAATAAGCGTATTTCTTAGACATTTTAAAGTTAAACTAATATTTAACTCTAAAAACGCCTTATATAAAGGCGCGCACTAACTATAAATAAATAAGGTAATACGCCTCTAGTAAAGCCCTTAAAGGGCAGCGCAGAAGTATAGTGTGTGTATATATATATATGTGTATGTATGTATGTGTGTAGTATTTTAGAAAGGCAGAAATATTAAACGTAACTTATTATTATAATATTAAAACAGCAAACGCTTAAAGCTAGTCTAACGCTGCTCTAGGTTGTAGTCGCAGTAACTACTTATTAGAAGTTTACAACAACAACAAAAAGATGTTATAAAGTTAATAAATAAACAACAAACATGTTAAAAAAGATGTATAGCTATAAGACTAGCTAACTACTAGAAGGAGGAGTAGTGTAACAAACACGTTATAACTCTCTTATCTTTACGTGCTTCCAGATTATATCTGTATTAGACCTACTCTAGTTCTAGCCTAGATTGTAAGTATAAAGACAGCCTAGGACCTATAGTTGCTTTGTAGATTTTTAATATCCTTTTATACAAGGCCTATAAGTGTTTTATTTAAATTAAGGCTCTTTTGTGGATTACAACGCACTCCTATATGCCTTGCCGTGACCCCTTCTGCTGTTACTAATCCGTAAGTCTTGCCTGCGCCGTTACAGAGATTGCGTAAAGTAAAGCTAATTAGTTTCTAAGTTCTTAGATATAGCTATGTACTTAAAGATCTTTCACTAAAAAGTATAGTAAAAGTTATTAATTTTTTTTATTATCCTTAGCCCTAGTATTAAGGCGTAGCTTCTGTGCGCTATAGTTTATGTTATTTCTCTTAACTTTTGCAGCTACAGCAATCTTGCGTAAGTCTTCTTTTTACTATTTATTAATATTTAGGAGTAGTATGTTGCTATAAAAACTATCTTATATAGCAAAAGTATAAATGTCCTTACATAGCAGTTTAACTATTACTTAGTTTACTAGTAATCTATAACGTTCTTTTCTTTAGTTCTTTAAGTTAAAACAGTAGAGTACTGCTATATTAAAAAAGTAGACAGCATTTTTAAGATCTATACGTAATAGTACAAAAGCTATATCTATTAATTCTTGGTAGTAAAGTAATATATAAAGTATATAAATACTAATATATTCTTTAATAAATTCTGTTGCTAGTTTCTTTACTATTAAAACTGTATTGCCTTGTTTTTTAGCTTTTCTATTTTGCAATAAGGATGCTGCACTAATAATAAAATAATATTTCTAAAAACTTTTAACACTACTATATTTATTTATAAGTCTAGAGAGTTAAGCATAAAAATTGCCTACTCTTAAAATAACCTTAAGGATTAGGTTAAATTAGTAGAAGGCGCTATTAAACTATTAGTTTATAATAATACGCTGTTGCTGCAAAGCGTTTAAAAAAGATCTTATCTACTAAAGCTTAAATATTAGTAACTCTAATGCTGTTGCTAAGTTTTATAAGCTTTAGTACTTTATCTTGCTGCTAGACAACTTTAAAGGTGTAGTTTATAATGTAGTTTTCTTTTCTTATACTTACCTCTAGGCCCTTAAAGACCCTTAATAAACTTAGTATCTAAGGTAGTTGCTACTATAGCTGCTTGCCTTAAGCCTTGTCTAACAGAGGCTAAGACATTACTTAAGTAGGTTAGTTAGTAGTATATATATTATCCTTAGCCTCTATTAAACTAAGAGAGAAAATATTACTATGATTATTGCCTTTAAAAGTTAATACCTAAGTGAAAAGGTAGTAAAGTTAGTGTAAAAAAAGAGTTAATTAGTTAGTAAAGTTGTAGTTTGACTTTAAGTGTAGTAGCAGTATATTGCTAGCAGGTAAGTAAAGGTAAAAGTAAATAGAATCTATGTTACGTTAAAATAAGTAAGTTTCATAATAAAAATAGTTATTATAATTAGCTGTTGCTTTGCAAATGCGAGAAATTGGGTTTAGTTTTAGAATAGTAGTAAAGTATTATAGGTCTATAAAATCTAAGTTCTTACTACACACTTAGAATTTATAGATTAGGTGGCCTATACTTAAATTTTACATAGGAAATTAGTAAATAAGCAGCTAAAAGTAAAGGTAGACACTAATAGTATTGCATCCTCTCCCTTTCTTAAGAATATAGGCTGTTCTATAGCTTCTAAGTTGCTAGCTGTAGTATTGCTTAAAACTGCTTAAAATTGGCAAGAGCCTGCTCTAGTCTAGTGTTGATTTCTTAATTAATTATAAGAAGCTTTTTAGTTATATAATTAGCAATTTTATTAAAAAGAAATTGCTAAATATTAAGTGTTCTAAAGGAGTGTGCATAGTCCTTAAACGTAGTAGATGTTACACGGGGTTAGTCTACACTTATCTAGACTTAGTCTGTGTTAGGGCGAGGCTGATGTATGCAGTAGTCCGTGAGGTATCGTAGGAGTAATTTCAAGTAGAAAAGAGTTATTAATATTAACTAAAGGTAAGCAATACTAATTCTATAAAAAATAGAATAACTAGTTAACAATCTGTGTAAGAAATAAACTATTTAAGTTAACTATAACAAGTATAATAATAAGATCTAACATATTCTTATACCTATTGCCTTTGTCCTACTATCCTGTACATCCCTTCTAAGAGGGAATTATATAATAGCGCTGCTATCTCTTTATGCATGGCTATCCTAGATAGCTAGCCTTAGCAGGATAGTAATTACGTAATTAGCGCCCTGCGTAGATTATTGCTTTCTAATATAGAGGCTAGTTAACCTTTAACTATTATTTATATGTTAAAAAGAGAATTCTTTTTATTACTTGTAATATTATTCCCTCTTTTAGGCGTATTATCTTAATACTCTAAATTATTGTTTTCTTATACTGTATATTAAATTGCTAGCTGCATATAAGGTTTTAGTATACTTATTATATTATACGCTTATTTCTTTTTATGCCTTCTAACTATGCTTAAGGTTCTATCTTTTTACTATTTTTGTTTATAGATTTTTACTTCTAAGCGTTATACCTATAATAATTATATAAAAAAGCTAGATTTAAAAAAAGCTTTTTGTTGTAAGTAGTGTAAAGTAAAAAACTTTTACTATTTTCTAAATACTATAACTAGTTGTTATACTAGTTATAATTTTATAAAGGAAAAGTGTAGTTTATTTATTTCTAAAAGAAAGTAGAAGAATGTTTAGTATAAAAGTATAAAAAGCGCCTTAAAGTTATATGTCTAGAGGCTTAGTTAGCTTAAAGTAAGCTAGAGCTTCTAGAAACTAAAGCGCAAGAGCAATTATTTACTAATTAAGATTTTACTATTTTAAATTTTTAAAATCGTGTAAAGAACTAAGGTAAAGAGAACTCTGCCCTTAATATAGACTTTTTAATAACTAAACTATTACTACTTAGAATATTAACTAACTTAAGCTAGTTACAAGCTAACGCTTTCTTTGATTTTTTTTTAATTACTTTTTTCTTTTTAAACACTTAGTTTTTTCTTTTTTAAGTATCTCTAATAGTACATAAGTACTAATAACTTATAGTTTGTTGAATTTTCTTTTAGTTTCTAAGTATTTTAGCTTTTTAGCTATCTTTGCTACTTTACTAAGTATTTCTACTAACAACTAATTTTCTGCAGGTCTTTAATCTTTTTAACTTTATACTCATTATTTTTAAGCTTTATTCTAGTAGCTAGCTTAGTATCTAAAGGTGCTTTTTTTAAAAGTTTTTTATAAAAGATAAAGTAAATGCATGTAATTAGTAGTAATTAGAGTTTATAGTTTATATTACTTATTTTTTTTAAAATTTTAAATAGTTTTATTTAGAAGTTATTTACTTTTTTACTAAGTTGCTTAGTTCTTAAGTTCTATTATAATAGGAAAACTTTTTTTTTTAAAGTTAGTTCTTTAATTCTTTACTTATTAGCTGCTTTCGCTATTATAAAGTTTTTATAAGCTATATTCTTACCTAATTCTTTGTATAGCTTTTATCTTAAGGTAGGCTTTATTATTTATGCCTACTATAATACTTTTAATGTCTTTTAAGTCTTAATAAGTAGCTAGCTTATATTTATAGTTTATATAGTATAGTAAGTGCTTTATAGTTACTAACTTTATACTATTATAAGCTAATTATGCTATTAGTAAGAGTTGAACCTAGTTGTCTTCTAGCTTATTAGCGTATGTTTTTAAATACTATTCTAGTGTCTAGTTTATTTATTTTATCTAGCTATCTATTTTAGAGTAAAAGCTAGTTAATAGCTTTTTCTTTACACTTAATTTTGCTAGAAATATATTCTAATACTAAAATGTAAATAGTTTATTATAATTAGTAATAAACTTTTTAAAATTTATATACTAAAATACTAGTACTTTTATAACTTTATACGCGCAGCTTTCTAATATAATAGCTTTTTTTATAAGTATAAACTTTGCTACTTTACTTAATTAATTTATAATTACTAAAATAGTATTGCAAAGTTAAGCTAATTCTAGTTTTAATAATTTTAGAAGCTTTACTATAAAGTTTATTACTACACTACTTTATAGTTTTGTTAGTAGCTATAAAGGTTGTAATAGGCTATAAGGCTTATATCTTTTAGGCTTACTCTAGTAGTAAGCTAAATAGTTACTTAAAATATTTTATACTTTTGCTTGCAAGTGTAGTATTATAAACACCTTAGCTAGTTACTTAACTAGTTTTTTAATTGCTGTATATTTATATTTTTAAAACTTATATAGTTTTTTAATAAGATTCAATCTTATATATAAAAGTTTGTATATTTAATTTTCTTAAACTATATCTTAGTACTTTTGTTTATTTTATAGTAGTTTATTAGAGCTGTTTTTTTTAGGCTTAAACTGCTAGTTAGCTACTTTTTACTACTACTACTATTGTAGTGTTTCTACCTACTTAGCTACTTTAGCTACCCTAGCTAGTTCTAGCTAGTTATAATATAAACTACTGTCTAGCATTTTTCTAATTATAGCGTTATATAGTTCTTTTTAATTTTCTTTGCTTAGGTTAGATTTCTTACTTAAGGCATTTGCTGCTCTATTAAGTATTTTAGCATAGTAAGTTATCTTAAAGTTAAACTAAGCCAATAGCTTAGCTTATTAGACTTATTATTAGTTAAGTTTCTTTGTTATTATACATCTTGCTAGGTTTTAGTAATTAGTAAAAACCTTAATCTAGTGTAGTAATTTTAACAAATAGACCTTCTACTATTTAAAAAAATTAACTACTTCTATTAGCTTTTTATTATGAATATTATAATTAAGTTCTACTCTAAAAACTTTCTTAAATAGTAAAATTCTAGACTCTATTTTTTATTTAGGCACTGCTGTAATAATATAGCTCTAAGTGTATAATTTAATGCACTAGTCTTAACTTACGTTTCTTGTTTTAAGTTATACATTTTTAGTATAAGTACTTTAAGAAATATTTGTTTAATTCTATTTAACGCTTTTTATAATTTTTTATTTTAAGTAAATCTTATTTTTTTCTTTGTAATTTCTAAGAGGGGTATAATAATTTTTAAGTAATCTTTAATAAACTTTTAATAGTAGTTAGCAAATTCTAAAAAGAATTATACGTCTTTAACTATTTTAAGTGTTAATTATTCTTGTATAGCTGCAATCTTCTTTAGATTTATTTTTACTTCTTTTATAAATATTATAAAGCCTAGAATTTCTATCTTCTTAATATAGAATTTGTACTTCTTTAGCTACAAATTTAGCTTGTAATTTTTAAGCTTTCTAAGCACTTTCTTAACATACTCTATATTTTTTTAAGCGTTCTACTAGAGTACACTAGTATATTGTCTAAGTATATTATAACAAAAATTCTAAGGTATTTATAAAGTGCGTTATTAATAACTAATTAAAAAGTTGCTAGTGCGTTTATTAATTTAAAAAGTATAACTATATATTTAAATAGTTTATACTTTGTTTTAAATACTATTATCTACTAATAACCTTTTTTAATCTTAATTTAGTAAAAGATTTTCTAAATATTAAATTTTATACACTACTTAGCTTCTTAAGTTAATTTATAAGCTTTAATATTAGTAGTAAAGAATATTAGTTTTTTTATATTATGCTATTTAACCTTCTAAAGTTAACACACAGCTGCTACTTTCTATTAAGCTTTTTTATAAATAAGATAGGTAAGGCTATTAAGCCTAATTTTAGTTAAATAAATCCCTTTTTTTAATTCTTCTAGATGTAGTCCTTTAGCTTAGCATTGTGCTTAGGCAATATTAAGTATATTAGTTTTAGGCTTAGCTTAGCTTTATTATTTAGAATAATCTTGTAATTCTAATCTTAATAGTCTACTAGCTCTATAACCTTGTTTTCTTTAAAGAGTTCTCTTAACTTGTTAGTATAATACTCTTTTAGTATTTTTAGTAGTAAGAGTTTTTTTTTTATAGTTATAACTTAGCTTATTTAAATAACTTTTTCTTTCTAAAAGTTTTTTGTATAAATTTTTTAATTTTATATAGCAAGATTTTGCTAAATCTTTTATTTTAAGTTAAGCTTTAATTTATTAAGTGTATTCTTCTATGTACTCTAGCAACTTTGTGCATAAGTTCTCTTTTAAGTATTGTTTTTTTTTGCTAGTTAATAGCGGGGTTATGTGCATCTAGCTAATTATAACTAATTAATATATTTAGTTTTTCTAGATCTATTATATTAATATTTATCTACCACTTTGTGCCTACTACTTGTAAATTTGTTAATTTAGTCTCTAGCTATATTATGCTGTCTCTATATCTTATAGGTTTCTTGTTAGCTAGTACTATTAGAAATAGTTCCCTTTTAACCTAGTATAGTATAATGTGTTTTTTTACTACTTATAGAAAGATTATTATTTATATAGCTCTGCTATTTATAAGCGTCTGTATATTTTAACTATATATTAATATAGTTGTAAGCAACTACTTTACCTAACTATTAGTATTCTACACTTTTCTTAAAGTTATTTTAAGTATGCCTTTACTAGTGTAACTTTATATTTAGCAGTATCCTAGTTTTTTGCCTACTTACTTTTTCTCTTTTTAGGAAAGTAGCCTGCACTGTACTTAGTGCTATAGTGTATTAAGTAACTATTATTATAATAGAAGCTTTAATAGAGGTTTTAGTTAAGTATTTCTTGCCTTAAGGCTTATTTTTTTTTAGCTCTAGCTTCTTAGCTTTGTAAATTAGGAAGTCTGCTGCCTTACAAGTATTTAATAATAAGGTAGTATAGTAGTAGTTGTCTACTTGTTGTGCCTTCTTAAGTTGCTACTAATAGTATTTGCATCTATCCCTGTATTGCGTCTATAGGAGTTAGTAGTAAATTACTACTTTTTTAAGTTTATAGAGATAACACTTATCTGCTAGGCATTTGTCTATTAATAAGTTTAGGTAGTAGTATTAGTCTTAGTCTACTCTACACTTCTTTTTATTCTTTTTATAGAACTTGCAATCAAGCTTATAGTTATACTAATATAACTTTTTGTGCTTTTTAGTACCTTTCACTTTTTTAGCTTTTTAGTTTTTAACCTTAGCTACTAAGTTATTAAAGTAGAGTTGTTAGTATATTGCTTAATACCTAATTTCTTTAGCGTCCTTACTAGTAATTATAATTCTTTTTTAAATTCTATACTTATTAGCGTAGTGCGTTGTTGTTCTATATACCTAATATTAATTATTAGCTAATTATTCTAGCATAACTTTATTCTTAACCTTTTAATTTATTAGCCTAGGTATGCTTAAAGCAAGGACCTTATTATTTGGTTTTAGTTATAGTATAATCTTGTAGCTATTTATTACGCGTGCCTCTTTATAGAGGTCTAAGTTACTTAAGTTGTTATCTAGTTTTGTCTAAACTAAGTATAGTGTTTCTTATTTAATTATCCTAATCTTAATAGCTACCTATTTAACTAGTTCTTTCTTATTGTCTTAGGCGAAGTGTCTAACTTTACTATATTAAAGACATGCCTTGTTGTTATAACGCTTCTAGCATTCTTTTATAGAAAGGCTATTGTGTTTTTTCTTTTAAGTATTTCTATCTTTAGCTTTCTTTTACACTTTACTAGTTATAATAGTATTGCTATTTTTATTATACTTGCTGTGTTGCCTTCTTGTAACAGCTAAGCTAAGTTAAAAGTATTTCTTTTAATTATATTACTTCTAGAGCATATTGCTAATACGCGTAGCTAGCTTAACTAGTGTGTATAGTATATTAGGCTTATTATAGTATATAAAGCTGTTCTTAACATTCTCTTTTAAGCCTACTTTATATACTATTTAAAGTGCTTTATTATTTTAATTAATTTGTACTTATAGCTGCTTAAATTCTACTATATATACTAATACTAACGTAGTCTACTTTAGGCAAGTAATTTTCTTCTTAGCCTAGTTCTTAGCGTCTACTTTTTTAAAAATATGTTTTACTTTTTACTTAAACTCTATTTAACTTATAAATAAAGCTTATATTTCAGCCTTAATTTTTTTATATTTTATATTAAGCAAGTAGTTATTTATATAAAGTAATATTTAGTTAAAAGCTCTATCTTTTATATACGTGCTTACTATAAGAATTTTTTCTTAATTAGTAAAGACTTTATTATACTTATAGTATAAATTAGTATAATTAAGAAATATCGATAGTTTCTTTTATTTTTTTTATACTTTTTAAGTATTGCTATTTTAGGTTTTTTTATAACAAGTAGTTATTTATTTAAAGTAGCTATTAGCTAACTTAAGAGCTAATTAATTATATTTATTATAAAAGCTACTTGCTATACTTAGACATAAGCTTGTTATCTAAAATTTTTAATTTTCTAAGTACTTAGGTTATTTTTAGTATTAAAACCTAATATATTAAGCATTTTATTATTCTTTAATATTAGTTAATATAGCATAAAAAGTTTTAGACTTTAAGCTATATTTTTTTAAGTAATTTTTTAAGATTCTATTAAAAATTTTAATTAAATAACTTATTAGTTAAATTATTTCCTAAAATTCCTAGTAGTTAAAGTATTATATAAAGTTAGTCTAAACTTATTTTAACTTAATTTATATTAAAGTAAAGCTAATATATATAGTAGTCTGTAAGGTATTATAAAAGTAATTTTAAGTAAAAAAGAGTTATTAATGTTAACTAAAAGTAAGTAATACTAATTCTATAAAAAATAAAATAACTAGTTAATAATTTGTGTAGAAAATAAACTATTTTAGTTAACTATAATAAGTATAATAATAAGATCTAACACATTTTTATATTTATTGCCTTTGTTCTGCTATCTTATATATCTCTTCTAAGAGGGAGGTATGTAATAGCGCTGCTATCTCTTTATACATGGCTATTATAGATAGCTAGCCTTAGCGGGATAGTAATTACGTGATCGGCGCCCTGCGCAGATTATTATCTTCTAACGTAGAGGCTAGTTGTCCTTTAACCGTCATTTGTACGTTAAGGAGAGAATCCTTCCTGTTACTTGTAACAGTGCGCTCCTTAAGCTTTTTAAGTGTAGTAGGCCTTAATAAAGTTTAAAGAGGGTTAGAGAGTTTAGATACAGCAGGGCTCTAGCTTTCCTAATTACTTTAAGTGTTAGATTGTATTAAGGAAGCTATCTCTAGACTATTAGCCTATAGGAGAGGTATTATTTTATAAGGGGTGGCTTTAGGCAATAGTACTTGCTTTACACTATAGAAGATAGTAAGAGATAGCTCTAAAATAATAACGTGCGTATATTTTAAGTAATAATATCTGCTAGTATTCTTGCTAGTGAGGAGCCCCTTATAAGCATAATTGCAAGTAGGCAAGCTAACGATAAGCGAGCTTGGCGGATCCAGCCAACACGCAACTATCTGTGACACTTCTTATCTATATTGTATATATAACGCGGCTTAATGTAGTACTGCTTAATTTTCTCGCGTAGGAGATTAAAGTATAGGCTGTACTTCTTTCTAGAATTAGCCTTATAGCAATTGTCATCTATGCCTGTTGTCTATCTTAAAATAAGCTTATTAGGGTACTAGTAGACAAAGTAATCAACTTAGTATATTCTAACCCCTCTTCTTACAATTTGTAAGGCGAAATTTCGTATTATAGCTTGTGTAGGTAGAAGGCCTTACCTAGTAAGCTGTTTAATATACTGTAGAAGCTCTAGCTCCTGTTGTGGGTGAATAGCTTGCTAGTTCTCGTAGTAGGTAGCGCGCGAGGTTGAGAGGCCTTAGTGTCTTTTCAAAAGCGCTACACGGCTACAACTATACTTATTTGCAATCTGGCGATAGCTAACTTGTTCTCTAGGTTTGCGCGATTTAATTGCTGCAATCGCAGCCTCAATTGGAGTCATATTGGTGGAGTTATCGCGTGTTGAAGTTGAGGTGCTGTTTTGTTGGGGTGGCACTGTATGATGGTGGTGGCCGCTAGGTATGACCGTCCACCTCGGTATGGTGCCCTCTTGAAGTTTTCAATCGCCCCACTCCTCAACGCACCGTTAAGCCTTTATAAGATCTCTACTTTTAGACTACCTATAAGCTCTGTTCGTTAGTGTGTGCAACACGTACATTATGTATTAAGAAGCTAGAGCAGGGGATAAAGTATGAAGGTAGATCCGCACCAGGTCAATGTCACTTTATGTAGTATACCTAAGACATACAAAGCATACGTTCCAATTCTATGCATGCGTAATACAATTTTAACTAACCTCCTGCGTCTCGTACCATACTATCTAATGATATTCCTTCAATCCAAGCCTCAGAAATCCGGTAGTCTATCGCTGTTAAAGGGGGGGCTTGCTCTTACGTACAAAGGGCAGTCTGATGCCCTCGAAGTGTTTAAAGCGCGTAGGGCGACGGCTCTCTCACTTCTAGCCTTAACAACCGTGGGCCCGTGCCGGACTTAAGACTTTCCCGTTCATGACTTTCTCAATATCTTGTATGACGTATTCGATGGGCGTCATGTAAGCGACTGAGCCGTGCTCATGGCCGAAGAGTAGGCCGACCCATTTGGCATGGGCGCCGTCATTGCTAGCAGACGCCGGGTCCAACAACACCACGCTGCCGGAGTCGCCACTTAAGCATGGCTCCCGTGCTCTATAACCCCATCGTGGCACGATTGCCCAAGAGTATCCTGGCTTGTGTTCGCTGACCGCGTATTTACCGGTCAACTTGTTTGCCTTTCCTCTGGTGCAGAAGAAGGGATTCAGAATTGACTCCAGGCCGTTGACTTCCCCAAACTCCCAACCACTTGTCCTTCCATGGAACGCTACTTCTGTGGAGGAATTCCGCGGGTCCAGGAAAACGTACTCGTTTGCATGCATAACGTTCTTCAAGCGAGTGCTGCCCGCGGCCCCGCCCGTCCTCTCTGTGTGAACGGGATCTCGTACAACATTCTTAAACTTTAGGTTGACATCAAGCTCAATTGCAGCCCAATCCATAAGCCAAGGTAGCAATCTGTTTGTCCTTGTGTCTGACGTTTGTAGGGTATTATCCCCCATTTCAAGACCTTCAAGGAGTCGTGCTCCTGACGCCGCCGCCAAAGTCCCGATGCTGATGTTGTGTTTTTTAACCAGTTCCAACTCTTCTTGTTTAGTTTTCATCAGAGACTGGTACTCTGAGATTTCCATTAAGAAGCTTTCTTTGGTGTCGGAAAGGCTTTCCTCCCTTGTACCGTTCTCCAATTCTCGAAGCCTGCGCCTCGCATTGGCAACCCCTTGTACGTAAGCATTGCGCTCGCTTGCCAGCAACCCTTGTTTGTACTTATGGTCGTCTTCTGCTGGGCTCGTCATGGTAGGCATTTTGAGGTGCTCTGGCAACGTTTGTGGGGTTAATATTTCCCGCAAGTCAGTCTCTGCGCGCACATGTTAGCAGAGTCCTGCATCTAACCTAGACATGCGCCACTTACCTTTAATTAATTCTGTGCCGTCGGCCACGACAACATGGCAGTTCGTAATTCCGTAGGCCTTTAAGCCTTCTTCTCCAGCCCGTCGAAATTCAAAGAATCCACCTAACGTTCCACCGCCTTTCTTTGCGCCCGCAGTGCCGATAGAAGCTCCCATCTTGAGTGGCGCTTCATACGCCCGCATACCTACATCAACGTCGTATTCGCTCCCAATCTCCCATGCGGTTGAGTACATAATCTCAACAGACAGAGCATTGCTGGTTATGTCCAAAATGCTTTGACGACCTTCCACATCCCAAAACGCGTCGTCTGCGTTAGGCGACCCAATCAAGATAGTGGGCGGACATTCGTGACGGTTGTCGGATGTTCCGCGGCGGAATAGACCAACACTAGTCCATCCTACAATACCTCTCTGTTCTTGTGTACGTAAGAAACTGATCACATCTCTGTGACAGCTGTCCCAGATCTTGAGGGCCTCCACATCTGTTGTTCGGATAGCGCTAGTAGTCATGTCGAATAACCAGTCGCTATCGATGATTTCGATGGTTATGTCCCCCAGAAGATGGGAAAGGATGCTCTGGACCTGCTCTATAACAGAGCACATGGTCTCTGCGTTGCGGTTGGCACAGTCCGTCTCGATCACGAATGTTGGCACTGTTGATGCTGTCGCCTCGTTGGGATGGCAGCGGATGGAGAGAAATCGTACTCGCCGAGTAAACTGGTACGTCTGCAGGAGTGTATCTATTTTACCTAAGACTGTTTGAGGGACGTCTTGGTAGCCGAACGCGGTGGGTTTATGATCCTTAATCGGGAATGCAAGCAGTCTTCGTGACCCGTAGCGAACGGGCGCGAAGCGAAGATCGAATTGTGCGAGCATTGGGCTTGTGATCTCGCTGTATGGGTATGCTGTGAGGTGTGGTGTTCTGGAGCTGGAACTGTGCGCTTTTATAGAGTTCCAAGAGCTCTGACTCTTGTATCCTTTTCGCGCTAGGGCGTCCACCCTTGGTACTAGTACGGCTTGAAACATAGTGTTAAGTGGATTCGAATAACGTGTGGACCAATTAGTGGAATCGCAGTATAGGTAAACAAGGCACAGTTTCTGCGCGGGTTTCAAAAAATTGTTAGCTCCGCTGGCTTCAGCCTTTGAAGACAACCTTTTGTTAACACCTTTTTAGAAATAAGGATTTATTGCTAACTATAGGTGTCCAGGCTCACGCCCTCTTGTTTAGCATTGCTAGCACGCAATTAGTGTGTTGCATGTTTAGACAGAAACAAAGAAAAGCAAGACAAAGACGTGAATTGCCTTCTACTAAGGTAGACAAACCAACACGCAGGACGGGCCAACGCGCAGTTTGAACACCAAAACTACTACTAAACTTAAGGCTGTAGAGTTTTACACATTAGCTACTATCGCAAGATTTTTTAGTAGTAAGATCTATTTTTTCTCCCCCTTAAGGCGTTAAACGTAGTGTTAGTTGTAGTTAAAATTTGTTTCTAAAAATAGTGAAAAGCAACTACCCTCTACTAAATAGTTGCAAAAGTTAAGAAAAAAAATTTAAAAACTGTGTAGTCAACGTAATTTAAATAGTGGAGGTAAGTTCTAGAAGGAAAGCTTAGACTACTAAGTGAAAATTAGGGTCGAAAAAATGTGCTAAAGGTACTAAAAACGACACTTATTAAAACGTGTATAATAGCAATTGCTAGCCTATAGTGTAAGATCTATAAAGCTTAAATAATATATAACGTACTACACAGACGAGTTGGCCACCTTGCCAAGACCCTACTAAAATGATAACTATATACGACCGTATAGCACTGTTAGGAATAGTAACTCATACTTTTAATAAACGATTTTACTAAAAATCTACTACTCCTGTATCACTTATTTATATGTATGCAAGTTCTGTTCTATCTAACTATAGTATCTATAATGCTTTTATAATATTTTATCTACCTTAATACGTGCTTTCTCTTTTACTTTTTTGTTTAAAACTACGTACTTTAAACTTTAAAGTTATCAAGTGAACTTTCTTATTGACTTTAAAACTACTCTAGTCTTATACTCACTTCTTTATATAATTTATGTTATGTAATAGCTTTATTAGCTACTTGAAACTCATTAATATTCTTTTACGCTAATACAAGCTTATTAATTTATTTATTATTAGACTTACTTTAAAGCCTATTGTATTTAAATTAAAACAATTTTTAGTTAAAATTCTATACTTAGTTTTTCTGTTCTTTGAAAGTAGAAATAGCCTTACATAAGCTTAAAACTTTTATATAACGTAAAGCATCAGCGAGCTACCCACTCTAGCGAACCGCCCAAAACATGCCAAGACTCTACCTAACTCTCTTCGCTCAATATGTCTAATTAACACAACGCGCAATTACTTAAACACAAAAGTAGACTTTAGCTTGCCTTTTAAGCCTATTAATTTAACTAATTTTAAAGCTACTAAGCTGCTGCTGCTACTTTTAACATTAAACGCTAGGTTCTTAACTAACGCGCTTATAGAGTACCTTTTTGCCTAAACATACGCTTAAACTCTTATAAGCTTACTACTACTAAAAAGTAGACAATTATCTAATATATTCTTAACTTTAATTTGCAAAAATTTGCGCTCTAGCTGTATAAAGTAGTAGATATAGCTAATAAACTGCTAAGTGTTTATAGTAGTAAGCCTGTTAGCAAGAACTAGGCTAAGCGCTTTATAATATACTTAAATAAGCTTAAAATAGCTTTTAATTAAGGTAAGAATAGGTAAAAAATTATATAAGAAAATTTTATAATTATTAGTACGTAGTTTAAGCTAGTTGTAAATACTAAAGCTAAGTACAGCGTATATAATAATAATATATAGAACTTTAATAAGGCTAGCTTCTAAATAAGCGTAATTAAGTTAATAAAAGTTATTATAAGTTTAGAAAAGTATATTTAGCTTAATTTAGTTTAGCTAAGTAATTATAAGTAAGTTATAGTTATCTAAAGTATCTGCGCTGCTAAGTATGTAACTCTGCCTTTTATTATTTATAAAGAACACGTTTATATTTTTATGTAGTATAAAAAAACCTTAATACTACATAATTAAAAGCTCTTAGTCTCTAAAAGATAGCTAAATAAATAACGCGCTTAGTTTAAAGTAGCTAAAGCACTTTAATACGTATATAAAAGCGTGTTAAGTAAGTAAGTATAAGCTACTTATTTTAAACAGCTATAAGAGCTATTTTAACTAGAATTTTAAAAACTACTACTTTAAAAATAAAATCTTAACTTTTTATATACTACTTTATTTATTATATATTTTTTAGCTACTTAATATTATCTACTTTTTACTGCTAAAGCGTAAGTACTTTTAACGCGTTAAAGCCTTAGCATACTAACGCGTTTTCTATATTAATAAAAAAAGCTTCTACTTTACTTTTAAAGACGCGTTTTTTAATATATTTATAAAAAATAACTACTAAAAAGCTTTTAAAGTAGTAAAGCTAGTCTTTTTAAATATGTAAGTAGTGTTAAACTGTTTTCAAGTGCAGCTATATACTTTATTAGAACTTCTTCTTTTAAAGACGCTGTAGTAGTTAAAAACTTTAAGCAATACGTATAAGTTTAGGTCTTAGTTAAAGCTTATATATAAGTTTTTTACTTAATTACTTATTATAGCGTAGTTAGGCTTCTTACAGCTTATAAAAGAAGTTAACCTTATACTATACTAAAATGCGCTACTTGTTGCCTACATTTACAAAGTTAAAAAGTAATTAGTAGTTATAACTAAATAGAAATTGCGTAAGAGAAAGCGAATTTAGCAAAGTAGAACTATAGAGTACAGGACTACAGCAGCGCAGGTAGCTGCTAAGGCGTCTACAGCGCCTTAGTAATTAAAGAGGGCTTGTAGTAGTAGTAATTAAAAACTAGCGCAACTAGCTGTACGGCGCTGTAAGAACTATAGTAAGACTAGGCACAACGCGCGTACGTGCAAAAAAGATATAGAAGCCTTTTCTAAATTAGATGCAAGCACTACATACGCTAGCTCTTTGTTTAATAGTAATAAAATTAAAGATTTATAACCTGTGTTGCACGTGCTAAGCTTTTTTGGGCGGTTCGCTGGGGTAGGCAGCTCGCTAATGCTTTACGTTAAAGCTTTTTAGTAGTTATATTTCAAAGTGGCTTCGGTCTTTTAAGACAACCGTTTAATATAACTACATATTCTATACACACCTTTTTAGCATAAAAAAGATTTAGTGCTAACAACAAGTATCTAGGCGTATACTCTCTTATTTATAAGTACTAGCACGCAACTAGTGTGTTGCATGCTAAGACAGAAATAAAGATATATAATATTCTTTTAACTAACCTTCTTAACTAATAACTATTTACTACTAACTATTTACTACTTACTATAACTCTTATTATTCTGTCGCTATTCTAGCAGTGTTGTAGTTACAGCAAGTAGGGCCTATTCTTAGATATAAATAAATAATAATAGCATTACTATTTATAGGTAGCTCTGTTATTCTTAAAGGCCTTTGATAGAATTCTCTTACTTATTAGTTTATATTAGCTACTTAATAGCTATCTTAATAGGTCTTTGCTTCTTGCAAAGCTACTTTTAAGTCTTTTAACTAAAGTTATATTTATATATAGAAGAAGATTGCTTAAGTAATATACTTTTACTATACTTAGAATATTGATATGCGCGGTGTATATACTGTAGTATACTTGTAAGGACTAGGCTTGACTAGGACTAGGCTATATTTGTCACGGATGGTTGCGTGTTGACTGGGTCCGCCAAACTCGCTCGCAGGTATTATTGCTTGAAATATACACACGTTATTATTCTAGAGCCATCTCTCACTATCCTCTGTGGTGTGAAGCAAGTACTATTGCCTGAAGCCACCCCTTACAATATTCCTAGCTAGTCGCTAGCTCTAAGCTAGAGGTTACAGAGATCTGTGCTAGTATATATACTACTCCAGACTAAGAATAACTATCTTAGTTATTAATCCTCTTTTGCGGAGGGGTAATGGCGTAGTGGTCTAGAGCTATGTCTTTACAGGCTAGCTGTCATATAACGTTAAAATAGCAATAGAGAAAAAAAGTAAAAAAAAGTAGACGTGTTATTGTTACATATATAGGTTAGAGAGCAAAGTAATAATAGTGCTACTTCTTTAATTTATGTAAGAGTACCTAGAAGTAAAGCCTGAATATAAGTAAGCGGCATAGACAGGATAGGAGCAAGATAGAGCGCGTTAAGTTAGAAGGTAATTTGCGTCTTTATCTTACTTTTCTTTGTTTCTATCTAAACATGCTAGAGCGACATAACAATTACGTGTCGGCTAAATAAGGGAGCGTGAGCCTAGATACCTGTTGTTAGCAATAAATCTTTTTTTACTAAAAAGATGTCTACAAAATATGTACTTACATTAAAAGGTTGTCTTAAAAGGCTAAAGCTAATAGCAAGCTTTTTACTTATAATGTAAACTATTAGTGAGCCGGCCGCATTAGTAAGCCGGCTACTTTTTCTTGGCACAACTAACTTTCTCTTTATTAAATAATGCCTTAACAACACAACATAGTTGCTAGTTAAAAAAAGATAGAGTTTATCTTACCCTTTAAGCCTATACTTTAGGCTAATTCAAGACTCTACGGCGCGCTATAGCAGCTTTTAACGTTAAATACTAAAGGCTCTCTAACTAACTCTACAGGATTACTCTATGCGCGTAAACTTAAGTAGAGATCTAGAAACTTACTACTACTAATAAGCAAATAACTATCTAATATATAATTAACTTCAATTTGTAAGAATTCGCGCCCTAGCTATACAAGGTAGTAGATATAGCTAATAAACTGCTAGCTGTACGCAGAGGCAAGCCTACTAGCAAGTACTAGGCTAAGCACTTTATAACGCGCTTACTGAAGTATTGCAGAGTCCCGCTGCGGTAACGTACGTGTCCTTACCCTCCTCCTCTATCTCTATCGCAATCTTGTTGCCAGCTATAGGCTAGCAATTACTGTTAAACATGTTTTAATTAGTGTTGTTTTTAGTACCGTTAGCAAATTTTTTTAACCCTAATTTTTGCTTAGTGGTCTAAGCTTTTTTGCTCCGAGCGCTTAGCGCGTGGACCTCATCCACCTATCGTTCGAAACTCGTTAACTATACACATTCTTTTTTTTGACTTTTGCAACTAATTAGTAGAGGGTAGCTGCTTTTTACTTTTTTAGAAAACCTATTTTAACTACAACAACAACAACCACCACCTTTAATAGCTTAAAAATAAATAGTATAGTTACATCCTTTTTCTCTATTGCATTGTATTAGAATTTTATTATAATCCTACTATAATCTTGTTATTAGCTATAGGCTAGCAATTGCTGTTAGACACGTGCTAATTAGTATAGTTTTTTAGTAATTTAGTAAGAAATTTTAACTTTAATTATTGCTTAGTAGTCTAAGCTTTTCTTTTAGAGCTTATCTCCCATTTAATGGGTACGTGCAAACGCTCGTGCCAGAAGCTCCATAGAAACAGGCCGCAAAGCCCAGACGCGTAACGTGAATGTGAAATAGGCGCATGATGCAAGACGGGATATTACCTAGGAAGTGATCATCTTTGAGAAACTTGGTGCAAGCGAGGAGCAGCTTGAATGTATAAGTTCCTACGCTGACTTTACTAGCATGCCGTGGGCCGTGAGGGTACCGAGTGCCGGTGGTCGAACAATTTTGTGCACGACACTCTAGGTATGCCATAAATTTGAGGAATTTTGAACACCTTTACGAGTCTGGACCAAGCCGTAACCGCCAACGAAAACATTGAGCAAAACGCTTCGAGAAGCCCTATGATACCACTCAGTTATCGTCGTCTGCGCAGGTCCACACAAGACATGTGAGGCCAGTCGTTCGAACGTGAAGAAAAGGCAGGAAATACAAACATATCAGGATGAAAAGCTACTGCACTTAGTTTGTGATAAGGGCAGAAGAGACAAGATGGGCATGTGGTGTTGAAGATTGAGAAATGACGGAACCCCTTTCGTCATCGCCTCGTCTCTGATTGGCCAGCAGAAGCTCCACCTTCCGTGGCTAGCTCCACCTTCTCATTAGTAGTGCTTGGTCATGCTCGACATAAGCAACCATTTTCCGCCAAGCCTCACCTAAACACCCGCCGGATTGTTAAAGCTTTACCAACCAGGCAAGCTCACGATGGCGTCCATCTCGAATTGCTCCTTGGCGTCCTTCGAACATTCTCGAGACCCTAGTAGCGTTTTGCATAAAACGCCCCCTCCCGACCCATGAAAACGCTTCCATCCATCTTTATCGCCGTCATCGCAATTGCACTTGCAGTATACAACAACGAGTACATGCTTTCGAGACTTACACAGTCACTGAAACACGTCACATCTCTCACAATGATCACGAAGCCCCTCTACAACACCACCGAAGACATGTCAACCATGTTTCGCGGACTGCCCGTCATCCCTGACGAGGCCTTCACCACCGATGCGCCCCGCAAGATCGCAAAGTCGTTCCTAGCGATTGAGCAATCCGAAGGCGCGGGAGCGAAAGTGAGGAGGAGCGTTGGCACCCCAAAGCTCCGCAACTTCTCCCCATTCCTCATGCTCGACCACTTTGCCATTCCACCAGGCGCAGGGTTTCCTGACCACCCACATAGAGGTACTTAGAAGCACGTACGAGCATACAAAAATGCATGAGAAGTATACTAACTTTTTTCGGTACTTTCACAGGGCAGGAAACCATCACATATCTTCTCTCGGGCGCCGTTGACCACGAAGACTTCGCAGGAAACAAGGGAACTATCGAGCAGGGCGATCTGCAGTTCATGACGGCCGGTCGCGGCATTGTCCACGCTGAGATGCCGCGTCAAAATGAGGACGGCGCGCCCAACGTCGGAATGCAGCTCTGGGTCGACCTGCCAAAAGAACTCAAGTCGTGCGAACCGCGTTACCGAGACCTACGAGCGAAAGAGATTCCTGAGACAACTGCGGATAATGGAAAGGTGCACGTTAAAGTCATCAGTGGCCAGGCTTACGGCACCGAAAGTTTGAAAGAGCTAGCATACACACCTGTCTGGCTGCTCGACTTCACAGTTCAGCCTGGTGGCAAAGTCAAGCAACCCCTGCCAAAGGGCTGGAACGCCTTCGCATACCTTCTTAACGGCACAACTATCTTCTCGTCGGACGGCGTATCACGACCCATCGAACAATACCACAACGTTGTCTTCGAAAACAACGGCGATAGTATCGAAGCCTCTGTCGAAGAGGGCGCGGAGAAGGAGTCGAGATTTATTCTCGTCGCAGGTCTTCCACTCGATCAGCCCATCGTACAATACGGGCCATTTGTTGTCACGTCGAGAGATGAGGTCATGCAGGCTATGACGGACTACCAGAGCCATTCGAATGGTTTCGAGAGGGCACACAACTGGGAAAGTGAGATTGGAAAGAGCATGGTACATTGAGATACATACTACCGGCTACTGTATCCTTTCCTAACTACATCTTCTGTACATATCATATTACGATTCCATTCTTCTTCCGACAATTTCTTTCGGCTTCACTACATTTTCTTTCAGTTTTGCACAAATCCACATCTCGCAAGTTCTCCCACTGCCTACAGACCGCCCACGCCAACGCATCCTTCTTCGTGCGTCCAGGCAGGGCTTTGAAGAGATCTACGCCAACTTCATGCAAGCTAGTGGAGCTACGAAGTATGGACACGTAGCTCCTTACGATTTTTGGAAAGCGGAAGGTAGGAGCTACGCGTGCAGACATTGATGATGCTAACAACACGGCCCTCAAGAAGTGGCGACAGCTTTCTTCAAACGACAGTTACCTCACGAAGCAGTACTTCACCAGGCCAGGATGTATACCCAATGAGATCTAGTTAGTCTTTCAGTATACTCATCGGCAACACACATCTACCATGAGTGACCATGCACCCAGTATCACACGCAGCTCAAACACTGACACATCCATCCGAACTATCTTCTACGAAGATACCGCCGTAGATTTGCCCCTCACCGCGTAATGGTATGTGCTCTTGATACCCAGCAAATACCACGGTCTCCGTTTCCGTCGGCTTCTTCGCGATACCAATTTGTAACTGACCACCACCAGAGTTCTCGCTAGATAAAGCCTTTGTCACTGCTCTCAATGGGTCATTACCCTTTGAATAGTAGACCTTGACCGTGCTATAAAAAAAAACACGTCAGCTCTCACACCCCATCAAAAGAAGAAAAAAAATCCACTTACTTCCTCCCATAATTCAACTGCACCCCAAAATTCTGCCACTCACCCCTCAAAATGCGTGTCCTGTACACAAACTCATTCTCCGCATTCTGAATCTTCCAACTCTCCCTCTCCCTCTGCGTATCTACCCCAGTCCCCCCATCACCAACAAGCACAACACCACCCACAAAACTGAACTGGTTCCCAGAGTAATCAGCCTTCTCGTGCCACACATTCATATACTCGTGGCTCAAATTCAACGGTCTTTGTGGATCCTGTCGCACACTCCAATGGAACGTCACGACGCCATTATCTGACGCATCAGCACCAGCATCATTCAGATCGTCTTTTAGCAGCAGACCTGCGCGGCGGAAACCAATTTGCAAGTTGTCGCCTGCGCGGAACAAGGAGCCGTTGTCGATGGTCACTTCGAGAGGTTTGTGTCGGCCTGGGATGTCAAAGCGGGAGGAAGGGATGGTTTTGGGCGAGGGGAAGAGGAGGATGGAGGACCAGGTGCGCTTTTCACCTTTGACGTAGTCAGGGTTGTAAGGTGTGGAGCCTTGGGGTGTGTCGAAGGATTGTAGGGTTAGGTTAGAGGAGATGCGGCCATCGAGGATTATAGGACATTTGATATTGGATTTGGGTTTGTGCAGGTGTGGGTGTAGTGGATTTGCTGCGGATAGAGCCAGAAATGGGAAGATTGAGGGGATGAGCATCTTGAAGGTGACAATTCTCTAAAGGTGCACAGGCATTTGTGAAAACACAGATGTAATACATTTATACGACTCTTTGATCAAGTGCGCTAGTGAGTCATGTGCGGTAGCAGATTAGGTAGAGCGGCAGAGCAATATGGGCTAAAATCTAGTGCAGCCACATTACCGGAACAGAATTGGCTCTAGTCCGACGGGCCTGGAGGCCGGTTTCTTTGAGACTCTGCGCACATGAAATTTGTCTTCATGGAGACGATAGTCATGTTCAATACGCGAGGCCAAGACTGCATTATGCAAAGAGCGAACCCGTGATCTAGACTGCAGACGATGATACGAAATTTCCATATTTTAGTCGTACTACCTCGTCCACCCACTCTTCCCAGAACTTCTCGAACTGTTCTCTGCATGCTCGGTCGAGCAGCTGGATGTTGTGGTTCTTGATTATCACATCAAGAAGATCAGGATCAAGATTCCATGGCTGGTCGTATTTAAGATCGTTCCGATGTCTTCGTTGCCGATGCTGCTCAGATATGCCGCCACAATGCATGTTGAAGGCCTTCAGCACTGTTGGTACGATATCTTCAGGGAAGCGCAGGCTTTATGGTCGAGTGAAGAGATCAATGTCGAGCTTGGAGGCAATTGTAGTGAAAAATTCTGGTCTTGTTCACAGAAGCTACTGGCAATTTTGCAAATGTCGAGTTACGGGGGGTTGCTGATCAGCAAGTCACCTACGCAGTTTATGTGAACACCAGTATTGTAGCCGTGTGCTTCGGCTCGAAGTTCTCGAAGTTCTTTGTCATGTTCCATGAACAAGGTGTCAACGATGTGGCGGAAGCTTATGTATCGAGATGTACGCTATCGCCAACGAAGAGTAAAGGGTCCTTGCAACATTCCAGGAGTTCAGACGCTAGCTTTCCCATACTTGGGTTTGGGCCGCTAGCCGTGCATTGCTAGTTATGCCGATTTAGGCAAGTTTGAAGGTAGCCGAGCATACGGGTCTTCTTATGAGAGCGCTTGGGAACGGGGAAGTAGGAAGAATTTTAACAGCTTCAAGTCCATTGACCTGTTCATTTGGCATTAAGTAATACTAGAGAACAAAGTCTTCATTACCCAGCTTGGGGGTCGTCTTTTCGCTGCCGAATATAAATGCTTTAAAGTACCCATCTTCCGGTGGGGTTTGCGTTTTCGAATACCGGAAAGTTCTGCAGAGCAGCTTGTGAATAGACCAATCAGTCTCTTGGCATTATTTGAGCAATAGAGGCTGCATAGATAGTTATCTGCAGCTTTACGATTGCACATGGAGCAGAGATGCGTAGGCGATTCCGCAACTCTGTCCATGATAGCGTTATTAGTTGGGGATAAGGCCGGTAGAATAAAAAGGCAACGTGCAAAAAGAGGAGAGAAAAGCGGGGTATGGGTCCACTAGAAATCGTGAATCAAATATCTCAGAAGATTTTCTCTATCACAAAGCATCGGGTCAAAATGAACAAGGAGATCACTCTCCATGACCAATACAGCGAGGTTTGGCTAGACCACCCAGTCACTTTGCAGATAGTTCGCCACTACGTTGCTAAAGCGTCGAAACCTTAGTGCGGTGAGTGCGATCAGTACCATTCGATGCGCGGTCATAGCTGATAGAGGTTTGTTGTTTTCATCTTCACTTTCCCTGGTACAGGTTGTCCATTGCCCCATAACTTAAGAGAGCTGATCGGTTTCCAAGTCCACTGCGCCTCGTCATTCAGAGCGGTATCTAAGACCCAGGTGATGGCAGCTGTAAACGCGACTACTCCTATGGCGCTAACCCAATAGACCCAGAAGTCACTTCGGTTCTGAAGATGGGGGTACGATGTTAGTGTATGTTTCACCATCCATTTGAACATGTATGTCTTACCGGTGCATAGTTGTCTTGCATGCTGAACAAGCTACTCGTGTATGCCAACGGGATAAATAGCAGGGCAAGAAGGTTGAGTCGTTTGACTCGTTTGGCCTCTTCAAGATTTTGACGATTACCAGCAATCGATGCCAGTCCGGTCATAGCTTGCATGAGATTATCTGCACGCTCTTTTAGGATCTTGAGTCGAAAATAGACATATTGGAAGTCCTTCTCGCAGTCTTTCCACGTTGACGCTCGCGAATGAGCGGAGCTGTTCACTTGACCATCTAGGGAATAGCCGAGACTGAAAATCGCATCATCAATATCGTCGCGATAGTTGCCGCACCGACGTGAGATGGTTTGTAGACTCTTCCATTGACCTTGCTCTTCGACCCATGCCGTAGCGAGCCAAAGCTCCAATGAGGGCAGCATCGCTTTGATGTAGTCAACAAGCTGGAGGTAGTGCGCAGCGACAATCTTTTTAAGAAAGATCGTTGATGTAACGGGCGCGGCCCACTCGTCTTGAGTGAATAATTCGGAGTGTTGATGGTAATAGTGAAGTATGTCGCGCAGCATCGACATATGCGGATGCTGTTTCTTGCCATGAATTTGATCATGAGGTACGAGTGGTATAAAATCAACATAGCCTTCCTGGAAAGGTGTGTTTCGAAGTTCGTCGCGAACGTTATCGATTGGATGGACAACTTCTTTGGACGCAGGAGAGAGATGAAGCAGTTGAGGGTCGCACAATATTACAACTAAACATGTCAGTCAAAACCACACCCCAATCATAACTTGTTTCGGTCCTCCTCAGAATAAATCATGAGGACTTGGGTGGCAGGGTGTACTGAGATAGTTCTACGATGGACAGTATAGAAATCACGTACCATCCCAGCCTCCATTCTTAGTCTCGCGAGACCACCACCCAACTTTGCGACGCAATATACCTACAGTGCTCTCCTCTTTCTGACGTGAGGCTGTCATGCCAACATGCCGTCTTGTTCGCTCACAGAAGAAGTAGCGATTCTCAAGCGCCTTGTTAAACTGCCTTAACTCGCAGTATTGGAGATGGAAAGCCTGCTTTGGGTCTAACAAACTAGGCTGAGGTAATGCATCGCTCACTGGTGTAAAATCATTACTCCAGACGCACGTTCTCTCCTGCCGTTGGAAAAATGTAGGGTCCATGAAGAAGTGACCGCCAACTGTGGCGATGTAGTCAGGAGCCAAGCCTTCCATAACATAGATACGTCGACGGTTGTGTTCATGTGATGTGGTCTGAAAGTGTTTGCGAAGATCCTTCTCGCTCTTGAATTCGGTCGTTTGGAAACCAGGCACTCCGGTATTAGATGCATCGAGGAGTGCGACAAGCGCCTTGCCGTTCATCAGCGGCCCATCCAAATTGTTTGGATCAGCTTTCTTCAGGCCGGGATTAGAACCACTTAATGCTTCGATGTATTCGCGATATGGGCCTACTCAGAATTAACGTCACCTGTAAACGGCACCCTGACAAGAGATGTTCTACCGTCGGCACACAACCACGACCCAATCAATGCCCCCTCATCTTTTAACATGACTGCACTTGGGGTAATAGTCCTAGAGGTCGCTGCAACGGAGGTTTTGTTGGCTGTGGAAGCCTTGGCGACAGTTGCCATCTCGACCGTATTGACGCCGTCGCTGGCCATTACAACAGCTGTGCGTAACGTCCTTAATATCTGAGTACGGTCGAAATATTGACTCCTGTTCACTTGACAAGCCGGTCAACAATGCGGTGTAGCTAGGAGTCCAGGGAACGTCGTTGTAATTCAGGAGCGAGGGAAGCGAGCATCCGACATTTTCAAGGGGCCGCGGCACTGCATCGAGGCGGAGCTTCGTCTGCATCAACTGGGGGCCAGAAGTGCGCCACGTCATCCGTGCATTCATAAAATTCCGCTTCTGGATGCATGCTCGGATGTTGTGTATGTATCGTAGGCACAATGAGGCTGTGAAACGCGGCCGGTGAGTACCTACTGTGTCCGTGCGCGTTTTGGCCATGTTCGAGTTTTGGCCACTCTAACACAACAATCACCTACTTATCTCAGCAGGCTCAGACGGCAAACAAGAAAAGGTTAGCGCTAAAGCCTAACCCCTATCACCCCCCTACACGTAACCACACTATCTTGTTTTACGTCTAAAGTACTTTTGCCTAAAATTTAGTGTAGGACTGTTACGCGAATATTTGTACCACAACTAAAACTACAACAGCTTCTATTGTACTTAGTATATTACTTATTATGGGAGGTAAGAAGGAGCAATTGCTTGATCGGTAGAATGGAAGAGTACATGGATCAGATGACTAGAGTACTTGTTGATACAACAACTACCTAAGAGACTTCGGATGATCTAGCCCGTATATATAGGTAAAGAACACTTATAAATTTTCCAAGTAACCATCGTTCGCGAACACAAACCCACTTCACAGAGTAGCCGCTAATGAAGCAGTTACCTATTTTCTACAAGGAAACTCGCATTGACATCCTTCAAACTCGCGCACCCCGCCAACCCAACTGTGATCTCAAATTCGGCAAGCAGACTCTTTAACACGTGTCTCACGCCCTTCTCGCCTTGGTGGGCGAGACCCCAGAGAATTGGGCGGCCGAGCTGGACGAAATCTGCGCCCAGGGCAAGGGCTTTGAAGCTAATGGTTTGGTCAGTGGTTCGTTGGATGATTCGAATTTGGAGAGAGAAGGAACTGGATAGGTTGGGTTGGGATGGACAAGATACCTACATGTCGGCGCCTGAACGGATTCCGCCATCAAAGCCAATCACCATCTTTCCCTTTACCGCGTCGACAATTGCGGGAAGTGCATCGAGCGAGGCGATGGCGCCATCGATTTGCCGGCCGCCATGCTACGGATTATCAGCTTTAGAAAACTTCAACAAAACCCCCTTCCATATATGACCCTCACACTTACATTACTAACAATCACACCGTCAAGCCCCCACTCCAGCGCAGCTTTTGCATCCTCCGCACTCTCCACGCCCTTTAGCAGAATCGGCGCATCTCCCCACACGTCCCTCAGCTTCCACAAGTTCGACCACACGGGACTTACGCCCCTGGACGTGGTAATAGTATGATACAGCGCAGCCATTTGCTTCTGCTCCGCAGTCGCATTCGCAGCTAGGGGGTCAAACCCTAGTTTCTGATGCGCAACCCTATCTTCCAAACCGATTTGCACGCCTATGCCGTTGATAAAGGGGAAGAATCCACGGTCGAGATCCCTCGTTCGCCAACCTAGATCCCATGTGTCGACCGTCACGACGAGGAACTCGTACCCGTTCTGTTTGGCGGATAGGAGATACGAGCGCATGAGATCATCGTCAGATGGCCAGTATAATTGGTACCGGCGGGGGTTTTCCGCACCGTTGGAAGCGGCTACCGAAGCGAAGCCAGTGCTGCTTGCTGTGCTGAGAGTGTAGGGGAGTTGGAACTCGCCGAAGACTTTGGATGTGGCGCGTTCGCCAGTGGGGTGGAAGAGGGTTTGGACGCCAACGGGGGCCATGACGATAGGGGCGGGGAGTGTGCGGTTGAAGAGAACGGTGCTGAGGTTGCGGGAAGGGAGAATATCCCTCATTATTCGGGGGAGGATACGCCACTGATTAGGTGCTTTATTTAGTCTGCTTGGTCGGAGAGGGGAGGACGTATCGATGGTGACTTACGCGATCGAAAGCCTTTCTATTCGCCGCAACGGTCGTCTCTAATCCCCCGCCACCATGCCCATAGTCGTATGCCGCAGGCGGTAGGAGTGACTTTGCTGATGCTTCGAGTCTGTTATAGTTTGTTGAAGTAACAAGTGTCTGATTGTACAGTGTATAGTTGTAGTAGATTTCAGACGAGTACGATGAGTAACGTTCAGATCCAGGAGCAGGGTTGAGAACAGAGTTGATGAGTTCTTGTGCGGACTGGGCAGAGGCTAAGAGCATAGTCCTGCTGGGTATGATACACCACGTGAGAAGACTTTGATGTTTCATGATGATTTAGATGAGACGACAAGCGGGAGGATAGGAAAGAATGGAATTGTGTATGCTTTCCTTTAACAAGAACAGGTATATATATATAAACACGCGTCCGTCCAGATTGCCCTTCGTAGTACATTCGATGTGGCGCTTCTTGAAAATACCGAGTTTGCCGAATTTACCGGAAGGAGCAGAACGCCTAGCATAAGGCTAGAGACCGCGAGCATTATGTCTAAACATCGGAGACTGTTATACAGACATTTTACAATGCTATGATCGTAAAAGTTTATGTTGTGGGTGAAGGATAGTTTTGCTACAGCATCTTATTTTCAAAATGAACTATGGATGCTAGTTAGCCACAGAGCTCTCGTCCCTAAGCCAGTCTAAATCCCATGACGGATAAACCTTGTTCATGAGAATTGGTTGCACGTCTTCTTCGTCTCTTCGACTCGATCCGCTAACAACCGCTTCTTGTGCCACTGCAAAGACTTGCTTTACTATCGACGCAGCGGGGTAATTGTCCTCGATCGCAGTAAAAAACTGTGAATATATGCTGAACTTATCGTTTACTGAATTTCTTGCGTCTTGGCTTCTTGATCTCATAATGGTCAAATAGGTGACCATGGCTGGGATCACAAGTGGAATTGTAACTGGCGCAGCGTATACTGTAGTGTTGTCGTGGAGAAATGCTTGTATGATGGCTGTGGTGTTGTCAGCGGCTTTTTCCAGGTCTTCTTTTAAGCCACTGGCTCGACCTAGTGCAATAATTGCAGCATATTGGTGGAGTCTCAAGTGCCGGTCGAAATGCGTGAGTAGAAACGTGGAATTGCTGATATCCTGGACGTTAATTTGGCCTTCATAAGATTTGGTTTGTGAAGGTGATATAGTCTCCTTCGTGATGATATCACGCAACGTGCTACTAGTAACGATCAAGCTCTGCCACATGCTAGCAAACCTCGCTGACTCATTTGCGGAATATAATTTTTGACCGTGCAATTGCATATCCGTAAGGTGGCAGTCTGCGTCTTCGGGCATGTGGCTGTCGCAGTCTGTCGCTTTGATACGAAGTGGTCTTCCCATACCAAAAGCCAGCCAAACATCACGCATCATGCAGCACTGCCACATGTTGCGCCATAAAGATCGTTGTCGAGTGGTGACTTGTGTATGAGCTGACCTAACTTCACGATGAAGGCCGAGTGTCTGCGCGATGCTGAATGCTATGCCTGTCCAGTACCATGACTGCTTTACGTCTTCGGTGTCCGCGAACCAGAAGCTGAGGAGCAGAGCCGATTGGATAAGCACGATCTTGTCGTTCTCCAGGCTGAGATCGAACAGCAGTTTCGCGCGGTGCACATATATTTCTTTTCTCGCTTTTCGTGACGAGATTGAACTGTAGCTGGTGCTAACTGAGAACATGTTCCAGAGGAGAAGCAGATTTATCCCTTCGTGGCCGCCGACAGCGTAGTTCTGCAAAAACAACGATCCGTCGACAACTGGAAAAGTCGGATGAACAAATTCGAAGTACAATTTGAGAAGTTCCTTGCTATCTGCAGGCAGCGTGAAACAACCTTTGCTCTTTAGGTACTCAAGATCTTCGGCAGTGAGCGCCTTTTCTGCCGTTGTGGGTATGTGAAAGTGGCGATTCGGGGTTTCGCCTATAGCATCGAGGATGGCGCCATACCCGCCCTCTCCAACGAAGATAGATGCAACTCTTGAACTTGGTTCCAAGATAGCGGCTGCAACAATTTCGACAGGATCAGGGCGTAATGATGGTAGTGAGCTGGCGGTCACATGGCCTCCATCGTCGTTGGAACTAGTGCTAATTGACCGTCGCGCCCTCTTTCGGCTACTGGACTGGACATCAGCTATTTAGGCGATAGAGAAGCCCGCATAAGCTTACCGGTACTGTTTCCTGGCTCGAATTACGCAACCCTTGCCAATCTCTGTGCATTTTGAGCACGGGATTCCGGCTGAATCAACATCGCAGCGAATCTTATGATTGTGGCAGAATTCGCAAACGTTGACTGCTCGTTTTCTCGGCATGTTCGGTATTTTCGGTTGTTTTGTGGATTGGTAACGAAGCGATATTCAAGCAGGGCGGCACGTCTAGGAGGATCGGGGCCCAGCGATATGACGTGCTAGAGTGGTGGTAATTGCACTGCAACGAGCCTGTGAGGAGTTGAACATTAACAGTTTAGCTTCTAAAAATAAGATCTAATCTTCATCGTAAGTTACAGTTCGAAAGGCAGCTGCTTGTTCTGACGCTATGAGTATTGGTGGTAGCCAAGACGCGACTGCCTGATCTGGCATAGAGAGTAAGGATAGACCAATGACAACCCCGTGCTGGACGTGCCGTGTCTGTGCGCGTTGCATCAGCCGACGCACCTTTGCCAAGACCATAACTCCTACTACTACTAACCGCGATGCCTCAACAACCTTAAGATAGAGTCATACTAGCTATCTAAATAAAAGAATCTAACGTGGTACTAAGTGTGCGACGCGCTGCTGCAATGCACAACGTACCTAAAAGTACTATCCGCCACCAATGCGCTGGACGGACTCGAGTGCTGCGCGCACAGCTCTTGCCTATATTTCCTCACCGCCTCTTTATTCTGCTTCTGTTTCCTTACGCAACGTCTTGTATTATACCAGATATTATACGTCGCCACAATTAACGCTTCTAGTAAGCTCTTAAACGCGTGCTCGTAGCAATTCGTGTCACAACCCTATGCTATGCTATATAGGATAGGTATTGAAATCGGCCCGGAGTAACCTTAGACCGAGCTCAGGGGTTCGGCCTGAGCGTCTTTCAGACAACGGTCGCGTACGGCTATGTACGATTACGAACAGTGCGCTTGCGCACGTGAATCAAAACCGAGCTTATCTGGGTCAGCATCCTGGGGCTTGGTCTACAATATTGGCCCCGACTACGCGCAAAGCATCTACGACATGCTGCCAACACCAGAATTCTAATTCTCCGAAGTTGAGCAGTTGGCTCAGGACGCCCATGTGTGGTATCAGGAGCAGAAGTTTCAGCCGTCGACGGTAAACAAGCTGCAGTGCAACATGCCAAATAGTCCTTATTACAGCTAAGGCCATACAAAGGTGAGGCTTGAATGGCTTGGAAAGCTACGGATACCTTGATGGCGTTCCTTAGCAAGAATAAGTTTGCGGAAGCATTCGGCGTGTTAAGCCTCCGAAACCATGCATCATAGTTGGCACCCATCGGAAAGACTATAATAGTCACAATTCGATCTTAAATCTTTATTTGTTAGTACCCATTCCTTAGTATACGAAAAGTCTCCGCCCCTTCAAACGTGCTTGGATATATAAGATGTCTATATGTATACATCACATAGCCAGGGCAACGACACAATACATGCACCGCTCTAGGCCAAATCCTCAAACTAGTCTAACTACTGTATAAATTCATCTTGCTCCAACTCACAATGCCCTCGCCAAATCAACGGCATACAACCACCTTGTGGCTCTGGCCGACAGGCCTGTTCCCGCGTCGAGTCATCTACTACCTGCGCGCCAAGAACATCTCCTCCTCGATGCTTCACGAGAAAAACATCCACCTCATCCCCGTCATTCTCGACAAAGGTACCCCAACACCAGACCCCGTGTCCCGCCCCGGCCTCGAAGCCCGTCCAGCCGAAACGTCACTGCCTGTACTACGCATCACCTACGCCGATGGTACGATTTTTTGGATACACGAGACGAATGCGATCCTGGAATACTTTGAAGAAGAAGTATTCAACGTGGCCAATGGTTACCCGGACTTGAGAGGTGCAACGATGCAGCAACGAGCTCAGACGAGAGATGTATTGAGCTTACTTTTCGATGCAATGACTTGGAGCGGCGTTGCGCTAGTCCATTTAGATCCGAATACGACGTCCTGGTCTGGCTTAACGACAGACGAAATGAGTAAGAGTGCTGCAATGCATGCGCGCGGCAAGTTTCAAGGATTACTGTCGCGATTGGAGAACCGGGTACAGGGAGATGTTGTTGGCAGCGAAAGTAAGAGTTTGAGCGGTGCGGGGGCGAGCGTCACGTTGGCGGATTTATGTCTCATGGCACAGGTGGAGTACATGCGTGAGATGTATGGGTTGGACTGGGTAGGTGAGCATGGGGTGTTGAGGGTCCGGTGTGATAGAAGTCAGGGAGAGGGGTGGGTTGTGGGTAAAGATGCGTTACGGGAAATTGAGGATACGGGTGGATGGGCCAGGGTCCTTAGAGGGTGAAAGGCATGGTATCTAGTTTTAATGTACCTGGCTAATGGCTAGACGTTTATGCCAATTGCTGCTTTCCCGTCACGGGACATACGGCTCCATTCTCGGCGCCCTCTAGCTTGGGTGCGTAACCATCTTGTTCAAATTGTGTCCCACGGTCGCCTTTGTGACTGGGCACATGTCCTCTGAAGTAGAGGAGAAGGTGCTGGCGGAAGAGCACCCAGACCGACTGGCGACGCAGCACGAGCTCGCTGGAGAATACCGAGCAGACGGACAGGTGAAGAAGGCGATGGAGCTGCTGGAGCACGTAGTTACGGTGAAAGGTCGGTTCCTTCGCGATGACCATCCTTCACGGTTAGTGTCACTTGAAGTGCTCACATACTCGCGTGCAAATCTAGGCGATAGATTAGATGAAGACTTATGAACTACTACCTCTTCTGAACAAAGTAATTAATATGTCGCACGTTTGGGTGCGGGTGTTGTGGACAGAATAATTAAGAGAGTGTATTCTTGGTGTATTGTGTATAGCATCCTAGCTCAGCTTATAAGAAGTAAAAGTGGTTCTACATATACTTTACATTACTAAAGTACTATTTATATATTTTACCATTCCCTAGAGCTTATTGAAAATAGCTGTAGTATTATTTAAGTTGTTTTTATGCGCCAATAGTGTCAGGGTCGGACATCTTGCTAGGCCAGCCCGGACCAGTTCGGCACGGCTGAGGTCAGACAAGGCTAAGTTAGGTCTAAATAAGTTATATAACTTTAGATTACCCTAGTATAAGTAGAAATACAATATTGTAGTCTAGACAATATTAATTTGTCTCTTATACACAGGCAATATACTATTATTTTTTTATTTTTAGCATCCTATATCTCTTTTTAGTATTAAGCCTTACATTTAAATTAATTTTCTTTAAATATGCTTATACTATATAATAAGTGCTTAATTTATGCGTATAAATAGCCGCGCCTATACTTTTACTAATAATAATAAAAAATTACTTAACTTAAAAACTTAAAAGATAAAATTATTAAAACTAGTACTAATTTTTAAAGAAGAACAAGACTAGGCACCTACTAACTAAGAAATAAAGAAATATAAAAAAAGTAATATATTTTAATTTCTAATTACACTATAACATTTATACATATTTAGAAAAAGCTAAAATAGCTTAAAAAAAACTACTTTAAACTAAGAACTAGCATAATTACGTGTATAGAAAGTAGAATAACTAAAATAACATAAGTTAGCTAAACTTAAAAAAATATATAATAAAGTAACTTTAAGAAACTTAAGCGCATTTAATAAAAATTTTAAAATTATTGTTTTAAGTAAATAAACTAACTTAACTTTATTATTTAGCTTTTTATATTTAGAACTACTATATATGTTTTTAAAGGCTAGCCGTGCGTAATATAACTAATAAGAAAAAAATTATAAATTATACTTTTTTTACATACTATAAAGTTTTATAAATAAAACTTTAAAAAATAACTTTAAAATAATATATATTTTAAAACTACTAAAAATGCTATAATTTGCACATTAAACTATAAAGAAATAAAAGTTACTAATTTAAATACTAAAATAAGCTAATTTAAAAGAGGTTATATTAAACTCTCTAAAATTACTTTAAAAATATACATAATAGGCCTATAATTAATTAAAATAAGCATATTAACTTTTAAAGTAGAATTTTATAAACTTGCTACACTATATAAAACTATTCTAAGAAGAATTAGGCTTAAATTATATACTAAATATTTAAGTCCTAAAATATATAGCAGCATTAAATAAAAATATTAAAAAAAGTCTTTTTTTACTTTTAGTAGAGCAATAGGTAATATTACTATAAGTAAAAAAACAGGTAAACCTTATTAACTATTAAAAAGCCTAAAGAGCAGAATCTAAACTGCTACACTTTAAAAAAAAAAAGTACTTTAAAACTAAAAAAAGTTATAAATATAAAAAAACTCTAAAAACTACTAGGTAGGCAAAAATAAGCTATTATAGCCTAAAGTAAAGTAAACTAGGCAAGAAAAGCGCTAAAAAACGCACTTCATAGTATTATAAGTGCAAGAAACTTAGATATAATAAGTTTAACTACTATAAGCTAAGTAAGCTAAAAAAAATAGTAAACAGTACTACTATACTTAAGTTAAAAAAAGACTAAAAATAGAAGAACTTAAGTTTTACTTTACTACTTATATTACTTTTTACTAGAAGAATAAAGACTTAGGTACGTTATGTAAAGCAATTTTATTTAAACTAGTACAGCATTTGACTATAAAATATATAGTTAAGATATTAAAGCTTATAAAAGCTATAGTTAATAAAAGCTTATAACTAAGTTATATATCTACTATATTAGCAAAGAAACAAGACTTAACTATTAATTTTTTACTTAGCTTATTAGCAGAAAAACTAAATAAAAGTAAGCTTACTATTTATAGCATAACTAAAGTAGATATAACTATTATAAATTTATTAAACTGTGTTAAGAGGCAATATAACTTATTTATAGTATTAAACTTAAAAAAGTATTTAATTTACTTTAAGTTATTATAAATTAACTTTTATAACTTAAAAATAAGCTACGTAATAAAACGTATACTTTTTTAAAGTAAAAAGTCCTAAAGTTTAAGTAGTTTATTAAAAGTTAGTGTAGAAGATGTAGAAACTTTTAAAAAAAGTATATATAATTTTATAGTAGACGTATATATATGTATTATAAGTTTTATAAGCTAGAATAGCTAAGAATTAGCTAAAATAGGCTAGCTTTCTTCACAATACGCTAAATATGCAGATATATATTTAAAGAAGGACTTTATAGTTCTAGCAAAGTATAGACTATAAAATCTAGTAATTAATTTACTACTTAGTATAAATTTACTGCATATGCTATTATATAACTTATTAAGAATAAAGTTAAAGCTGCTAAAAAAATACTTTACAAAGTATATAGCAAGAGAATAAATAAAAAAATTTTAGTTTTTAGTAAGCGCACTAATACTTTTTGTAAAGAAAAAAATAGTACTATAAAGCTATATATAGATTATTATAATCTTAATAAGATTATAGTAAAAAACAAGTATTTTCTTTTACTTATTATAAAGTTGTTAGATAAACTAGCGCAAGCTAAGTACTATACTAAGCTTAATATATAAAAAGCGTACTATAAAGTGCGTATTTTAAAGAGAGATAGATAGAAAATAGCCTTTTATATAAGATATAGCTATTTTAAGTATACTATTATACTTTTTAGCTTAACAAACACTTTTACGCAGTTTTAAGCTTATATAAACTAAATACTAGTTAGCTTAGTTAATATATCTTGTATTATCTATTTAGACAATATTCTAATATTCTTTAAGGTAAAAGAAGAATATAAAACTTATATTAAAAAAGTATAATAAAAATTACGTAAAGCTAAGCTATACGTAAAGCTTAGTAAGTATAAATAGCATACTTAGTATATAAAATACCTAGAATACATAGTTACACTAAATAATATTAAGATTAATAAAGATAAAATTAAAATAATCTAGAATTAGCTTATCCTACGCACAGTATAGAATATTAAAATACTTATTAGTTTTATAAACTATTATAAGAGATTTATTAAAGAATTCTCTAAGCTAGCTTTACTTTTAACTATATTAACCTAGAAAAGCCTAGGCTTAGCTAGAAAGGGCTACGCTATAAAAAGGGAAGAAAGTTAAACTTTAAATATCAGTAAAGAGGTAAAAAAGGTATTTTAATAACTTAAGAATTCCTTTTTAAATATACTTATACTAGTGCATTTTAAGAAAAATAAGAAAATAAAAGTAGAAGTAGACGCCTTTAGTAGTGTAATATTAAGTATCCTAAGCTAATATGTCCTAGTATTACTTACTACAAGATAATAAAAGCTAGTTAACTTCTATTTATATAAACTAATTACAGCTGAATACAACTATAATATTTATAACTAAAAACTTTTTGTAATAGTTAAAAGTTTAAAACAATAGCGCTACTATTTAGAAGGTATCTATTTTAAGATCTTAACAGATTATTAAAACTTTAAATAGTTTATAAAAACTAAAATTCTTAGCTACTACTAAGTATAGTTGTACTTAGTACTAACACGCTATAATTTTGTTTTAAACTACTGCTCTAGGAGTACTAATCTAGTAGACAGCTTATCTTGCTATTTTTACTATATAGCTAAGTTATAAAAACTAGTATAAAAGTACAATAAAGCTTTTGTATAACTAATAAAAGCTATTTTAAGTAATAAAAGTAAATAAAGCTTAATTGTTATAGTAACTTTTACTTAGTTAAGCAAGTAAATGAAGTAGTAAGCTACTTTAAAAAAAGTACTAAAAGAGTTAAAATAGGTAGATAAAACTATAGTTGAAAATCTAAAATCTTTAAAAGACTGTAACATTACTAATAAGGATATAGAAGCTATATTAGACAAGTCTAATATAGAAATAGACTAGAATAGCTTATTTAAGCCTAAAATAAGCTTATTACGCCTAAAAGAGCTTACTAATACTTAAAGCAAGTTACAAGTACTAAAAGAATACTATAATAACTTATAAGTAAGTTATTTTAGTTCTAGAAAAATACTAAAGAAATTATAATAGTAATACACCTAAAAGAGTATAAAGAAAAATATAATAAAGTATTGTTATAACTACTTTACTTACAAGAAGTTAACTTTAGCGCGTTATAAGCTTTATAGCTTTTTTAAACTTTTACTTCTACTAGGCAGGCTATAAAAAGATGTAACAATAGACTTTATTATAAAATTACTTTCTAGTAAGATACTAAGCTAAGTATATAATATAATACTTATAGTAGAGTACTAATTAACAAGAATAGCCTATTATATTCTAGCAAAAACTAATTAGAATAGCACTAACTTAGCTTAAGCTTAAATATGCAAAGTAATTAGATTATATAGTATACAAAAGTAGGTAATTCTAAACAAAAGCCTGCTAATAAATGCAAAGCACTAGAATACTTTTTAATATTATATAAACTTAAAAAAAGTTTTTACGTCTACTTTTTATCTATAAACAGATAGATAGATAGAAAAGTAGAACTAAATGTTTAAATAATATTTTTAGTGCTACTATACTTTAAAGTAAAATAATTAGGCCTTATAAATCTCTATTAGAGAATTTACCTATAATAACAGCATATATATAACTATAAGAACTACGCCCTTTTAAGCATACTATAAAATAGACTTAATTAACGCAGAGTAGCCTAGTATAGCCTTAGAAAATAAAAAAAGCTTTATAAAACTATAAATTATCTCTAAAGTACTAAGTTTATAAAGTAAATATAAATAGAAAATTATTATAGCTAATACATACTAAACAGCACATACTAATAAAAAAAAGTTACTTATTGTATTTAAAGTAAAAAACTAGGTCTTAGTAATAAATTGCTATATATAATTAATAAGGCTAAAGAAGAAAATAAACTAGAAGTTTATAGAACTTAAATATATTATAGCCTAAATTAGGCTATCTGCGTTTAAACTAGACATGCTAGAGTTAAAGAATATTTATTTAGTCTTTTATACTTTATTATTAGAGCTATACAACTTATTAAGGACAATACTACACCTAAAAAGGTAGAATACAAAGACTTTAAAAGAAGTTAAGTAATAATGTGTATAAAGTAGATTATATACTAGAAAGAAGAGAAAATAAAGCTAACTAATAAAAATACATAGTTTTGTAGAAAGCTATTTTAAAAAAAAAAATTCTTAAAACTTAGTTCTAACTTAAGCGCAGAAGCGCTTAAATTTTTTTTAAAATAATAATAATATACTTTTGCATTGCTAAACTAAGAAAGTAAAACTTAAAAGAGGCTAGGAATAACTTTTTAAGAAAAAGAAGAATAACTATAAGTAAATAAAAAAAAAAACTAAAGTATATCTTTACTTATTTTTTCCTTCAATAAAAAGTTTTTTAATTAAGTGTTTAATAGTACTTTAGCTTAAAATAATAGAGTTTTTTTTATATACTTAACTCCTAGTTAAACTAGCCTGTAATAGCCTAGTATAGTCTACTAAAGTATAACAAAGCTAACAAGGCAATAGGACTAGAAGATAATTAAAGCTAAATAGCCTAAATTTATAAAAGAGAAAGTTATACTAGCAAGAAACTACTAAGATTAAAAAGAACTACATTATTATTTAACTTATGCAGATTAGGGTATCTACTAGAACGCCTTAAACTAGGCTATTATAGCCTAGTATAACCTATAATACTTTATTAGGAGCTAGCACCTCCTAAGTGTATTCTATATATATATACTAAAGGTTTTAGGCACTTATTGTAGCCTAAAGTAGCTTATTATAGCCTATATTAACTTATTTAAAGTTTATCTACCTTGTCTTTAGCTTTCTAGATCTAGAATTTAAGCTTCTTAATAGACCTAGTTAAGCTACTCTTATTATTGCCCTTAGCGCTCGCATGTTAGGACTCTAAGGCTAACAACTCTATATTTATATAATATACCTCCTACTTAAGCAAAAAATAGCTGCTTTGAGTAATTTTACGCTACACTAAGTTAGAATAGCCTATTATAGCTAATAATAGAATATACATACCTTCTTAAAGGTACCTAAAATTAGCTCTTCTATCTTTTACTTTTTTAAAAACTTATTGTAACGAACACGTTACAACTCTATTATCCTCACCGTTATCTCAGGATCTTATCTGTGTCGGACCTACTCTAGTCCTGGCCTAGATCGCATGTATAAAGACAGCTTAGGACCTATAGTTGCTCTGTAGATTTTTAATATCCTTTTGTATAAGGCTTATAGGTATTTTATTTAAATTAAGGCTTATCTGTAAATTACAACTTACTTTTATATGCCTTACTGTAATTTCTTTTTGCTAATACTAATCTGCAAGTCTTGCCTGCACTGTTACATTATATTAAAAATCTTGTCTTAGCTAGTAATAGCATTTAAAACAATATCGCAACTGTTTGTTTAGACTACGCCTAAGCCTAAGCCTCTTTAAATACAAACTAGAAGCTTTATACTATTAAGTTTGATAATAATTTAGGTAGAATTGCCTAGATCTTTTACTAACTAAAGCATTTAAGTTTAGAACTTTTAACTTTAATAACAAAGTAAATTACTTTAAAAAAGTTGTATAAAGTGCGCTAAAGTAAAAATATAAAGACTACTAATAACTTATTAGCATTAGAATTAATTACTAATAGCTAACTAAAACTACTTTAGACCTTCTTTAAAGCCTGTCTAAAAATTAACTTACTACTAGAGTTAATAACAATCCCTGCAAGACAAAGCAATAAGTAAGCAACTAGTTATTAAAGAGGATAGAGTTAAGGAGAAAAAAGAAGTAAATTTAAAGGAAAATCTAGTCACACTTTATAAAGATAAAATTAACTACTTAAATACGTAAGTTGCGTAATTAATACAGGAAGCTACGCTGTTTAAAAATATAGCTGTACTATTTACTAAAATACTACTAACAAAAGTAAATATACTATTAAGCTAATTAATATAGTATATTTCTGCTACTTTTAAGATGCTACGCATTAAGCTTACAAAGCGCACTTTTACTATTAAAAATCTTAATAATAGAACTAACTCTACGTTTTATTAATAGCAGGCCTTAATAGAAAACTAATTAGAAATTAACTTAAAATACTACTAAACTAAGCGTGCTTATATAACTTTTATATAGGGACACACTACTAGTATTGTAAAAGAATACCTTAAACTGCAGTACTTAGCTAATTTAGTTTTAAAATAGTTTAAAAATGTAGAAAAAATAATCACTTTACTTAAATTATATTTTATATCTAGCAACAAACAGGCGGAAAGCTATATAGCTTTCTACTACTTAGTAATAAATAAAAAAGAAACATTTTTAGCTTTTAAAATAAGGTTTATTAGTACTACTGTTAAAGAGTCTATTTCTAAGTTAGAGTAGTTTTTTTACTTATAAAAGAAAATTATCTCTACTATACGCGCCTTAAACTTAGAGTTTAAATACTTATAATATAACATACTTAATAAGATAGTACAACACCTTACTATATTTAATATAAAAAAACGTAATTCTTTTATTAAACTAAATATAGATAGCAAACTAGTATTTACTTTAGTACTACTAAAAAAGCTCTACTCTTAACTATATTAAAGCCTGCGGCCTTCTTATACTAGCTTCTTATTAAATTTAACCTTCACCCTTGTTTGCGCTACTTTAAGTACGCCTAGATTTCTATTTAAGACTTCTAGCCCTAATAATAAGCCTTTATTAGATATTTATTTTAAGTGTAAGAAGCCTAGTTACTTTATAAGTAATTATACTACTTTTTAAGTAAGAGAGATTAAAATTAAATAAAAAAAATACTTAAAAGCTGCAGAACTCTACTTAGACTAAAATTAAAAGAGAAATAAAAATACCTAAAACAACGCTCTAGCCTAGGCCTGCATAAGTATAATCTTGCTAATATTAACTTATTAAACTTATTTAGAAGAAAGCATTTTTAAGTTTCTACTATTTTTTGTTTAAAGAGTTGTATTACTTAGCTATAATTATTAATTAATACTAAAGCTTAAAGTTTTATATTTCTAAAATCTTTTATTACTTATACTTTTGTTTAATTACTCTAAGTTCTTATTTTAAAACTCCCTTTTAAAGTCTTTATAAAAGGATTTTAGGACTAGATTTAGACTAAAGTAGATTAATATATCTATCTTTACATCTAAATTAATAGTAGAAAGATTCTTAACTATTTTTTTATTATTATAGACTTAGGTACGCAAGATTGTATTATTAGAATTAAATAGCTCTAGTAATTTAACTTATTACTAGACACAGTTTAGAACTAAATTGTACAGCTAATAAAATATTCTACTATATACAACTTTGTTCTTTTTATTTTTATGCAGTTAAAGGAACCTACTAACAATGAGGTTGTAGAAAAGAATATTTAGCAGAAAAACGCGCTCTAGAAGAAGAATAAATACTAAAAAAGGCAAACTTTATAATAGTTTTAATATAAAAAATTTATAGCTTTTTTTAGCTTTTAAAAGCTTACTTTACTTTTAAAGCTACTAATTTCAAACTAGATTTTGTCTAGTTAGACCTTACCCTACGCATAGCTATTTTTTTAGCAAATACTTTCTATCATTTAATAAAATAAAAAAAAATAAGTTCTTTATAATAAGTATTTATACAATTAATTATTTATTAAGAAAATATATAGAACTTAATAATCCTAATAACGTAAAATTAATTTAGGACTTAATTTTATCTATTTATTACTTATATTAAAACGTGTTTAGCAAAACTATAGTAGACTAACTACCTAAATACTACTTATATAACTACAGAATTATCTTTACTAAACTACTTTTAAATTAGTTTAGCTTTTTATATGAGTAGAGCACTAAAGAACTTAAAGCTACTAAAACGTTTACAATAGATAACTTAAAAAAAACATATTAATTCTAGCAATTACTTTTTTGCTTTTTTTATTCTTTATGTTTAAAAGCCTAATAAAGACATTTAAATTTATGTTAATTATTATAAACTTAACGCAATTACTTAAAAAGACTTATATTTAATTCTACGTAGTAATAAGCTATTAGCTTGTATATATAGAACCTAGTTCTTTACTAAGTTAGACATACGCGCGGCTTTTAATAAGATTAGAATAGACTTAGACTTTAAGAAGTATAATATTTTTTAGACCTAATACAGAACGTATAAGTTTAAGGTGTTGCTATTTAGATTATATAATAGCCTTACTACCTATTAACGTAATATTAATAATATGTTAATTAAGTATCTTAATAACTTTTATAATAGTCTACTTAGATAATATCCTTATCTACTCTAAATTAGAGGTAGAATATGTTCTCTTCGTACAAAAAGTACTAGAAAGACTATAGTAAGTAGGCCTCTAAGTTAATATTAAAAAGAGCAAATTCTATATTATAAGGACAAAGTACCTAAGCTATATTTTAACAAACTAAGGGCTAGAGGTAAATTTTAATAAAGTAGAACCTCTTAATAACTAGGCACAACTTACTACTATTATAGGTGTAAGACTATTCCTTAAGTTTGTAGAGTTCTACTAGTAATTTATACTAAAATACTTATTAATTACTTAACTACTTTTTACACTTTAAAGCTTTTTAAAGCTATTTATATAAAATTTAAATTATAAAAAAGCTTTTAGAAAGTTAAAAGCTATATTAGTAGAAATTTTTACTTTATACTATTCCTACTCTAATCATAATACTAAGGTAAAAACTAATACATTAAATAGTGTTGTTGTAAGTATACCTTCTTAGAAATAACTAAATAAAAAATAAAGTCTAGTAGTATTCTTTAGTAAGGTCTTATTTAGGTCTAAACTAAATTAAAAGATTTACAATAAGGAACTTTTTACTATTATTATAGCGTTTAGCAAGTAGTAAGCTAAATTAGCATTAGCCTACTCTAGAATTAACGTATACTTAGACTATTATTTACTTAAGTATTTTATAACTATAAAGGTTCTAAATGCTAGATAAGTACATTAGGCTAAAAAACTTGCCTTATTTTCTTTTTACATATAATACACACCTAAGAAAAATAATATTTATATAGACATTCTTTTGCAACGTAAACAAAATGCAGAAAACTAAAAGTCTACTAAAATTAATAATTATTTATAGGTTCTACTAGGACCGCACTAACTAGACAACTAAATTAACTTTATCTTTACTTTTACTTATATTGTCTAACTCTACGCTTAAATTTTGTCTTTACGCGTAGTAAAAGCTACCTTAAAGCCTATAACTTTAAATTTACTAAAATTAATTAAATTTATTTTATAAACAAATTGCACTGTATTTAAAAAAGAGCGTAACTTGTTACTAACTAAGTACTAAATTAAAAATAAATTATTTTTATAGTTAAACTGCCTTTGCGTACTACTTAACTCTATACTCTACGCCTAGAAAATTTAAAAAGTATATAACTAGGTTTCCTCTGCTAACTCTAGCGCTACTAAAACTTAATAGTTAATTACTCTAAATTATTACTAGAAAAGTATAGAAGCTACCTGCAAAAAGTATATACAGAACTATATAGATTGTTACAAAGTACATTTAAAATAGACTTGAATTTCTAAGTTAACTTACCTTTTATTAATCTTTGATTATTTAATATAACACTTTTGTTTTAACTTTAAGAAATTCCTACTAAATAAGGCTAGTTACAACTAGATTATAGTCGTAATTAATTATTTATTTAAAAAGGCTATCTTTATTTTTTGTTATAAGATAATTAACGTAAGAGGTATAGCTAAATTATTTATTTAAAAAGTATTATAATTTAGCTATATACTTAATACTATTATTTTTAATTAAAGACTTTAGTTTATATATAGTTTCTAGTCTAAGTTTTATTAGATCTTAGGCGTTAAGGTTAAACTATTAACAGCCTACTATAAAAAACTAATAGTTAGATAAAAATTATAAATAAATATATTAACTAAAGGCTTTAGCTATTTATATTCTACTACTAAAATAGCTAGAGTAAATTACTACTTTAAATTAATAAAGCACAAATTTTTTTACTCTATTCTGCTTTAAGTATATTTCTATACTAGATTTTTTAAAAATTTAATCTTAGATAAAGCTAGAACTAGAAGTAGCTAGCTAATATTTCTACTTTAACTAATAAAATAAACTATAAAGACGCGTTAGCTATAGCTACCTAAATATATAATACTTAAGAAACAGTATAAACCTCCTTAGAAAAAGCCTAAAATTAAATATAAACTATAGTAAATTATTACTACTGCCTAATTAATTAAGACTTTAAAATAAAGTTTTTTTAGATATAAAGAACCTTGCAACTAATTATTTAAGCTAGAAACTATTAGCTAAATAAAAAGAACTTTTTAAAGTTCTTAAAAAAGTTAGCTACTTATATTACTTTAGCTTACTAAAAAAGTTTTAAATTTATAATATTTTTGCACTAGAACTATTATACAAGAATTCTTAAAACTTACTTTCTAAATAAGAAACTCTAAAGCTAGCTTCTACTTTAATTTAAAGCGTAGAAGAATAAGAAGTTAATAAAATTCTTACTAGTAAATTATATTACTTAAAGTTAAAATACTATATTAGCTAAGTTAAATATAACCTAGACTTAACTTAGTACTAAGCTTTAAATTTTATTAAGGCTTTTTATAAACTTAAAGCCTTTTAAAAGAAAAACTTTAAAAATTTAAGTTTTTTAAAGTTCTTAGCAAAGTTAATTATAGCTTAAAAAAAATATAACTTTACTACAAGACAATAATATATAAAGAATTTTTTTTTTAATAAGTATTTAGTAAAATAGCTAGTCTACTTCTAAACTACCTCTAACTTCTTTTTTTCTTTCTACCCCCTACTTTTACTTAAAGATCTAGGGAGGATTGCTCTTCCTCTCTATAAAAGGAGGAGGAGCTAGAGGAGAGCCTACTGCTCTCCTCCTCCCCTGCCTCCCTCTAGAGGCGCTGCTTATCGTCCTCCTCTCCCAGCGGAGCAACTAGACTACTACTACTAGTTCTCCCCTAGCAAGCAAAGGCCTTTAAAAAGGCAACTTAGTTGTTTAGTAAATAAACAGCGTTTTAAATTTCTAAAAAAACTTAGTAAGTTAAAACTAAAATTAAAGCTATAGACAGCTTTTTCTTTTAGCTTTTTGTTACCTAGACCTTTTTAGCTAAAATAAGAGCTACTACCTGTACCTACTTTTTAGCAGAAAAGTAGTCTTCTGCTAGATTCTTCTTATGCTCTACAGCAGCAAGGAGGTTTATAGTAGTAAAAAGTTTAAAAAACTTTTCTTTAACGTACTTTAGCACTTATCTAAGTTAACTTTAAGTTTAAAAAGGTAAAATATATTAAACTTATAAAAAAGTACTTCTTTTTCTACTATGCGCAGTAAGCGTATTTCTTAAATATTTTAAAGTTAAACTAATATTTAACTTTAAAAATGCTTTGCGTAAAGGCGCGTATATATATATATATGTGTATGTGTGTGTAGTGTTTTAAAGAAGCAGAAAAATCAGACACAACGTGTTATTATAATATTAAAATAGCAAACGCTTAAGGCTAGTCTAACACAGCTTTAAGTTAAAGTTGCAGTAACTACTTATTAGAAGTCTATAACAACAACAAAAGACGTTATAAAGTTAATAATAAATAAACAATAAACATGTTAAAAAATATATATAGCTATAGAACTAGCTAACTACTAGGAAGGGGAGTAGTGTAACAAACACGTTACAACTTTATTATCCTTACTATTATCTCAGGATCTTATCTGTGTCAGACCTACTTTAGTCCTAGCCTAGATCGCATATATAAAGATAGCTTAGGATCTATAGTTACTTTATTGATTTTTAATATCCTTTTGTACAAGGCCTATAAGTATTTTATTTAAATTAAGGCTTATTTGTGGATCACAACGCACTTCTATATGCCTTGCCGTGATCCCTTTCTGCCGATACTGATCTGCCTGTCTTGTCTGCGCCGTTACACCTATTAGCTTTAGCTTTAGCCTTAATAGTATAGTTATTGCAAGAATAAAAGTTAAAACACAAGTTACTTTTACAATTTTAACTAAAGTAAATAGCATTATTGTATAAGAAAAGCTTCTTTGCCTAAAGCTTCTACTAGCTAAAGAAAGTTAACAAAGCTAATAATAGAGTATAATAAGCTAAAATAACCTTTAATAGTCTACTTACTTTATAATTTTTTTATTTAAGGCCTAAGCCTGCATAATTAGCTTAGTTTAGAGCTTTTAAATTTTGTTTAAAATAAAAAAGACTTCCTAGCAATAGTATTAAAGCTCTAGTATCTTTTCTTCCTAAAAAGTAGCGTTTAAGTTATAATAAGAGTTCTTAACAGTTACTTTACGCTTACTAGTATTAATTTACTTAAGTAGAACACTAATACTATAAGAAAAATTTATTTTAGTAGCAAAAAGCTATATTATGTTAGTATAAGCTAAAATACTTTTTAATAACTAAAAATAGCTTATTAACTTACAGTACAACACTTTTAACTTAAGTACTAGTAGTAAAAATACTTTATATACTAAATTCTTTTACTAAAGTTATTTTTATATATTTAGGTTTTAAAAAGCTTTATAGTATTATTAATAACTATAATAAAAATGCAGCTAACCTTATTAAATATATAAATACTTCTACTAGTAAGAAAGTTAATATAACAACTATAGTAATACGTAGAAGTATAACTTATACTAATATAGAAGTTGCTAACCTTAGTAGCATCTATTTTAAAAAAAGCAACTATTGTATAGGCTAATATAAGCTATTCTAACTTATAGTGCTTTATACTAGGCTGTAATAAAGCTAAAGTAAGTAAAAATAGTAAAATTTATTAAAAAAAAACTAAGTTAATAAGTTATAAAAAGCTACTTAATTAAAGTTAGCTTTTTAAACTTTATACTAGCTTATTATAGCTTATAATAGTATATAATAGCTTTTTACTAAAACTAGACAAATTTTTTAAAATTTAAGATAACTTAGTAGTTATTATTAAGTAAAGTATAGAAAAAAAAGTAAAAAAACTTAAAAAAAGCTTATATATCTCTACTAAGACGCTAGTAGGCCTTCTAAAAGCTTTTAGCACATAGACGCTTAAAGTATAAGTAAAATATAATATAAGGTTTTTAAAAATTATATAATTACACTTTAAAAAGAGCTTACTTTTTACTTAATAATATAGTATCTACTATAGTACTATAGCTAAGAATAGGCTATTTTACTTTAGTCTTACTAATCTAGGAGGATTAGTTCTAAGAAAGAGGATAATGTTAGGGTTAGACATCTTGCTAGGCTAGCTTAGACTAGTTTAGCACAGCTAAGGTTAGACAAGGCTAAGTTAGGTCTAAATAAGTTATATAACTTTAGATTACCTTAGTATAAGTAGAGATACAATATTGTAGTCTAGACGATATTAATTTGTCTCTTATACACAGGCAATATACTATTATCTCTCTATCTCTAGCATCTTGTATCTCTCTTTGGTATTAAGCCTTACAAATAGCTTCTATATTAAAAATTTAAAAAGTAACGTTACAAACGTTTTGTTTCTAAAACGTTAATTTATAGAAATAAACTAAATTTTTATTTTTTTATGAGACTTACTTTAATATTTAGCTTAGTTTTTAATAATTAAAGTTTCTTTTATACAGAGGGGTGACAAAATAAGAAAGAAATCAAAAAAGTTAATATTTTTAAAGCTTTATAATTCTATAAGTAGAAGGGCTATACCAAAAAGAGTTAGTGATTTGAAAAGCCAAGAACTTCCTCTTTAAGTTACACTGCTTAGTAAGCTGCGTAGTCAGCACGGCCGCCACTGCAACTCCGCCCAAATCAAGAGAGAAAAAAGGATTAAAATGAATTTTCGTAATACTTTTTTATAAACGTATAAAAATCGCTAAAAATTATAAATTAATAAACAAGACTAGCTAATCTTTTTAGCGTAAGAATTCTAATTTTTTCTAATATAGATATCTTGTTTTAGCATGTTCTGTAAGATTTTTATTAGAAACTTATATTTATTTTACTTTTTTAAGTTTTGTTTAATTTTTTAGTAATTATAATAAGGTTAATATTAAGTAGTTTTTGAACATTGTAAAAGATCTTAGTATAACAGCCTAGTTTAAGCGTAAAAAGAAGTAAAAAAGCTTTTTTTTTATTTAATTTAATTTTATGTACTTACTAATACTTTTAATAAGATTCTTTAGTATATTAGTATTTAAGGTAAAAAGCTTATATAATATATACATACTATTAACTTACTATCTAAAATAGAATAAACTATAAGCTATAAAGAAGATGCTATAGAGAAACTATGTTAAAAAGAGTAAATAGACTTAATATACTCTAAGCTTACTAATACATTACGTAATTAGCGCTTATATACGCAAGTTTCTAACACCCTTTAATTATACTTAAAGTAATTAAGATACTACCCTTTATAACCTGCTTACATACTGCTTACGTAACCTTATTAAATATAGTTTTTAATTAGCAATTTTTACACGTTCTAAAAAAAGTTATACTAAAATTCATTTTAAGTTTTTTTTGTCTCTTAATTTGAGCGAAATTGCAGGGTCAGTTGTGCTCGCTAAGCAGCTTACTAAGCATATCATCTTAAAGAGGAAGTTCTTGGCTTTTCAAATTACTAGCTGTCTTTGGTATAGCCCTTTTACTCATAGAATTATAAAGCTTTAAAAATAATAACTTTTTTGATTTCTTTTTTATTTTGTCACCCCTCTGTATATGCAGTGAGCGCTATTTTTAATTAAACTTTTTTTATATTTAAAGGGGTCTTTTTTAAAGTAATGCAACTTTATTCTCCTAGTTTATATAGTTATTATAAAGCTAATAATTCATTATATTACTAAGTAGCTATTAAAATATACTTGATAAGTAATAGAGGGGTATCTAGAGTGCGTACTCTTAGTTCTCTAGGTAAAGATATTCATAGAGTTAGTAGAGGATTAGATAGTTTTAATAAAGTAAGGCTTTAGTTACCTTAATTACTTTATATATAAAATTGTATTAAAAAAGCTATTTTAACCTATTAACTTAGAGATTAGAGGTAATATTTTGTAAAGAATAGCTTTAAGTAATAGTACTCGCTTTATACTATAAAAAACAATAACAATAGCTCTTGTAATGTAAGATAAGATATTTAATAAGTAATAATACCTGTAAGTTATCTTGCAGGTGAAGCGCAGCTTAAAAGCAGAATTGTTAGTGCGGGCACCAACGAAACGCGAGGCCCAACACAACCAATCCGTGACAAGTGTGCCGCATGCAACAGGGTATGCAAGAGTAATATTCTTACCTAGCTGTACTTGCATGCTTTTATCTGATTGAAAGCCTTTAATAAATCTCCTCAGCTTCGCAGGCCATTTCTAGTCCTTTAGGCATTAAAGAAGTTAGTTCTTTAAAAGCGCGTCAAATGCCCCCTGCACGTCCATGGTAACCATTGTGACAAGCATGCCTTTAGACCAGGCCACCTCTACGTCGTGCACTTGCATCGATGAGAAAGCTCTAGATGAACTGCGAACCGAAGACTTCGAAGATACAAAGCTCTCCGGCATATCTTTAACTTCAACTCTCGCATACGCACAGGAGCCGTTCGAAAGGTTCAAAAGAAGAGTCATGCAGCTTTGCTCTCCTAAATTTCCAAATGCGACCTTTCATATCGAGCGTCTGAAAAGAGGGGCCTACAATCGCATTACCGCCATCACAGTCACGCCTATACCTCCTTGGGCTTTGAGTATTCCTTGGATACGTTCGTTCCTTACCAGCCACAAAGACTATATCAAGGTACAAGAGCCACGAGATTATATATTGATCGAAATTTACTACCACTGAAAGTACTCGGCGGTCATACCAGATTGCTGTTACTCACGCACAGCAATGCGACATGGAAACCTATCCGCGGGATGCGCACCAGACTGCCCAATCTGATACGCCCTCTCCCCCTCGAATCTACAATTCCTCTTCTTCTGAATCCCATCAATCTCATCCCACTCCTCATACGCAGGTGTGACATCGAACGTCCTTATCAACATAACCAAGCTTATGCGCAGCATCGACATCGCAAGTGCCTGACCAATACAGTCGCGTGGTCCATGTTCGAAGGGTCTATATGCGCCTTTCACGGGGTACAATGGGTGTTCAGGCTCGACCATGAATCGTTCAGGTAGGAAAGAAGATGGATCCTTCCAATATCGTGGGTTGCGATGCAGTACGCTGTGTAGAACCCATACGCGCGTATCGTCGGTGGGATAGCGGGTGCCATCCTCGCCGTATATATCAACGTCTGGTCTCCCGTAGCGGAAGCCTGATCCTGGAGGAAACAAACGGAGGGCTTCTTTGATGACGGCGGTTGTGTAGGGGAGTTTGTTGAGGAGTTGAGGCTGAGTGCGCAACAGGTTGGGTGCGGCAGAGGTATCGGTACCAAAGACTTCATCGTGTTCGGTGCGCACCTTCTTCATGGCTGAAGGGTTTTGGGACAAAAGGTAAAAAACGTAGCTGATGGTTGCTGCACTGGAGTCGTGTCCAAGGAAGAACATGAGGCGGAGCTGGGGAATTGCCCAATGTTTGAAACCGAAATCGAGCGTGGCTGGACCTTTGTCTTTATGCCTGGACATGTAGTCTGAAATTAGTAGATCTATGACCGAATTGTGGCATTCTGAAGCTATCGTTCCGGTCCGCCGCTCCGCATACCGCTCATCAAGTGCGTTTGACAGATAATTATTCATAGTGCGTGCGTTAAGCCAGGTTATCATGCGTAGAAACAGCGTTATGCGAACGAAAGTGCTTTTCAGTTCTCCAAGGTAATGCCACTCCAACTCGTTGCGCATAGCTTCTCCAAAAGGATGACCTTTAGTCTGGCAGTGCATTGATTGGTTCCTGCGACATGTTAGGCATCGAAAGTTGAAGCATCACAGGCATAGTTACAGGGTTAGATGTCCACTAACGTCCAGCATGTAGTTGACCGTTAGATGATCGAGTTGGTAGATCACCTTACTGTTCGCCTTCTCTTTGAGTATTTTCACGAACACTTCAGCCTCATCGACGATGCGACTAGTCTGATTGAGTATGCTACTAGAGTTGAGGCCTGACTGAAGAATAGTCCTTGCTTCTTTCCAAACGGGTCCATTGGTCGCAAATAAGCTTGGCCCACCACTAATGGCATGCATAGTCCGAAGTAAGTCAGGAGGGCGATCACTCGCAAACTGAGCTTTCTGACAAGTTTGTATCGCGTGGTTGGGCGATGAAACCATCATCAGTGGTCCCATGAATGGCCATATATCCAAGTAGAATAGCGAGTCAGACTCATCTTGGAACTCTCTCGATAGGCCAGCGAACAGGTCGGGAAAATGAAGGTCAGGGGGAAGGTTGCATTTCTTAAAGGCCTTGTCGAGCACCAGGATATGTCCAAAGATAGGGTTCCATGGCGGCATAGGAAGTCCTTTCTTGACTTTGTTATAGTAGAAAGCTGAACGAGCCTGATACAACCGGCTGAAGAAGTACAGGATAACCCCGCCGCATGCGGTAGCGACTATCAAGGGAAGACTGGGCAACCACATGATGATATCGATGCCACTGAAAAGGAATTGGGATATTAAGTGACAAACTTATTTGATGTATGGCGGATGTGATTGTTGTGAGCATGTCTTGTTATTGTTGGGGGTCGCTTTGACGTTGCACGTAAGCCGTAAGCACGTTAGCCCTGTTTTGGACTAGGTACCTAGGTGGACGGGCCAACGCGCAGGACGGGCCAACGCGCGGTTTTTGCCATAGTAATCTAAGCAAATCTCTAATATTTAACTAGCTATAACTTCTTTAAATACTAACCTCTTTTTAAAAAATTTAAAGTTTTAAAGTCTAGAAGCCTAGATCTATAAGTCTAGAATTTCACTTTAGTTTAATATAGCTTAGTTATTAAGATATCTACTCTCTATACAATAATACAAGGATAAACTTTTTATGTATAAAGAGTTTAAAAATTCTAAAAAGGCTTAGAGCTTTTATTTCTTATTTCTAATCTAATATATAAGTAATGATATTTAAAAGTGTAGAGAACTAGGAGCTAGTAACAGTAGTTTAGGAGAACCGAATAATTAATTCTAATTCTGCCTTTCTAACTGCGTCTAAGACGTGCTATTTATACAGACCTAACCTAGAAAGGCTGTTGTTAAACTTAAAGGAGTTTAACGCGTATCCTAACGAGCTTAGGTGTAAGATTATAAGTTTAGCGTAAATACTCTAACATAAGGTTAGCTAGCGCGCGCTTAGCGTGTAAGCTAACAGGCTCCTAGCCTTAGGCCTAAAAAGGCCTTAAGCCTTAAGGATAGTACATTATAAATACAACACACTCTCTAGGTAACTAAGACTTTAGTTACCTGTATAGAGCTCTATATAGTCCTAGCGTACTACACAACGCGTTGCGCACGTACAGCTTAGCGCAAAGCGCAACAATAGTAATAAATTTTTAAGCTTTTTAAGCTTAGTATTTAATACTACTATAGCTACTATAAGTATTACTTACAAGTTTGTTTAAACTTTTTAAAAGTAATACTAATTACTTTTATAGGTGTTACTATACTCTTATATAGCTTTTTAAGCTTACTACGCGCTACTTTATATTTTTACGCAGTTTTTAGCTCTATTTTAGTATTCTTTTTATTTAGTTACTAACTTTATATAGAAGTAAAAACTATAAAAAGCTACTACTACTTACGCTACTGCCTGCGCCTCTACGCGTGCTGCTACTGCTGTCTTACCTTTACTTTTACCTGCGCCCTTACTTTTGCTGCTGCTGTTACCGCCTTTGCTAGTAGCGCAGCTGCTCTTAAAACGCGCTTTCTATGCTAAGTTAACTAGTACTACTTTAGGTGTAGTACTAGCCTGCACATCTAAAAAGCGTATAGGTAAGGTTAAAACCCTAGTTAAGACTACCTATAGAAGTAAAACTCTAGCAACAACTCTTAAGCGCTAAGGCAAACTTAGTATATATTACAACGTGCTTTATTTTAAGTGCGTTAAGAGCGCTTTGTCTAGTAGCTTTAATAAAGCTTATTAAGATAAAGCCTTAAGCTTTAAAACGCGCTGCTAGTAGTACTTTAATAAAAAGACTTATAAAGTCTTATATATGTTTTTTTCTTAAATTTTAAGCTTCTACTAATAATTAAAGTTTTTAAATTGCTGTTTTTTTAACTAAAAAGCTTTTTGCTAAGCTTTAAAAAAATACGCTATTATAAGCTTTTTTTCTATTCTTTCTTAAGTTTTTTATACTAATAAATTATTAAGTAAGTAGGCTAAAAAGCTTACAAGCTCTTGTCTGCGTTCTTCTAAAAAAAAGCAGCTAAGGAGAAGAAGTCTAAAGAGGGCCTTAAGAGTAAAGTAGAGAAGAAAGAAAAGAGTTAAAATAACTAAGAAAAGCCTACTAGCTTTTTTAATAGTCTTCTTGCGCGTTATCTGCGCGCTAAAAAGCTATTAGATAAGCTAGTTAACTTCCTAGTTACCTAAAAACTTATTAAAAAAAGGTTATCTTCCTAGAATTTTATAAGTTTCTTAGAGGTAGAGGGCTAATTTACTTTAATAATTAAACATCTATCTTTTTTTTTATACTCTTTTTTTCTTATAATCTTTTGTAAAACATGCGTTTTATATTAATAAGCTTTTTAAAGTGCTTAAGTTTTTGTCTTAATAAGTACTTAGTAAGTCTGTTAGCTAGCATTCTAGCTATTAGTAAATATTTAATCTAAAATAAGCCTTTAGCGTGCTTCTAGCAGAGCTACATATTTTATATATTAATATAATAAAGCTTAGTAGTTATTCTTTCTTGCTCTCTAATAACTAGGCGTATAGTTTATTAGTTATTACAAAAAATCTTCTAAGCTTCTAAAACAATAAGCTTAAGCTCTTTAAATAGTTTCTTAAGTGCTATAAATTCTTTTACTATATACTTTAATGTAAGAAGCTTAGCTTTTATAGTTAAAGTTATTACTATAGCTTAATAAGCTGCTTTTTAAACAATTAGTTTTCTTAAGAGCATAATAATATAGCTTTAAAAAGATTAATAAGTTTCTAAATTTTTTACAAAATTACTTTTGCTGTATATAATCTTTTTATACCTTATATAGTAGAAGTATTATATAAGATAATTTATAGCCTTTATGTAAGCTTCTAAAAAGTTAGTTAAAAAGTAAAAGAGCTTAGAAACTGTGTAGGCAGCGTTAGAACGCAGTATAATAGCTGTGTAAAGCGCGTTACTAACGCGCTCTTAGTAAGCTTTAATTAAAAGCTTTAAAGTCTTTTTAGGATTTTTAACTAACTTCTTTAAAAGCAAAGAAGTTTCTAAAAACTTACTAAAGGTATTTAAATTAAATTTCTTTGTAACTTTGTTAATATAAGTGTTGTGTAGTAGTTATATTAAGCGCTTTTTATAATCTCTTATAATTCTTATCTCTAGAAACTAGCTTACCTTTTTTTTATCCTTAATTTTGTAAGTGTTTTTAATTAATTTAAAGAGCTTATAAGCTCTTGTCTAGTAAAATTAATAATTTATAAAAAGAATATTATTTATATAGAATATTAAAAAAAGCGTGCAGTTCTTAGTAAAAAAAAGACAAGGCTCTTTAGCTAAAGCCTATAAGCTAAGCTTCTTAAGTATACTTAAAAATTTATTATACTATAATAAAAGTAATTCTTGTAGGCTATATAGAGCTCTTTTAAGCTTAACGCACCTTCCTAGGCACTTGTAACTATTTAGTAAGTTACACAAGACTACTATATTATTACTAATATTAGTTTTAAAAAAGGCGCCTACTATATTAAGCTATTAAATTATTATATTAAACTTAGCTATAATTACTATTACAAGTCTAAAGGACTACGTAGCTAGTGTTGCTGTATACATTAAGTATAGTAAGTTTTTAACTCAAAATTCTCTTTTTACTATAAGACGTACTTTGTATTTAAGAAAGTAGCTATTCTTATTAAGCTTATTAGTAAATACTTATTTAGGAGGGAGAAGCCTAAAGTGTTCTAAAGTCTTTTTTTTTATCTAAGTACCTTTTAAAAGTAGAGTATTAATTTTTTTTTAACTAGCCTATTTAAAGAAAATTTTATATTAGTAGTTATTAAGGTCTTTTTATTTATTTAGAAGCTTTAGAAGGTTGTTAAAGTATATTTAAAATTAATTAACTTTTCTAAGAGCTGCTACTATTACAGCATAAACTATAATTAGCTTTTAATTTTTTTAAAACTAATAAAGTAGTACTTTAAGCTTAAGTGACTTTAAAGAGTTATATAGTAGGTAGTATACACTTACACCTTCTATGTTAAGACTACGTTAGTTCTTATTTTTTAGCCTTAAGAAGCTCTTTATAGGAAGTCTCTATACCTTCTTTTTATAAAGTTTTTTTACTAGAAAATTCTAAAAAACTCTAGTTAGTGCTATAGAATTTTTAGTACTGCGCTAAGCTTTCTTAAAAGCGTTTCCTACTCTTTTTAAAAACTGTAAGTGTCTTTATATGTTTATTAAGCTTAATCTACTAGTTATTTATAATATCTAGAAGCTAGGTAGCTTATTACTACTACTTATAGCTTTCTAAGCTAAGGTGCCCTGCTTTAGTATTTATGCTCCTAGAGAAAAAGGCACTAGTATTACTTTAAGCGTTAGTAGCTGTCCTAAAGGACCTTTCTACCCTATACAAATTCTCTAAGAAGTATTAGCTTAACACTCTTTACGTACTTTTAGCCTGGAATAGGACCGGTGTAGGTCCGATACAGATAAGATCCGGAGACAACAGTGAGGATAAGAGAGTTGTAACGTGTTCGTTACAGTACTACTTATTAAAAACTATAGTAGGCTTTCTATAGTCTTTATTATTAGCTAATTACTTATTAGCTATAAGGCCTTCTATATTATTTCTTTTACTTAACTAATACTTATAAGCTACTTAAGTATTTCTTTAGCCTTACTAATTTTGTTATTATTTATAGTATATACTATAAGAACTACGTTCTACTTTAGTAGCTTATAAGCTAGTTTTTTATAGTATAGCGTTTTATTAAACGTAACGTTATGCGTTATAATAACTTAGTTAAGCGCTAGAACTTATATTTAGTATATATTAAAGGCTTTATAGCCTACTAAGTAACTAATATAGCCTCTAGAAAAAGTCTTAAAGCTCTTCTTATATTACCTAGCTACTCTATCTTTGTTTAAGGAATAAGTATAGTAGCTATAAGTGTATATACTACTTTTATCTAGTTTTATATTTATTATAAGGCTTTTAAAAAGCTCTAGTTTATAGTACTTAAAGTAATTTCTACTTTATTAATTAAAAAGCTTATTTAGTAAGTGTAAACTATGCGCGTAAAATAAGCTTATATTATAAAGCTATACTACAGCCTTAATAATTTTTAGTTAAAGTATTTTAAGTAGGTTTACGCTTACTTTTATCTTAATTAACTTAGTTATTATTTTTTATTTTACTTATTTAGTAGCTCTATTTAGTATATATATGTAGTAAAAATAGCTTAATTATAATACTATATTTCTTACACTATATTTAGTACTATAATATAGCTTACTAAGAGAGCGTTAAAGAAATATTATTGTATGTAGTTTTAACTATTTAAAGCTTATAACAAGCTTTAATAAGAGCTTTAAAATAGTAAAAAGCTTTTATAATTTTTAAAATCAATTTAGCTTATAAGATATATATATAGAGCTTGCTACTAAAGGTATTTTTTATAACTTATATTTATTGCTCTCTTAAATAACTTTAAAGCATATTAAATAAGTTTTATAAGATCTTTTAGTATAGTTAAAAATAGAGCTCTTTTAGTTGCCTTAAAATAACTTATTTAGTATAAGTTAGAGTATAGTGCTTATATTTAATATATGCTGTTTTCTTAACTTATACTTTCTAAGCTATATTAACAAGTGCTTCTAGTACTTTTAAACTTAGATACCTTACTATAGTATACTAAAAGTCTTTTAAGTTACTTTTTAAACAAGTTTTTTATAAGCTTTTAATAAAAAGCATTATATTTATAATAAGCTTTAAATAAAAAAATAAAAGCTTCTATTTAAAAAATAAAAGGTTAAAACAATATTTAAGCTATACTAGTATAATATTCTTACTAAGTATACTTTAGTATAGTATGTTTTCTAGGCCTAACTACTAAACTTTTTTTTTATATAAGTAAGCTTCTAAAATAATATTAAAATAAAAACTTTTAACAACTACTATATTTATAAAAGTAAAGTTTTTAGTTTTATTACTATATGTTTTATTTAAGACTTAATAAAAGATATAAGTCTTTTATTTATTAATAAAGAAGGCCTAAGTACTTACTTTTACTATTTCTACCTCTCTTGCAGGTATAAAAGAGCTTAGTATAAGTAGTTCTTTACTATTTACTAAGTACAAAGTAGCTTTACTATTAAGTATAGTACTTTTTAATAGTATATAGGTGTTGTAATTACTAGTATAGTATATACTTAGGCTATTATCTTTTTTAAAAAGCGCTAGTTTAATTAAAAATATAATAATACTACTTAAAAAAGCCTTTAACTTACTTTTTTTTTTAAAAAAGCTAGTATCTTACTTTAACTAGTTTACTTTAGAGTTCTTTGTACTAGTTAGCATATAGTTATTTTTAAATTTCTTTTACTTTTTTTTTACTAATATTATAATAGTATTTTGCGTAGGCCTTAATTACTACTAAAAGTGTATAGTATTTTATAAAATTTTAAAAGTACTAATACTTTTTATTATTTTTGTATAAGTACTTATAGTTAACTTTATAGCCTACGCTTTTATTACTTTAAATTTTTTAATATTTTAATTCTTTTAAAGTAGTAAAAGCTTTTACTATAAACTTAGCTAAGCTTAGTACGCTAATTAAGCGCTAATAAAGTATTTTTAAAAATACTTAACTAGTTCAGTTGCAGTTTAAATAATTCTTTTTAAGTATTTACTACTATTAGTAAAGTATTTTTATTATATTAGCTTAGTTAAGAGCGTATTTAGCTTTTATAGTATTTAGAAAGTGAAATATAGTAAGCACGCTGTCTAATTTAAAATTTTTAGCTTTTTAGCTTTTAGTTAGCTTATTTACTACTTATTATACTAAGCTTTTAGTTTTATAATACTAAGTTCTACTTTTTTAAAGCTCACTTAGTACTCTTAATTTATTACTATTTAGTTAATAGCGTTTATTAGTACTAGTCTAAGCTATAGTTGTTTAATAAGCTTATTAAGTATTTAACTAGCATTATTTATAAGTCTAATTATAATTAAAGCTAGTAACTATTTATTAATAGTTATATAAACTTAATTTTAAATATGCTAAAAAGCTTATATATTTATAGCTTAGTTTATATACTTTATATAGTATTTATTAAGATTTTTATTATAAGCTTTAAGTTTCTCTTAAAATAAGTTTTTTATATATACTAAAAGCTTTAAAAGTAGCTTTATTAATATATTAATAGTTATAATAGCTTTTAAGTTAATATATTCTTAAACTTTTTTAAATTTAGTATTAAACTTTAGCTAAGTATACTAGTGAGTTTAAGTTATATAGCCTGAAAGGCGCGCTAAGTTAGTAATTTAAAAAAAGTTACTTACTATTATTTTATGTATAATTAGTTAGTCAGTTAAAAAGTATAAACTAATTTTTTAAATAAATTAAAAAGTTTAAACTATTACTAGTGTACTTTAAGTTATATAAAAAGAATTTAAACTATAATTTAAAGCGCTAGGCTTATAACTATAAAAAACTAAAAGCTAGTAATAGTAGTTTAAAAAAACTAAATAATTAATTTTAATTTTGCTTTTCTAACTACGTCTAAGACGTGCTATTTATATAAACTTAACTTAAAAAAGCTATTATTAAACTTAAAAAAGTTTAATACATATTCTAATAAGCTTAAGTATAAGATTATAAGTTTAGCGTAAATACTCTAATATAAGGTTAGCTAGCGCGCGCTTAGCGCGTAAGCTAACAGGCTCCTAGCTTTAGGCCTAAGGAGGCCTTAGGCCTTAAGGATAGTACGTTATAGATGCAACAAAAAGTCTTATACTTAAAAAGATATAACAGAAATTTTAAAATTATAAGAGGTAGCTTTAGGCAATAGTACTTACTTTACACTATAGAAGATAGTAAAAGATAGCTCTAGAATGATAATATATAGATATTCTAAGCAATAATACCTGTAGGTGTTCTTGCAGGTAAGGAGCCCCTTATAAGCATAATTGCAGGTAGGCAAGCTAATAATAAGTAAGCTTAGTAGATCTAGCTAACACGTGAATATCTATAATAGAGCCTCTTCTTCTAACCTAGCATCCTAATAGCTTTAAATTAAAACTTCCTAAACTATATATAAGAATAGCTTAGCAAGGAGCGCGTTTTACGTATAACTTATATACGCTTAAAACATGTATTACTTATAAGTTAAATATATAGTAAGCTTTACAGTTTAAGTTTTAGAGCATTATTATAGTAACTTTTAAATTTTATTATTTATTTTTTATAACTTTTTAAAAGTATAAGTAAAAGTATATGTTATAACGTACTAACCTTAAGGCCTAAGGCCTCCTTAGGCCTAAGCCTAGGCGCCTGTTAGCTTACGCGCTAAGCGCGCGCTAGCTAACTATATGTTAGAATATCTACGCTAAACTTATAAGCTTATACCTAAGCTTAGTAGAATATGTGTTAAACTTCTTTAAGTTTAATAGTAGCTTTTTTAGGCTAGGTCTATATAAATAGCACGTCTTAGACTTAGTTAGAAAGGTAAAATAAGAATTAATTATTTAGTTTTTTTAAACTACTATATTTAACTTTTTATTTTTTATAGTTATAAGCCTAGCGCTTTAAATTATAGTTTAGATTTTCTTTATACAACTTAAAGTATGCTAGTAGTAGTTTAAACTTTTAAATTTATTTAAAAAACTTAGTTTATACTTTTTAACTGACTAACTAATTATACATAAAATAATAGTAAGTAACTTTTTTTAAACTACTAACTTAGCACGCTTTATAAGCTATATAACTTAAACTTACTAGTATACTTAGCTAAAGTTTAATACTAAATCTAAAAAAGTTTAAAAATATATAAACTTAGAAGCTATTATAACTATTAATATATTAATAAAGCTACTTTTAAGGCCTTTAGTACTTATAAAAAACTTATTTTAAAAAAAACTTAAAGCCTATAATAAAAAACTTAATAAATACTATATAAAGTATATAAACTAAGCTATAAATATATACACTTTTTAGTATATTTAAAACTAAGTTTATATAACTATTAATAAATAGTTACTAGCTTTAATTATAATTAGACTTATAAATAGTGCTAGTTAAATACTTGATAAGCTTATTAAATAACTATAGCTTAAACTAGCACTAATAAACGCTATTAACTAAATAGTAATATATTAAAAGTACTAAGTAAATCTTAAAAAAGCAAAACTTAGTACTATAAAACTAAAAGCTTAGTATAATAAGTAGTAAATAAGCTAGCTAAAAGCTAAGAAGCTAGAAATTTTCAAAGTAGACAGCGCGCTTACTATATTTAACTTTCTAGACGCTATAAAAACTAAATACGCTTTTAACTAAGCTAATATAATAAAAATACTCTACTAATAGTAGTAAATGCTTAAAAAAGATTATTTAAACTTTAACTAAACTAGTTAAGTGTTTTTAAAAATACTTTATTAGCGCTTAGTTAGTATACTAAGCTTAGCTAAATTAATAAAAAAGCTTTTACTACTTTAAAAAACTTAAAAACTTACAAAAATTAAAGCAATAAAAGTATAAGCTAGAAAGTTAACTAAAAGTACTTATATAAAAATAATAAAAAATATAAGTATTACTAAAATTCTATAAAATGCTATATACTTCTAGTAGTAATTAAGGCCTATACTAAAGTCTAATACAATATTAGTAAAAAAAAAACAAAAAAAAATGAAAAAAGTAAGTTAAAAGCTTTCTTAAGTAGTATTATTATATTATTATTTAACTTAGCGCTTTTTAAAGAAGACAAGAGCCTAAGTATATACTATACTAGTAATTATAACGCCTATGTACTATTAAAAAGCACTATACTTGATAGTAAAGCCGTGTTATACTTAGTAAATAGTAGAGAACTACTTATACTAAGCTTTTTTGTACCTACAAAAGAGGTAGAGATAGTAAAGGTAGGCACTTAGGCTTTCTTTATTAGTAGTTAAAGAACTTATATTTATTACTAAGTCTTAAATAAAACATATAGTAATAAGTCTAAAGACTTTACTTTTATAAATATAGTAGTTATTAAAAGTTTTTATTTTAATATTATTTTAGAAGCTTGCCTATATAAAAAAAATATTTAGTACTAAGGCTTAAATAATATACTTTACTAAAGTATACTTAATAAAAATTCTGTACTAGTATAGCTTAAATATTGTTTAAACCTTTTATTTTTTAAAAATAAGGTTTTATTTTTTTATTTAAAGCTTATTATAAATATAATACTTTTTATTTAAAGCTTATAAAAAACTTATTTAAAAAGTAACTTAAAGAACTTTTAGTATACTAAAATAAAGGATTTAAGTTTAAAAGTACTAAAAGCACTTATTAATATAGCTTAAAAAGTGTAAATTAAAAAAATAGTATACGTTAAATATAAGTACTATACTTTAACCTATACTAAATAAGTTATCTTAAAGTAACTAAAAAAACTCTTTTTTTAACTATACTAGAAAATCTTATAAAACTTATTTAACATGCCTTAAGGTTGTTTAGAAGAGTAATAAATATAAGTTATAAAAAACACTTTTAGTAGTAAGCTTTATATATATATTTTATAAGCTAAATTTATTTTAAAAATAATAAAAGCCTTTTACTATCTTAAAGTGCTTATTAAAGCTTATTATAAGCTTTAAATAGTTAAAATTATAGAAAATAATAATATTTTAATTCTTTTTTAGCACGGTACATTACAGTACTAAATATAGTATAAGAAATATAGTATTATAATTAAGCTATCTCTACTATATATATATAAACTAAATAGAGCTGCTAAATAGGTAGAATAAGATATAATAACTAAGTTAATTAAAATAAGAGTAAGCGTAAACCTACCTAAGAAACTTTAGCTAAAAATTATTAAAGCTATAGTATAGCTTTATAATATAAGCTTATTTTATGCGCATAGTTTGCGCTTACTAAGTAAGCTTTTTAATTAATAAAGTAGAAGGTACTTTAAGTACTATAAACTAAAGCCTTTTAAGAGCTTTATAATAAATATAAAACTAAATTAAAGTAGTATATATGCTCATAACTACTGCGCCTATCCTTTAAATAAGAATAGAGTAGCTAAAAAAAATAGAAAAAGCTTTAAAACTCTTCTTAAGGGCTATATTAGTTACTTAGTAAAATATAGAGCCTTTAATATATACTAAATATAAGTTATAGCGCTTAACTAAGTTATTATAATATGTAATATTATATTTAATAGAATGCTGTACTATAAAAGACTAGCGTATAAGCTACTAAGGCAGAACGCAGTTCCTATAATATATACTATTAATAATAATAAAATTAGTAAGGCTAAAAAAATACTTAAGCAATTTATAAGTTTTAGTTAAGTAGTAGTAATAATATAAAAGGCCTTAAAGCTAATAAGTAATTAGCTAATAACAAAAACTATAAAAAGCCTACTATAGTTTTTAATAGGTAGTACGCTATAAGTATATAAAAAATATTAAGCTAACGCTTTTTAAAGAATTTATATAAAGTAGAAAAGTTCTTTAAAATAGCTACTAACGCCTAAAGTAACGCTAGCGGCTTCTTCTTTGGAAGCATAAATACTAAAGCAAAGTACTTTAGCTAAAAAAGCTATAAGTAGTAGTAATAAGCTACTTAGCTCTTAGAAATTATAAATAACTAGTAAATTAAGCTTAATAGATATATAAAGACTTTTATAGTCTCTAAAAAGAGTAAGAAATACTTTTAAGAAAGCTTACTATAGTGCTAAGAATTTTATAGTACTAGCTAGAGCCTTTTAGAATTTTTTAGTAAAAAAACTTTATAAAAAGAAAATATAAAGACCTCTTATAAAGAGCTTTATAAGGCTAAAAAATAAAAACTAATATAGCTTTAATATAGAGAGTGTAAGTATATACTACTTACTATATAACTTCTTAAAAGTACTTAAGCTTAAAGCATTACTTTATTAGCTTTAGGAAAATTAAGAGCTAATTATAGTTTATACTATAATAGTAGCAGCTTTTAGAAAAAAATATTAACTTTAAACTTACTTTAATACTTTTTTAAAGCTTTTAGATAAATAAATAAACTTTTAAAACTACTAATATAAAACTTAATTTAAAAAAGCTACTTAAAAAGAGATTAATACTTTACTTTTAAAAAGTACTTCAATAAAAAAAAAGACTTTAAAGGACTTTAGGCTTTTTTTTCTTAAATATGTATTTATTTATAAGCTTAATAAGAATAGCTACTTTTTTAAATATAAAGTATATTTTATAGTAAAAAAAGACTTATAAGTAAAAAACTTACTATACTTAATATACGCAGTAATACTAGCTGCGTAATTTTTTAAACTTATAATAGTAATTATAGTGAAATTTAATATAAAAATTTAGTAGCTTAATATAGTAAGCGTGTTTCTTAAGGCTAATATTAGTAAAAAAATAATAGTTTTATATAACTTACTAAATAGTTATAAGTGCCTAAAAAAGTGTATTAAGCTTAAAAAAGCCTTATATAGCTTATAAGACTTACTATTATTATAGTATAATAAGTTTTTAAATACTCTAAAAAAGCTTAGCTTATAAGCCTTAGCTAAGGAGCCTTGTTTTTTTTATACTAAAAACTACACGCTTTTTCTAATATTCTATATAAATAATATTCTTTTTATAAATTACTAATTTTACTAAATAAAAGCTTATAAGCTTCTTAAATTAATTAAAGATATTTATAAAGTTAAGAATAAAGACAAAGTAAGCTAATTTCTAGAAATAAAATTTATAAAAAACTATAAAAAGCGCATAATATTACTACTATATAATACTTATATTAATAAAGTTGTAGAAAAATTTAATTTAAACGCCTTTAGTAAGTTTTTAAAAACTTCTCTACTCTTAAAGAAGATAGTTAAAAATTCTAAAAAGGCCTTAAAGCTTTACATTAAGGCTTACTAAGAGCACGTAGGTAGTACATTATATATAGCTATTATACTGCGTCTTAACGCTACCTACGTAGTTTCTAAGCCTTTTTACTGTTTAACTAATTCTTTAGAAGCTTATATAAAGGCTATAAATTATATTATATAATACTTTTACTATATAAAGCATAAAAAGATTATATATAGTAATAATAATAGTAAAAAACTTATAATTTATAAAAACGCGTCTTTTGTAAATAATTTAAAAACTTATTAATTTTTTTAAAGCTTTATTATTATACTTTTTAAAGAATTAATTGTTTAAAAAGTAGCTTATTAAGCTATAGTAATAACTTTAACTATAAAAGCTAATCTCTTTATATTAAAGTATATAGTAAAAAAATTTATAGTGCTTAAAAAATTATTTAAAGAACTTAAGCTTATAGTTTTAGAAGCTTAGAAAATCTTTTATAATAACTAATAAACTATACGCCTAGTTATTAAAAAGTAAGAAACTATAACTACTAAGCTCTACTATATTAATATATAGAATATATAGCTTTACTAAAAGCACGCTAAAAGCTTATTTTAAATTAAATATTTACTAATAGCTAAAATACTAGCTATAAGACTTACTAAGTACTTATTAAGACAAGAACTTAAGTACTTTAAAAAGCTTATTAATATAAAATATGTGTTTTATAAAAGATTATAAGAGAAAGAAAGTATAAAAAAAAAATATTTAATTATTAAGGTAGATTAGCTCTCTACCTTTTAAAACTTTATAAAATTCTAGAAAAATAACTTTCTCTTAATAAGTTTTTAAGTAACTAGAAGGTTAACTAGCTTATCTAATAGCTTTTTAGCGCGTAGACAACGCGTAAGGAGACTATTAAAAAAGTTAGTAAGCTTTTTTTAGTTATTTTAATTTTTTTTCTTTTTTTCTACTTTACTTTTAAAGCCTTTCTTAAACTTTTTTTTTTAGCTACTTTTTTTAAAAGAATGTAAATAGTAGCTTATAGGCTTTTTAGCCTACTTACTTTACAATTTATTAATATAAGAAACTTAAAAAAAAAGAAAATTTTTTTTTATAATAGTATATTTTTTTAAAGCTTAGTTAAAAGCTTTTTAGCTAAAAAAATAGTAATTTAAAAACTTTAATTATTAGTAAAAGCTTAAAATTTAGAAAAAAAATATATATAAAACTTTATAAGTCTTTTTATTAAAGTACTACTAGTAGTATATTTTAAAGCTTAAAGCTTTGTTTTAATAAGCTTTATTAAAACTACTAAATAAAGCGCTTTTAATATACTTAAACCCTCTAGGCTTATCTTTTTGCTGCTTTCTCGCTTGTGGTCACCCACCTAGGTAAGCAACCACAACGAAATTGCTTACGCAGTTTTGACCAAACCGGGCTCATAACTGTCGGAAACAAAATACCGACCGATCGATAGATCGTGCTCCGGCTAGAGGATACATATACTGCGACACTTAAAATAAAGTACGTTGCAATATATACTAAGTTTATTTTAGCGCCTAAGAGTTACTACTAAAGTTTTACTCTTATAAGTAGTTTTAACTAGAGTTTTAACTTTACTTACATACTTTTTAAATATATAAGCTAGTACTATACTTAAAGTACTATTAGTTAACTTTACATAAAAAGCGCGTTTTAAGAGTAGCTATGTTACTAAAGTAAGTAGTAATAGTAGCAGCAGCAAAAGCGTAGGCAAAAGCAATAGTAGCAGAATACACGCAGTAGCATAAGTAGTAGCATAAATAGTAGTAGCTTTTTATAGTTTTAACTTCTATATAAAGTTAGTAACTAAATAAAAGAAGTACTAAAATAAAGCTAAAAGCTATATAAAAGTATAAAGTAGCGCGTAGTAGCTTAAAAAGCTATGTAAAAGTATAGTAATAGTTATAAAAGTAATTAGTATTACTTTTAAATAAATTTAAATAAGTTTTTAAGTAATACTTATAGTAGCTATAGTAGTATTAAATACTAAGCTTAAAAAGCTTAAAAATTTATTATTATTATTATTATTACGCCTTACGCTAAGCTATATATGCGTATATACGTAACGTGTTGCATAGTGCGCTAAGACTATATAAAGCTCTATATAGGTAACTAAAGTTTTAGTTACTTAAAAGGTGTGTTATATCTATAATATACTAACTTTAGGGCCTAAGGCCTCTTTAGACCTAAGCCTAGGCGCCTGTTAGCTTACGCGCTAAGCGCGCGCTAGCTAACCACACGTTAGAATATCTACGCTAAACTTATAAGCTTATACCTAAGCTTAGCAGGAAGTTTAACAGCAGCCTTTCTAGGCCAGGTCTATATAAATAGCACGTCTTAGACTTAGTTAGAAAGGCAGAATTAGAATTAATCATCCGGTTCTCCTAAACCACTGTTTCTAGCTCCTTGTTCTCTACAGTATATAATTATTATAAGTAGTTTATATAAAGTAATATTTACTATAGTAATAAAGAAATTTTTTAGTATATTTTTTATAGTTTTTGTGTATTTAATACACTTAATATATAATATTAGTGCACTTCTTCTATACCTTAACACTAAGCTTTAATTCTTATTATAGTCTACTATTTGAATTTTAAGTATATTAAAAAGTTCTACTTATAAGATACTTAGCTATACAAGTTTAGTATACTTTAAAAAGCTATTAATTCTATTACTTTATATATAACCTGCCTACGCTATATATAAAATATTACTAAGTAAAAAAAAATTGATAAAAGAACTAAGTATTGTTATTACAACTATTAGACTAAAGGCAACTATAGTAGTTATACTAAAGTAAGTTTTTTATTTTATCAACTATGCTTTAGCTAATCTAAATAAGTTCTTACGGCGCTTAATAAGTGTTTAAATTATTTATATTAACTTTACTCTTATTTTAATACTATAGTTACTAATACTAATACTTTAAGAACTGACTTTACTATTATTACTACTAGTGTTAAGCTTATACGCTGCTAGTATCAATCTAACTTAGCTATCTAACTACTACTATATTACTATATATTCTAGTACTTTTTTAAAAGTTTTTACTTAAGTGCTAATTGTCGCATCTATAACGTACCAACCTCAAGGCCTAAGGCCTCCTTAGGCCTAAGCCTAGGCGCCTGTCAGCTTACGCGCTGAGCGCGCGCTAGCTAACCGCACGTCAGAATATCTACGCTAAACTTATAAGCTTACACCTGAGCTTGGCAGGATACGTGTTAAACTCCTCTAAGTTTAACAGCAGCCTTTCTAGGCTAGGTCTGTATAAATAGCACGTCTTAAACTTAGTTAGAAAGGTAGAATTAGAATTAACTATTTAGTTCTTCTAAACTACTTTTACTAGCTTCTTATTTTCTATAGTTATAAGCCTAGCGCTTTAAATCGCAGTTTAGATTCTCCCTGCGCAACCTAGAATATACTAGTAGTAGTTTAGACCTTCTAATTTATTTAAAAAACTTAGTTTACACTCCTTAACTTACTAACTAATTGCACGTAAAATAATAGCAAGCAACTCCTCTTAAATTACTAACTTAGCGCGCCTTACAGGCTACGCGACTTAGACTTACTAGTACACCTAGCTAAAGTTTAACGCTAAATCTAAAGGAGTCTAGGAATATATTAACCTAGAGGCTATTATAACTATTAATATATTAACAGGGCCGCCTTTAAGGCCCTTAGCGCCTACAAAAGACTTATCCTAAGAAAACCTTAAAGCCTATAATAAAAAACTTAACAAATACTACGTAAGGCATACAAACTAGGCCGTAAACGCGCGTACTCTTTAGCATATTTAAAATTAAGTTTATGCAACTATTAATAAACAGTTACTAGCTTTAATTATAATTAGACTTATAAATAGTGCTAGTTAAACGCTTAATAAGCTTGTTAAACAACTACAGCTTAAACTAGCACTAACAGACGCTGTTAACTAAATAGTAACATGTTAAGAGTACTAAGTAAGCCTTAAAAAAGCAAAACTTAGTACTATAGAACTAAGAGCTTAGTATAATAAGTAGCAAATAAGCTAACTAAAAGCTAAGGGGCTAAAGATCTCTAAAGTAGACGGCGCGCTTACTATATTCAACTTTCTAGACGCTGTAGGAGCTAAATACGCTCTTAACTAAGCTAATACAATAAAAACACTTTACTAATAGTAGTAGACGCTTAGGTAAACTTTAACTAAACTAGTTAAGTATTTTTAAAAATGCTTTATTAGCGCTTAGTTAGCGCACTAAGCTTAGCTAAATTAATAAAAAGAGCCTTTGCTACTCTAGGAAACTTAAAAACTTACAGAAATTAAGGCAATAAAAGTATTACTTAGAAAGTTAACTATAAGTGCCTATACAAAGATAATAAAGAATATAAGTACTACTAGAATTTTATAAATTGCTATACACTCCTAGCAGTAATTAAAGCCTATATTAAAGTCTAATATAATATTAGTAAAGAGAAAGCTAAAAAGATTTAAAAACGCCTACACACTAACTAGTTTAAAAAACTTAGAAATAAACTAGTTAAAGCAGAATATAAGCTTTCTTAGAAAGAAAAAAGCAAGTTAAAAGCTTTTCTAGGCAGTATTGTTATATTATTAATTAACCTAGCGCTTTTTAAAGAAGATAAAAGCCTAGGTGTATACTACACTAGTAATTACAATGCCTACGTACTATTAAGGAGTACTATACTTAATAGTAAGGCCGCGTTGCACTTAGTAAACAGCAGAGAACTACTTATACTAGGCTTTTTTGTACCTGCAAGGGAGGTAGAGACAGTAGAGGCAGGCACTTAGGCCTTCCCTATTAGCAGTTAAGGGACTTATATTCTCCGCTAAGTTCTAAATAGAACATATAGTAATAAGACTAAGAACCTTACTTTTATAAATATAGTAGTTATTAAAAGTTTTTATCTTAATATTATTTTAGAAGCTTGCCTACACAGAAAAAAAGTTTAGTACTTAGGCCTAGATAACACACTTTGCTAAAGTATACTTAGTAAAAATATTATACTAGCATAGCTTAAATATTATTTTAACTACTTATTTTTTAAATATAAGCCTCTATTTTCTTATTTAAAGCTTATTATAAATGTAATGCTTCTTGTTAGAAGCTTATAGAAAACTTATCTAAAAACTAACTTAAAGAACTTTTAGTATACTAAAGTAGGGTATTTAAGTCTAAAAGTACTAAAAGTACTTATTAATGCAGCTTAGGAAGTGCAAATTAAAGAGATAGTACGCGTAAAATGTAAGTACTATACTTTAACTTATACTAAATAAGTTATCTTAAAGAGACTAAAAGAGCTCTCTTTTTAACTATACTAGAAAATCTTGTAGGACCTATTTAACATGCCTTAAAGTTATTTAAGAGAACAATAAATATAAGTTATTAAAAACGCTTTTAGTAGCAAGCTTTATATATATATTTTATAAGCTAAATTTATTTTAAAAATTATAAAAGCTTTTTACTATTTTAAAGCTCTTATTAAAGCTTATTACAAGCTCTAGATAGTTAAAATTACACAAAATAATAATCTTTTAATACTTTTTTAGTAAAGTATATTGCAGTACTAAACATAGTGTAAAGAACGTAGTATTATAATAGAGCTATCTCTACTATATACATATAAACTAAATAAAGCTACTAAACAAGCGGGACAAGAAATAATAACTAAGTTAATTAAAATAAAGGTAATTGCAAACCTGCTTAAGAAACTCTAGCTAGAAATTGTTAAGGCTATAGTATAGCTTTATAATATAAGCCTATTCTACGCACACAGTTTGCACTTACTAAGTAAGCTTTTTAATTAATAAAGCAAGGGGTACTTTAAGTACTATAAACTAGAGCCTTTTAAGAGCCTTACAACAAATATAAAACTAAATTAAAGTAGTATATATGCTTATAGCTGCCGCGCCTATCTCTTATATAAAGATAAAGCGGCTAAGCAATATAAAAAGAGCTTTAAGACTCTTCTTAGAGGCTATATAAGTTACTTAGTAAAATATAGAGCCTCTAATATATACTAGATATAGGTCCTAGCGCTTAACTAGGTTATTACAACGCGTAACGTTATATTTAATAAGACGCTGTACTATAAAAAACTAGCTTATAAGCTGCTAAGGCAGGACGCAGTTCTTATAGTACACACTATTAATAATAATAAAATTAGTAAAGCTAGAGAAATACTTAAACAACTTATAAGTTTTAGTTAAGTAGTAGTAATAATACAGGAGGCCTTAAAGCTAATAAGTAATTAGCTAACAATAAAGACTATAAAAGGCCTACTATAGTTTTTAATAGGCAGTACACTAAAAGCACGTAAAAAATATTAGGCTAATGCTTCTTAGGGAATTTGTGCAGGGCAGAAAAGTCCTTTAGGACAGCTACTAACGCCTAAAGTAACGCTAGCGCCTTCTTCTCTAGGAGCGTAAATACTAGAGCAAGGCACCCTAGCTAAAAAAGCTATAAGTAGTAGTAATAAGCTGCTTAGCTCTTAGAAATTGTAAACAACTAGTAAATTAAGCTTAATAAACGCGCAGAGACTCTTACAGTCTCTAAAGGGAGTAAAAAACGCTTTTAAGAAGGCTTAGTATAGTACTAAGAATCTTATAGCACTAGCTAAAGTCTTTTAGAATTCTCTAGTAAAAAGACTTTATAAAAAGAAAGTATAGAGACCTCCTATAAGGAGCTCCTTAAGGCTAAAAAATAAGAACTAACGCAGTCTTAACGTAGAAAGTATAAGTATATACTACCTACTTTATAACTTCTTAAAAGTACTTAAGCTTAAAGCACTACTTTGTTAGCTTTAAAAAAATTAAAAGCTAATTACAGTCTACGCTGTAATAGCAGTAGCTCTTAGAAAGAATAATTAACTTTAAACTTACTTTAATAATCTTTTAAAGCTTCTAAACAAATAAAAGAACTTCTAAAACTACTAATATAGAACTTTATTTAAATAAGCTGCTTAAAAAGAAATTAATACTCTACTTTTAAAAGGCACCTAGATAGAAGAAAAGACTTTAGAGGACTTTAGGCCTCTTTTTCTTAAATAGGTATTTACTTATAAGCTTAATAAGAACAGCTACTTTCTTAAATGTAAAGCATGTCTTATAGTAAGAGAAGACTTATAAGCAAAAAACTTACTATACTTAATATACGCAGTAACACTAGCTGCGCAATCTTTTAAACTTATAATAGTAATTACAGCTAAATTTAATATAAAAATTTAGTAGCTTAACGTAGTAAGCGCGTTTTTTAATACTAATATTAGTAAAGAAATAATAGTCCTATGCAACTTACTAGATAGTTATAAGTACTTAAGAAGGTGCGTTAAGCTTAAGAGAGCCTTATACAGCTTACAAGACTTGCTATTATTATAGTATAATAAGTTTTTAAACACCCTAAAAAAGCTTAGCCTATAGGCCTTAGCTAAGAAGCCTTATCTTTTTTACACTAAGGACTGCGCGCTTCTCCTAATATTTTATATAAACAATATTCTTTTTATAAATTACTAATCTTACTAAATAAAAGCTTACAAGCTTCTTAAATTAATTAAAGACATTTATAAGATTAAGAATAAAGAAGAGGCAAGCTAGTTTCTAGGGATAAAAATTGTAAGAAATTGTAAGAAGTGCATAATATTGCTTCTATACAATACTTATATTAACAAAGTTGCAAAAAAATTTAATTTAAACGCCCTTAGTAGGTTTTTAAAGACTCCTCTACTTTTAAAAGAGCTAGTTAAAAATTCTAAAAAGGCTCTAAAGCCTTAAATTAAGGCCTACTAAAAGCGCGTTAGTAGCGTGCTATACACAGCTATTATGCTGCGTCCTAACACTGCCTATGCAGTTTCTAAGCTCTTTTACTTTCTTACTAACTTTTTAAATGCTTACATAAAGGCTATAGATTATCTTATATAATACTTCTACTATATAAGGCATAAGAGGATTACATATAGTAATAACAACAATAAAGAGCTTACTATATATAAAGATATATCTTTTGTAAATAATTTAAAAACTTATTAATTTTTTTAAGGCTATATTATTATGCTCTTTAGAAGTCTAATTGTTTAAAAAGCAGCTTATTAAGCTATAGTAACAACTTTAACAACAGAAGCTAAGCTTTTTATATTAAAGTATATAGCAAAAAAATCTATAGCGCTTAAAAAACTATTTAAAGAGCTTAAGCTTATAGTTTTAGGAGCCTAAAAGATCTTTTGCAACAACTAACAAACTATACGCCTAGTTATTAAAGAGTAAGAAAAGATAACTACTAAGCTTTATTATATTAATATATAGAACATGTGGCTCTGCTAGAAGCACGCTAAAGGCTTATTTTAAATTAAATATTTACTAACAGCTAAAATGCTAGCTAATAGACTTACTAAGTACTTATTAAAATAAAAGCTTAAGCACTATAAAAAGCTTATTAATATAAAACGCGTGTTTTACAAAAAATTACAAAAAAAAAAGCACAAAAAGAAGAAAAATAGATGTTTAATTATTAAAGTAGATTAGCCCTCTACCCCTAGAGAACTTATAAAATTCTAGGAGGACAACCTTCTTTTAATAGGTTTTTAGGTAACTAAAAAGTTAACTAGCTTATCTAACAGCTCTTTAGCGCGTAAACAACGCGTAAGGAGACTATTAGAAGAACTAGTAGGCTTTTATTAGTTATTCTAACTTTCTTTTTTTTCTTTTACTTTACTCTTAAAGCTCTTCCTAAACTTCTTCTCCTTAGCTGCTTTTTTTAAAAAAACGCAAACAGTAGCTTATAGGCTTTTTAGCCTACTTACTTTACAATTTATTAGTATAAGAAACTTATAAAAAAATAAAAGAAAAGCTTATAATAGCGTATTTTTTTAAAGCTTAGCAAAAAGCTTTTTAGCTAAAAAAATAGTAATTTAAGGACTTTAATTGTTAGTAGAAGCTTAAAATTTAAAAAGGAAATATATATAAAACTTTGTAAGTCTTTCTATTAAAATACTACTAGTAGCGCGTTTTAGAGCCTAAGGCCCTGTCCTAACAAGCTTTATTAGAGCTACTAGACAAAGCGCTCTTAACGCACCTAAAATAAGGCACGTTATAATGTACACTAAGTTCGCCTTAGCGCCTAAGAGTTGCTGCTAGAGTCTTACCCCTGTAGGCAGTCTTAACTAGGGTTTTAACCTTACTTACACGCCTTTTAAACGTGTAGGCTAGTACTATACTTAAAGCAGCACTAGTTAACTTTGCGCAAAAAGCGCGTTTTAAGGGCAGCTGTACTACTAAAAAAGGCAGCAACAGTAGCGGCAAGAGCGTAGGCAAGGGCGACAGCAGCAGCGCGTAGGCAGCAGTATAGGCAGTAGCGTAGGCAGCAGTAGCTTTTTATAGTTTTAACTTCTATATAAAGTTAGTAACTAAATAGAAAAAGTGCTAAAATAAAGCTAAAAGCTACGTAAAAGTATAAAGTAGCGCGTAGTAGCTTAAAAAGCTACATAAAGGTATAGTAACACTTATAAAAGTAATTAGTATTACTTTTAAGAAATTTAGGCAAGTTTCTAAGTAATACTTATAGTAGCTATAGTAGTGTTAAATACTAAGCTTAAAAAGCTTAAAAATTTATTATTATTGTTATTGCGCTTTACGCTAAGCTGCACGTGCGCAACGCGTTGTATAGTGCGCTAGGACTATATAGAGCTCTACATAGGTAACTAAAGTCTTAGTTACTTAAAGAGTGTGTTGCATTTATAACATACTAACTTTAAGGCCTAAGGCCTCTTTAGACCTAAGCCTAGGCGCCTATTAGCTTACGCGCTAAGCGCGCGCTAGCTAACCGCACGTTAGAATATTTACGCTAAACTTATAAGCTTACACCTAAGCTTAGCAGGATACGTGTTAAACTCTTCTAAGTTTAACAGCAGCCATTCTAGGCCAGGTCTGTATAAATAGTACGTCTTAGACTTAGTTAGAAAGGCAGAATTAGAATTAACTATTTAGTTCTCCTAAACTACTGTTACCAGCTCCTTGTTCTCCACACTAATAAATTTGCTTTATTTTTTAAGCTTAATTTTAGTAAAGTAGCGCTATATAGCAGCTGCTTTTAAGTTAATAGCTAGTTATATAGCTAGAATTGCTAGTCCTGCTAGTAATAATAATAATAATAATTATAATAATAATAAGAGCTTAGGTGATAACAACATGCTGCTACTTAGGCGTAGTTAGAGCATAAGTAGCGCGTATAATAGTAGTACTAGAAATAGTAGTAATAATAAAATAAGTAGTACTAGTAAAAATATTTATAACAATAAGTAGAAGTAAATAATTTTATACTTATAATATTATTTTTTTACATACCTAATTCTGTGTGCTAGAAGCGCAGCAACTACTTTTACTATATTCCTTTAGCGCGCTTAAGACATAATAATTTTTATTTATGCTTATATTTTTTAATTAGTTTTTTTATATTTTTTAAACTGCAATGCTAGAGTCTAAGTATTTTATAATTTATTATCAGCTTTTTATTACAACTACTACTCTAGCTAGCTAGTTCTAATTTATTTTCTAATACTCTTTTTACTTTTTAAACTTTATTACTTTTAGAGCTAATTTTTAGTGCTTCAGTATTGTCTTTTTAACTACTACGCAATTTCTATTACTTTAATAGAAAAACATAGAGAATATTATAAATATAATAGTAAGGTAGTTGTTATAGTTAGTAAGCTTGCGTTCTAACTACTTTTTATACTTAAAATAGTTTTATAAACTTACTAGAAAGCTTCTTGCTAAGTTAATAAGCTAGGCTAACGTTCTTTGTACTAAGGCAAACTAAGTTTTTTTAGTAAAAGATTTTTAGTTTATATTTTTTATTATAGTATTAGTATTAGTATTCTTATGCTCCTAAAAAGTATTTTCTTACTATTATACGTGCGCTATGCATAAGCTGCACTCTATTTACAGCATCTAGTACTTTTTCTTCTAGCTTACTATCCTTAAAAGGCAATATAAGCAATAAATATTTACTATATACTATGTAAACAAGTATTGTCTTTATTAATTTGTAGATAGAGTTATTTTATGCAAATTATGTAGTTAGTAAAAGTAACACATAATTATTTTATTTCTTTAAAGTAAACATTTTTAGGTATTACTTTATTATTTAGTTTTAGCGTTTAGTTTGCTTATTTAATTATAAGAGAACGCTATACTTAGCCTACGCCTTACTTATAATTAGTTGCATATTTTTATTTAAAATTTAAAAGTAAAGATTAAACTATAATTAAATATAATACCTTTTTAAATTTCATATTTTAAAATAATATATTTAAAGTAGGATTCTGTAAACTATTTTATATTTTATATTTTTAACATAGGTATGTAGATTGCTATCTTAAAAAAGTAGTTAACAATTACAAGAATTACATTAAATACACAACTTAAACTATTATTTTTTACTAGTAGTAGCTTTATAATAAAATTAAGGCTTACTTTTTTAAATATTTTATTAAGAACTAGTAATAGTAATAACTAACTATATTTGCTGTATTTTAGAGACTTACTTTTTTAGTATACAATATAAGATTTTACGTAATTCTAAACATTATAGCTTAGCTCTAGCTAGTAATATAGCCTACTAATAAGCTTCTAAGTCCTACGTGTGCTAAAATAATCTGCTATACATGTATTATAATTCTATAATAAAATTTTGTATCTAATTGCGTATTCTAGTAGAATATAAATTATACTTTTCTATTTTAAGACTTCTTTATTATTAACGCGCTACACTTGTACAATGCTATTATTTTAAGTATATACTACTTACCTAAAGTCTGCAACCTACTACAAGGCAAAAGCGTTCTTTTATTATAACTAGCGTAGTTTGTTTATTAGAGCTTTTAACTCTACTATTACAAGTTTGCTACTAACTAATACTTTAGCTAAAAAGTGTAGTACGTATAGTGTATACTTTATAGCACTAGCAGTTTAAATACTTTTTATTCTGTAAATATTAGCTATATGCGTTTTACTTTATTTATTTTTAAGGTGTTAAAGGTGGTAGTTGTTGTTGTAGTCAAAATAGGGTTTCTAAAAAAAGTGAAAAGTAGCTACTCTCTACTAATTAGTCGCAAAAGTTAAAAAAAAGATTATAAGGACACATACGTTACCGCAGCAGGAGCCTGCAATACTTCTTCATAAAAGCTCCCTGCCTGCTGCTTCTCACCTTTAGGATTTCCTATACTACACGGTACCGCATACGAACGACTCGCATACGAGAGGGATATCGCGCATCTTTGTTTCCGTTCGAACATGCGACACACTAATTGCGTGCTGGCAATGCCGAACAAGGGGGCATGAGCCTGGATACCTTTTGTTAGCAATAAATCTTTTTTTACTAAAAAGGTGTCTACAAAATGTGTGGTCACATCAAAAGGTTGTCTCAAAAGGCCGAAGCTAATATGCGTTTTACATACGCTTTTCTAGCTATACTAAGTTATAAAACCTTTTATTTTACTATACTTTACTTTACTAAAAGTTTATTTTATAGTATAAGTAATAGTTAAGTTAATAACAAGTTTTTTGTTTATAATTTACTCTTTTTAATAGTCTGTTTGCAAAGTTTGTACGCTTTAGGCAGTATTTAACTTTAAAATTAAAAGCCCCTAAATACAAAGCTGAGCGTGCTTAATGATAGTTTAGCTTTTATATAGCGCGTAAAAAACGTAAGTTGTTATAATTTATTAACACCTAAATAGTATATTAAGCGCTTTTTAAGTAGTGTTGCTATTTTTTAAAACTGTATATAATAGCTAAAAGTTTAAAGTTGTATACTTTGTAGTTTAGCTAAGCATTTTATAGTCTTATAAGTAAAATACAATAAAATACTACTTTTTATTTTTAAAGAGTTAGGATAATATACCTAAAATAGTAAAAGTTAAAGCATTTATCTTAATATAAATTATATATGTATCTTTAAAGTAATATAAAATAGGCGTATATATAAAGTGTTGCTTTAGCTTTATAAAAGAAGTATATATATTTTTATTCTAGTAGAACACCTGATTTCTTTTTAAGATATTTATAAGAAGTGCTATTTCTATACTATAGTTCTTAATAAAACGCTAATAAAAGTTCATTAATCTTAGAAAAGACTGCAGCTTCTTAATACTAGTAGGTGTAGGCTATTACTTAATAGTAGCTATATGCGCTAGATCTACGCAAATACTGCTTTTTATAACAATAAATTTTAGAAAATAAACTTTCTTTAAAGTAAATATGCATTTTTTAAAATTTATATATAACTTTACTTTTTATAAAAAGTTAAGTATAGCGTGTATAGCACGCTAGTGTAGTGTAATGTTATTATTATAAGTGTAAATAAGAATATTATTTAGATAAACTATGTAGATGTATTTAAAGTGCTCTTTTAAAGCTTTATTAATATAGGCTTAAAAACTTACTAGGGCGTTTATAAGCCTAAAAGGTATAACAAGATATTAAAAATATTTATATTATGTTTTAAAAGTAGTCTTTTACTTATTTTCTACCTTAATTCTTAGATAATAGTAGGTGTTTTTAAGATTGAATGTTATATAGTAGCGTACGCCTAATAAGCAGTCTAGTGTTTATCTAATTAAAAAAAGTAGGCAATAATCTTTTATTATAACAGCGTTAAGACCTTAATAATCTACGTAAAGGTAAAAAGTCTTATTTTTTTTAAGTATAAATAATGTTAGAGCGCCTATAGGGCTAGTGCTGTAGTAAATTTATTTCTTTTTTAGTGCTTTTTTAATATATTTGTAGAGCACTTAAAACTTATTTATTTTTTAAGGTATTAAAGGTAGTGGTTGTTGTTGTAGTCAAAATAGGTTTTCTAAAAAAGTAAAAAGCAGCTGCCCTCTACTAATCAGTCGCAAAAGTCAAAAAAAAAATTGTGTGTAGTTAACAAAATTTAAATAGTAAGTAGATAAGGTCTACGCGCAAAGTTTAGAGTAGAAAAGCTTAGACTACTAAGCAAAATTAAGGTTAAAAAATTTGCTAAAAGTACTAAAAAACAACACTAATTAAAACGTGCTTAATAGTAATTGCTAGCTTATAGCTAGCAACAAGATTGCAATAGAAGTAGAGGAGGTAAAAGAGAGTAAGAACACGTATGTTACTACAGCAGAAGCCTATAATACTTTATAAAAGCCTTTTACTTACTACTTTTTACTTTTAAAATTTCTTATACTATATAGTACTGTATACAAACAACTTGCATATAAATAATATAATACTTAAACTATTTTTTTTATTTAATATAAAGACTAATAGCTTATATTAAGTAAAGTTAAACTTTACTAAGCTACTATATATGAAGCTATAGTAGTAAATTACAAAGCCTACGTTTACTTTTATTAAGTAACCTTTTTAGTTAGTTAAAGAGAAGCTATTAGTAGTAGCTTCTATAGTAATTAAGTAGACGTAGAAGTTAAATTTTATTATTTATTAACACTTTATTAATACGTCTAGTATTATAAATATTAAAGTTATAATAAAAGTTGTAAAAAGCTTATTTATGTTACGAACCTAAAGAGAGGAAACACACTAATTATGTAGAAAAGATAGTGGCAGGAAGAGACCCTAGGCAACCTAGACAAAGGGCAGACCTTTGTGCACTAATAAATAACGCTACCTTGCATCTAGCACGTGATCCTACAGTCTTAGCAGAGATCCTTTATAGGACAGGCTACGTGCGTCCTACAATGTACTATAGAATCTTATAATGTCTTGCTTATAGGACAACGTAGGACGTATAGGACAATATAATACTCTTTTAAGTATATAGTATAGGCAATAAACTTTTATAGTTTATTATGTTTAACTTTAAGTGTAATTTAAGAATTACTTAATTTTTAACTTTTTTATATTATTATATTATTTTACTAAATGTGCTAACACAACTACCTATACTATTATATTAATTTACTAATTGTGCTAGTACAACCCCCTGTCTATTACACTTACTTATTTTAAGAAAACTAATATAAATTATTTATAAATAATTTTTACACTTTAAACACTTTTAAAATAAGTAATACTACTATAAATACTTTTGCTAATTTTTAAACTATAGAAATAACTACGCGTGCTAATAAGCTTAACACTTACTATAGTAACTATAATAAACTTAAAACATAGCTACTTTAAGTTAATAAATACTTTTATATTAAAAGAACTAAAATTAATAATAATAACGTAGTTATATAAGCCTCTACGTTTTTATAAAAAGCTACTAAAAAATAAACTAATTTTATTTTTTATTAATATATAAACATAACTATTAATAATAATACTAATAAAGTACTTATTAAAGACTAGAATAATTTTAAAATAGAAATAAAAAAAGTATTTTTACTCTTTAAGAAATTTATAGTAGTAAAATAAAAAATTTAAAAGTTGTAATAAACTTACTTTATAGCTAACTATATAATAGAGTTTTAGTAGTACTAAATAGTTATTAAATAAAATAATAATGCTTTAATATAAATATACTAATAAAGTCTTAAACTAGCTTTATATATAAAACTTATACAAAGCAAAGCTACCTTTAATTTACTTAATAAACTTATAGCTAAAGCTATTTAAGTAAAAAATAACCTTTATAAGCTTAAGCTAGAAGAATAACTATTTTTATAAAAAAATTATATACTTAGAAATATAAACGCTTAACTATATTAAACTTACTAACGCCTGTACTTTTACTAAGGTTAACAATAAAATAATACGCCTAGAATTTAAAATATTATACAACTAATAGCTACAAGCTTATATACTTTAATAACTTTAATAAAGGCTTTAGAAGGGTAAGTTTTAGCATAATAAAAATAGTAAAAAAGAGATTACTTACTATATATATAGCAAAGAAAGTTATATAAAGCAGGACTGCTAGAACTAAAGTAAAGTAATATAATAGTTAAATGTTTTTTACTATGTAGTACTTAGCAATAATTTAGAAAAAAAATAGAATATTATTACTTAACCTACTATTATAGTCTGAAAATAGGACTAGGCAAATATTAATAATCTAGATAACTTTTTTTTAATTACTTTAAAAAAAGCTTTAGACAACAACGTTTCTAAAATAATACTTAATAAAGAACTAAAAGTAACTTTTACTAACTAAACTAAGTATAAAAAGACAGCTAGGTTCTAAGAAACCTACTAGCCTTCTACACTAGTTACATAAAAAGAACTAATAGCTTATAACTAGAAAAATTTACTACTAGCTATGCAGAAGTACTATACTATACTAGATAGGCAAAATATTAATATATAAGTACTACTACTCTTAGAAATATAATGCTTAAATAACTTAGCTAAGAAGATTAACGTTCTGCTAAGGCAGCTTAGACAACTTAAAGATATCTTTATAAAACTTTATAAAAAAATATTAATTAAATACTACTAGTATACTAATTTACTAAAAGAACCTTAAAAAAAAAGATTACTTTAGTAGTAACTATTAATAAAGCTTTATATAATAACTTTATATAATAATAGACTTAAGATACTAAATTATTTTAGAATAAACTAACGCATTAACTCTTAAATTAAAAACAAAAAAATTTATAAAGAACTTTAAGTAACACGCTAAAAGTGTAGGACTTAGAGCAACAGCTACGCAACTAATATGTATTATTAAATAGACTTATATAATTTAGAACACGTAAGGTAATTCTAGACAGTATATATATATATATAATAGCTGTACTATACATTATTTAGACAAGTATAGATTAGGATAGTTTTTAAGAAACTAAAAAGAATGCTTTAATACTATTACTTATAGTATAACTACTTAAATAACAAATGTGTAGTATACTTATAAAATAAATAACATAGCTTATACTTTTAAAAATATAATAATTTAGAAAAGACCCTGTAAATATATATAATATAGTAAAAGAATTATAAGAATAAAACTTATATATAAGAGTACAACTAGCCTTTATAGCACACGTGCTTTAATATTAAATATAAACTATATATAGTTGCTAAGAAGTTTTATAGATTTAGCACACAGTTTTTTTTAGATAAACGCTCTAAACACTTAGAACTACTAAAGCAATAAATATAATTAACTCTCTAAGCCTCCTTAAGCTACTAGTAAAGCTTAATAAGTATTAAATAATAGTATTAGTAGACTTTAGCTCCTAAGCTAACTTTGTTTCTTTTTAAGTAGTGTAAGTAGTAGGCTTATAAACACAAAGGAAATAAGAACTCTACTTACTATATATAGTAAACAGCTAGCTTATACTAAGTAAGATAACTATTACATACATAGTTAGTAAAGTAATACTTAGTATTTAAAAATACTAAGAAGAATTAGACCTAGACGTCTTTAGATTAGCTACTTATAATATTCTATTAAAAATTCTTTAGTTATAAGAACACAACTTACAAATTAATTAAAAGTTAAAAAAGTTTTTATTTAAGTGCTATAAATTAGATATAACTATAAGCTAGCCTACGTATCTTACAACTATAATATTAAGTAAAGAAAAATTAATAATATTGCTAAAGAATAGTAGACTTTAACTAAAAATAGCCTTATAATATAAGAGTTTAACTTATTAAATACTAGTAGAGCACTTTTAAGTTACAAAGTTAGAGTTTTAAAGTAATATATAACTTTAGATATTCTAAAAAAGTATAAAGAATTTTAGTACTTTTTTATAAAAGTAGTAAATAATAAAGCCTTACTAAGACACTAACCCTAAAACTATAAAATTGTTCTAGAAGAAGGGAAAACTCTACCTTTTAGGCTAATTTATTAACTATTAGAGATAGAACTTAAAGAACTAAGAACTAAGCTAAATAAAAATTTAAAGAAAAAATATATTAAATTTTTAATATTACTAGTAAGATTTCTTATACTCTTTGTACTAAAGAAGAATAGGCTACTATAAATATATATTAACTACTAGAAACTTAATAACATTATAGTAAAGAATTAATACTTATTACTAAATATTATAAAGCTTTAGAATTAATTATTTTACGCTAAGGTTTTTACAGTATTAGACTTCTAAAATAGATACTACTTTATTAAAATAAAGAAAAGTAAAGAATAAAAGATAGCGTTTTAAATATAATATAAATACTATAAATACACTATTATACTGTTTAGGCTTATAAATGCTCTGGCAATATTTTAAAAACTTATTAATAATATATTAAAAGTACATTTAAATATTTTTATTATAGTATACTTAAATAATATCTTTATCTACTTTAAAAACTTAAAGAATTATATAGAACATGTCTGTATAGTACTAAGGTGCCTAGACTAGTTTAATCTCAAACTTAAACTAAAAAAATATAAGCTTTATAAAAATAAAGTTAATTTCTTTAGATATATAGTAGAAGTACAAGAAGTATAAATAAATAAAAAGAAAATATAAGTAGTTAAAAAATAGCTATACTTAACTATAGTTAAAAAAATATAATTATTTCTAAAAATTTTAAACTTTAACTAATAGTTTATTAAAAACTACTTTAAAATTGCTATTTAATTAATAAGACTTATAAAGAAGAAAATAATCTTTAAGTAGAGTAAAGAAGTAAAAGACGCCTTCTAGACACTTAAGAAAGTAAGTATAAAACTACTATGCTTTAAAATATTTTAAGCAGGACTATTATTATACTTTAAAACTAACGTATTAGACCTTATACTTAAAGGCTGCGCTAGTTAATTATATAAAAGTAAATAGCACTTAATTGCGTACTATTTACAAAAATTCTTTAGACTAAAAGAATAATACAACGTCTACAATAAGGAGCTGCTAGCTATTATTATATATTTATAGCATTAAAGAGCCTACGCAGAAAGCTGCTTAAAACTTATAATATTTATAAATTATAAGAACTTAGTTAATTTTACAACTATTAAATTACTTAGCTAATTATAAGTAAAATAGTTAAAGTTACTTAAATAATATAAGTTTAAGATTATATATACACCTAGAAAGAACAATAGTAAAGTAAACGCTTTTAGCTAATAATATAATATTACAAGAATAAAGGAAATTATTAATACTATAATACTTAAAATTAATAAAGATAGATTACTAAAACTAGCAAGAACACTAAATATAGTTCTATAAATTACACTTAACGTACTAAAAGCATTATAAAAAGTAATTATTAAATAATATTATAATAACTTTGTATATAGGTATCCTAGTATTATATAAACTATAGAACTTATTAAAAGAAATTATAAGTTTCTAAAAATAAAAAATAAAATTACTTCTTTTATTGCTAAGTGCGTAAACTATTAGAAGAATAAGCACAGCACCTACGCACCTTATAAAGAAATATAAGCAATAAAGCTACTTAACGCACTATAGTTAGATATTTTTATAAACTTTATTATAAGTCTACTAGTTTTAAAAGACTTTATTATTAAAGTATTTTACAACGTAATTCTTATAGTAGTAAATTAATTTATAAAATAAGTAGAGTATATTACTATTAAAAAAGACTTTATAGTAGTATAGCTAGCACATATTATTAATAACTAAATTATTAGATATTATAGCATACTAAAGTTAATTATTAGTAATAAAGATAAGCTTTTTACTTCTAATTTTTAGACAACACTATTAGCCATAATTAAAATAAAATAAAAGCTATTTATAGCCTATTACTTGCAAATAGATAGATAAATAAAATAAATAAATTATATAATAAAAGCCTATCTTAAGATATATATTAATTAACAATAAAATAATTAAGTATTGTTACTATTTATAGCATAAATAGCATATAACAACAAGATATTAGAGTTTATAAAATAAATACTATTCTATATAAATTATAAAAGACACCTAAATTTCTTTACACGCATACTTCTAAGCTAAAAGATAAAAGCAGCTATTATAATAGCTAATAAGCTTAAAATAGTATATAAGTTACTTAAAATAACACTTAAGAAGGCTTAATACTAAAGCATTTTATATGTTAACTAAAAATAAAAAATAGCACTTTAGCTAAAAAAGAGAGATAAAGTATATTTATTTACAAAGAATTTCCGCACTAAATAACTAAATAAAAAACTTAACAATATTAAGGTTAGACTATTTTTAATTCTAGACTAGAAGAGACTAGTTACGTACACACTTAACCTTCTACTAAATGCAAAGATCTACTTAAGATTCTATATTAACATGTTAGAACTAGCAGACTTAAATACGCTACTCTAGAAAACCTTCTACTATAAAACAGAAGAAAACAAATTTAAAATTAAAAAGATTATTGCATATTAAATAGAAAATAATAGCAATAAATACCTAGTTAAATAGTTAAGATATTTAGAAAGTAACAATACATAGAAACTAGATATAAACTTTATAAACTACTACTAGCTACTTGCGTAGTACTATACAACTTAACAAGAAAGTTGTTAAAAATAAAATTACTTTCTAAATAAGTTAAAGAAAAAGTGCTCTAATCTAATACTAAAGTACTAGGTATTAAACTACTTTTAAAAATACTAACTTTATAGTTAATATTTTTTATAGCCTATAAAGCTTTAATCTTTTTAATAAACTTTTTTAACTTATTTATTAATTCTTACTTATAACGTACTAACACTTTATGCAGTTTGCAAAGCTAATCTTTCTTTATATATGCTACTAAGAGTATTTTTAGTGCTACTAACTTTACTATATTAGCTTTAAACTCTTATTATTCTAAGTTAGCTAGCTTTTAGTTTAACTTTAAGTAATTTAGCAAAAGAACTTTTACTAAAACACATTTCTTTATACTATTATAATAGCAATTTCTATACTTTTTCTTTAATAATAATATATAATACTCTAAATTGTTTTTTATGCAATATTAATAAGTAACTATAGTAAGTTAACTAGTTCTATTTATACAATTACTAGTAGTATAATAATAAGTAGTACTACAAAAAACTATTAAGCTAATTTATAAAAATATAAATAAAAGAAAAGAAGAATAGTATTATAAACTTAAAAAAAAGAAACACACTAATTATGTAGAAAAGATAGTAGTAAGAAGAGACTTTAAGTAACCTAGACAAAAGGCAGACCTTTATGCACTAATAAATAACGCTACCTTGCATCTAGCACGTGATCCTACAGTCTTAGCAGAGATCCTCTATAGGACAGGCCACGTGCGTCCTACAATATACTATAGAATCCTACAATATCTTACTGCTAGGACAACGTAAGACGTATAAGACAATATAATACTCTCTTAAGTATATAGCATAGGCAATAAACTCTTATAGTTTATTATGTTTAACTTTAAGTGCAATTTAAGGATTACTTAATTCTTAACTTTTCTATGTTATTATATTGTTCTACTAAACGTGCTAACACAACTACCTATGCTATTATATTAATTTACTAATTGTGCTAGTACAACCCCCTGTCTATTGCACTTACTTATTCTAAGAGAACTAACACAAATTATCTACGGACGATCTTCACAATTTAGTAGTAAGTCTATTAAATATATTGCGCATGTTAATAGTCTAGGTGTAGTAATAGTATATTATTTTACACATCTCCTTCTGCGCAAATACAACTTTAGTAGAGAGACCTTATAGTAGCTTTATAAAAAGCAAGAGCGTGTTAAAATAGCTATAAAGTAGCTAAGACAAACTAACAAGTAAAAAGATTTTATAAGTTGCCTCTAAAAATAAAAAAGCTATACTTAGATAGTAATGCTGTTGTTGTATGTTTACATCTAAGTATAGGCGCATGCTAGAAACGCCGCAACTACAACACTACTAGAATAACAACAAAAATAATAGAAGTTGCAGTTATTAGTAAATAGTTATTAGTTAAGACAGTTAGTTAGAGAGATATTGCGTATCTTTGTTTCTGTCTAAACATGCTAGAGCGACACACTAATTGCGTGCTAGCAATGCCGAACAAGGGGGCATAAGCCCAAATACCTATTGTTAGCAATAAATCTTTTTTTTACTAAAAAGGTGTCTATAAAATATGTAGTTACATCAAAAGGTTGTCTTAAAAGGCCGAAGCCAACTTAAAACTTATAAAAAGAAAGAGTATAAAAAGATTTATAAAGAGGTTTTTTCTTTATTGAATAAAAATTGCGTAATTTAAGCTTTTTAGTTGTAAAAAAGTTTTAGTAGCTTTATTATCAAAGATATTAGCGTAATTTTATAATATATTTAGTATATACTGCACTTATGCTATAGATACGTTTGGTATATATACTTTAGGCGTAATACACGTGCTATTACTTTAAAGTACTTCTAGAAAGTAAGTTTTAAATTTATAAGTCTTATGTTCTTTAAAAATACTTTAGTAGCTACTAAGTTAATATTTACTCTTATATATTTTTAATGTTACATCTACTTTCTATAGTTAATACAAATACCTTTCTAGCTTAAGAAGAAGTTACTAAGTATTAGTAGTGCGCCTTTTTTGTCTACTTTGTACACAGTAACTTTTATAATACGCTCTACGCTATTATTATTTATTAAGTACAGCTAAAGCTTGTAAGCTGCATATATGTTCTACTTTTAAGGTCTAATTTAGCCTAGGTAGAGAAGTTTTATATTCTAAATAAGTTTTAGATCTATTTCTATAGCTATTTTCTAACTAATAAGGCTAATATCTACTTATAAGTCTAAAATAACCTAAAGTTCTTTCTTTACTCTAGTTACTAAGTATGTGTAACACATGCGCTATATTTTTAGTAAAATATTTATTCGTACGCGCTTTACTAACTATAAGTTTATAGTAAGGCTTAACCTTTTCTTATTTAGTTTATATTAACTAAGACTTTGTTAAAGTTGCTACTTTAGCACTTATTAGCGTAATATTTTTTTTTCTAGCACTTAAAGCATGTAATATTATTACTATTCTTATACTTTTTAAGTGTATCTAGTAGAGTAGCTATAAAAAAGTATTTTTTTTTGTAAAAGTACTTTAGTAATACTAATTATATATAATAAGTGCTCTGTACAAATTTTATTTAAATATTAATTTAAGTGCAATAAAGTTTTCTTTAGTTAAAAAGATTTAATAGTAAGTAGTAATAGTATACTATAGTTTAAGCCTTAGTTTTGTAAATAAGTGCTAGTCTTTTTATACTTTATTATATAATTAGAGTTAATTTTTTAAGATATTAAGTTAAGTTATAGATAATTAAATAATTTAATTTTTTTACTATATAGTATGCGTATGCGTAGTTTCTACTTTAAAGCTATAGTTAATAAGGTCTAAAAGCAAGTTAAGTATATATTATTTAAAGTAATTCTAAAGTAGCACTTCTTTATTTGCTTTAAAAAAATACTAATAGTAAGTATACTAAAGCTTTTAAGCCTCTACCTTAAAATACTATATTACTTAAATTACTTTATTATTATCTTTTCTAAATTTTTATAGTAGTAGCTAAAACGCTACTTTGTAAAAATAAGTAAACTTAAAATGTTTTTTAAAAGTTTTACTTAGGTATTAAGCTAGGTTTTTAAGTTTTAACGCGTATTATATATATATAGTAAGTATTACTTTAAGTGCGTTCTGCGCGCGAGATAATATAATTAGTAGTATTAGTATATTTAAGATTTCTTCTTATTTAACTTCTTCTAGTTATACTACTTCTTCTTCTAACTTTTATAATTATTATAAGAATTAAGATTTATTGTGTTACTTTTTTATAATATTAATATGCTTCTTAAGTGTTGTAAGTGCGCCTTAAGTGCGCTCTTTAGGCTCTTTAGGTGTAGCAGGCCTTAATAAAGTTTAAGAAGGATTAGAGAGTTTAAATACAATAGAGCTTTAGCTTCTTTAATTACTTTAAGTATTAGATTATGTTAAGAAAGCTATTTGTAGACTATTAGCTTGTAGGAGAAGGTATTATTTTATAAAAGGTGGCTTTAGGCAATAGTACTTACTTTACACTACAGAAGATAGTAAGAGATAGCTCTAGAATAATAATGTGTGTATATTTTAAGCAATAATACCTATAGGTGTCTTTATAGGTAAGGAGCCCCTTATAAGCACAATTGCAGGTGGGCAAGCTAACGATAAGCGAGCTTGGCAGATCTAGCCAACACGCGAACATCTGTGACAAAAATTAAACTTTTAAAAAAAAAGAATTTATATATAACTTCTTTATTTGTTAATTCTTTTAAGATATTCTTTAGATTCCAGTATTAAAAAGTCTAGAACTATAGACTTGGAATTATACTCAAGTTTATTATAGCTTAGTTAAAAAGTTTACATCTGTATACAAAGTATATAAAGTAAATATTTATTAGACTAAGCTATATCAAACTAAAGTGAAATTCTAGACTTATAGATCTAGGCTTCTAGACTCTAAAACATTAAATTTTTTAAAAAGAGGTTAGTGTTTAAAGGAGTTATAGCTAGTTAAATACTAGAGATTTGCTTAGATTACTATGGCAAAAACCGCGCGTTGGCCCGTCCACCTTGGTATGACTTACGTTTCCAAGAGCGCGTCGCGAAGCTTTTCCTAACAAAACGAATTTCTAACTGAACACTGGCTCTGCGGTTCATGATCATGCTCCCACAGAGCTTTAATGACGCTGCAGATTGAATCGGCTGCCTTAGCTTGTTGTGTATCACTATCCCGCTACGGCTCAGCACAATCAACTCTCACGTACGTGGCCCCATCGAATTTTTGCAACAACACAGCATCATCCGGAATGAGGATTACGTACTGCAGATTTTTGTTCATCTGACGTGCCAATTAAGATTAGTCTTGGCACCTTGCTGACATGACGGAGCCAGGGTAAACGTCCCCGGGTCTAATTGCGACCTTTTGATGCAGCCTCATGTATCGCTCCAACAATCTCTCTATGATTCTACTTCAGATCTGGTAGCTCAATGAAAGGCGCCACAATGTGGGATGGCATAGGCATCCACCGTGCTTATAACGATCTTACCATTTTCTGACGGGATAGTCAATGATCTTACTGACCTCGGCTTCAAATCTATGGCTACACGTGGTCAATCAGTCTTTGCACTGCTCTACATGGCCAAACTACGTAGGTAGCCGGCAGAATCCAGCCGTTCATCGACATGGTTGGCAAATCCTGGCCGCATTTTCTGCTCCCAAATACATGCACGTGAGATTACCAACGTGCTTGATAGCTTCGCATTGGCTCAGTCTGGCTTCAAACGAAGTCTAAACATTAGCGTAATAGACCACCTCCAACCAGTACGTTATCGGCCCTTTAGCGATGCTATGGACCCTCCAACCTGCGTGTCGGTGGCGGATTAATAGCTCGCGGGTAGTAGCGAGCTCATCTTCTATACATTGACTTAGCAGCACTTTAAACTTAGGCACTCACTTCCCCAGAAGCCTAGAAACTGGTATTTGGCTCCGGTCTGCTATCTGCTAGGGTGTCCCAGACCTGCCCATCTTGGTTCAAGTAGGATGCAGGCAAGGTGTAATTGGCCTGGCCGTACAGTCTTACATTACTATCAAGAAGTACATGCATGTGAGCGTCGTCTAAGATATTTCAAGAGTGTGATAGAACGTTGGAACGCATATAAAAATCATTGACATTGTCTTTTGGGTACGTCTGGCCGTCCAATTGTGTGCGCAAAGAATGATACCGACAGACTGGTGACCAGCTACTCCTAATTCAATACCACGGCAATAGTAGAAAGTTTCGAAAGCGGCATCGCGTCGGGCGACCGGAGACAGCGCTGTAATGGCATTAACAATATGTTTGTGAATTATGTGACAGTAGTATTCAAAGAGTGCTCCACTTCTGCCAGCCGACATCCCACGATTCGACATAATCGCCCAAGAAATTGACCCAGATACTTACATAGAGATGAATCAATTTAACAATATATACCATCGCAAGACAACCTTTTGATGTAACCACACATTTTGTAGACACCTTTTTAGTAAAAAAAGATTTATTGCTAACAATAGGTATCTAGGCTCACGCCCCCTTATTCAGCATTGCCGGCACGCAATTAGTGTGTTATATATTTAAACAGAAACAAAAATGCGCAATATCTTTTTAACTAACTTTCTTAACTAATAACTATTTACTAGTAACTATTTACTAATAACTATTTACTGCTAACTGCAACTTCTGTTGTCTCTATTGCTATTCTAGCAGTGTTGCAGTTGCGGCGTTTCTAGCATGCGCCTATACTTAGATGTAAACATACAACAACAGTATTACTATCTAAGCATAGCTCTCTTATTTTTAAAGGCGACTTACAAAATCCTCCTGCTTGTTAGTTTGTTCTAGCTGCTTAATAGCTAGTTTAACACGCTCTTGCTCCTTGTAAAGCTACTACAAGGTCTCTCTATTAAGGTTGTATTTGCGCAGGAGGAGATTATTACTGCACCTAGACTATTAATATGCGCAACGTATTTAATAGAGTTGCTGCTAAACAAGCCTTTCACAACCTCTATTGTAACCTTAACATCTATATTACTAGTCGCATTAATAAGGTGTTAATAAATAATAGAATTTAACTTCTACGTCTACCTAATTACTATAAAAGCTACCGCTAACAGCTCCTCTTTAACTAACTAGGGAGGCTGCCTAACAAAAGTAAACGCAGGCTTTATAATTTACTACTATAGCTTTTTTTTATAGTAACTTAGTAAAGTCTAACTTTACTTAATATAAGCTATTACTTTTTATATTAAATAAAAAGAAAAATAGTTTAAGCATTGTATTATTTATATATAGTACTATATAGTGTAGGAAATTCTAAAGGTAAAAAGCAGCAGGTAGAAAGCTTTTATAAAGTATTATAGGCTCTTGCTATAGTAGTGTACGTGTCCTTACTCTTCTCTATCTCCTCTACCTCTTCTACCTCTATTTTAATCTTGTTGCTAGCTATAGGCTAGCAATTGCTGTTAAACACGTTTTAATTAGAATTGTTTTTTAGTACTTTTAGCAAATTTTTTAACTCTAATTTTGCTTTGTAGTTTAAGCTTTTCTGCTCTAAGCGCTTAGCGCGTAGACCTTATCTACTTACTGTTTAAATTTTATTAACTATACATAATCTTTTTTAACTTTTGCGACTAATTAGTAGAGAGCAGCTGCTTTTCACTTTTTTAGAAAACCTATTTTGACTACAACAACAACCACCACCTTTAATACCTTTAAAAAATAAATACCATCGCCATCTGTGTGCTGCTCTTGAAGCAGTACAGTGCACTAGAGCAGGAAAGTACGTGCTCGTTACTGGCGCAGTAGAAAACATTGGTCGAGCAATCGCTCTGTCATGGGCGAAAGCAGAGGCTGCAGGCACCGTGATCTGTATTCGCAATGTGAAAGACCTGGAGCTTATGGTCACCGAGCTCAATCGGCTCAACCCTTCAGGAAAGGTCTTTGCTATGGCCTGCGACACCGCAAGATCGGCCAATGTCACCAAACTATTCCTTGCTATCAAGGAGCTATTTGAGAAGCTGGATATAGTCATAGCAAACGTCAGTGCCGCACATTTCAGTGAACCAGAAGAGACGGACGAAAACGACGAGTGGCGGGCCGATATGATAACAAAGTTCCGCAGCACGCACCTTCCCGCCCACCAGTACATCCGTAATTCGGTCCCGGCACCAGCTGGGACATTCATATCTATCACTTCTGGTACGGATACTATCTTGGGCTCTGGTCTCTCTTTCTATAGCATTGCGCAACAAGCCGATCGCCGCCTCATCGAATTCCTCGACATCGAGTACCCAAAAATGAAAGCTTCCTCACTCGACGTGGGAAGTTTAAGGATAATCTGGAGCTTACCGGGATGTTTTCGGTGTGGCTGAGCGGTGGGAGAGCGAACAAGCTCCAAGAGAGCTGTGTACATGTTACTTGGGATGTGGAGGAGTTATAGAAGGTATCGGATCATCTTTTGAGGAATGACTCGTTGTTACACCGAAAGAAACGTTTATTGGTGTTGTTGCGACAGTAGCTTGACGCCTTGGGGAACCAAGGAGCAAGATACGCACAATCCTTCACGATCAGGGGAGCTCAGCATGTCGAAAGTTCTTGAAGGAAGAGGATTTTCGAGATGAATGCAACGCCGGTACTCATACCAGGTCAACGTTACTCAATAAGATGGTCTTGATGCGCAGTGATTGTACGGCTACACTTCCACGATCGTGTGTATTGGCCCAGCCAAACGTCTCTCAATCTCTTGCCATGACGCCATACGACGCTTTTCTTGACTCCATAGGGACCCTTTGACACCATGTGTCCATATCCAATAATCGCATAGTATGATCTCATCCTCGTCGCCATAAAAGCTAACCGGCACATCAACTTCCCATATGCGTACTGTGTCAGTGTCCTTCCAACTCCGCGTCCTTTTTGGTGTACGATGATTCGAGTTGACATCGACTAGAATAGCATCCAAGCTTTTACCATTGTATGATCTGAAAATGACATCGATATCTTCGGCTTCCAAATCGACGGGTCGCATCATGACCAGCGTTTGGAGTGACGGTATCTTGAGACAAAAAGCTACCTCCAGATCCGTGAGTTCCTGAGTAGTGATGGCAAGCCGCTTCAGGTTGGGTGGTGGGTGTCGAAAGTAGTTAAGCACATCATAGCTTATGACAAGTTCTTCCAGATACGGCATATGTGCGAAAACATTGTTCTCAGTGACGTGTGGCCTGATCCGCTCGACTTCTCTCGGTGTCGCATAAATCGGAGACAGGTCTAAAGCAAGCCTTTTGAGCGTAGGCCCAATTAGACTACAAAGGTCGATTATTTGTGGTAGTCGCACCAAAGGCGTATGATTCCCTTCTACCAGCCTTCGCACCTCTGCTGGTGAGACGAAGATAGAGGTGATGTTGCGTAGAACTTGGGCTTCCGCAAACAATCTGTCGTTGCGCCCGGCTTCTCCGTACTCGAGAGCTTGTGGATTACGTCCAAGACTTAATCCCAGTGTTCTGCGAAATCGCGCATAAGTCGTACAGTTGTCCAGATATAGGCAATGAGAGTAGAGATATCTAGTGGCTATGAGGTAAGTGTTGCACGATACCAAGGTGAGCGCGCGCAATGTTTTGGTGATGATGCATGATGGCCCGTATGCTACGGGCTGCTGGCCGTCACAGGTACTAACAAGTTGGTCGAGAACGTTCAGAAAGAGCTCCAAGGGTAGTTTCGAGAATGCTCGCTGCATGCCTATCTGGGGTTCAGAATGAGTGGCCATATCGCTAAGTGGCGTAGGAGCTGGTGGATGCAAAGTTGTCAGAGCAAGGAAGTGAGGTAAACCATAGATTGAATCCACGGACGCTTACGTCATCATCTGTGCAAGGATGACCGACCTGATACCAATAGCATACCGCGCAAACGAAAGTCATGATAGAACCGCGGCGGCCGTGACTTCCGTATCGCCATGGAGTAAAATCGTGGTATGTATAAAAAAGCGGCCGAATACGGAAATAATGCAGTTCTGTAATGAAGATCGAAGCGCTGGCCATTCGGTTCGGGCGAAAGCACATCCGAGAAGTCCAAGGCGGGGAAAGGCGAAACTTCGCATCTCATCACTCTGCTCCAACCCATAACTGCGTCTCAACGTCTCCAACGGCCTGTTTAATATCTTCTCTGGCCCACGTCTTCCTTCTTCTGTGTTGCCTGCAGGACAGACCAAGATGAATTCTCCGGGTCCACGCGTCGCCATGATCCAGACGGAGACAATTTACGAATAAAGTGCATCTCATAGTCTGATCTCCACATTTCGAAAAGAGGTCGTGACGGCCTCTTGAGCAAAGTTTGAATTATACGAAGTCACGCGTAGTCGAAAGGAGAGCATGCGGAGTGGTAACTCTCATTGCGCGCGACGCAGTTACTAGGGAAATTCACAGATGCTATGCATCGAAGAGCACGTTGAATTAGCTGACATTATCACGTTTACATGTCTTCGAAATACCCGATTTTGTTCTCCGGATACAAAGCGTCCCACTGTTCCACCAACTCAAGAGCCAGGTAACGCTTGCTAGTGTTTAGCATCCCAGCAGTCACGACTTTGAACAGCTTCCTTGCGATAGCGCCTTCGCGCGATAGCCCAAATTTGATGTACTCATCTGAAGCCGTACTCCTAAAGGCTTCCTTAAGTACCTTGCGATGCTCCGCAGACGGCTCGTATGTAGCCACGTCTTCGTCCGTTTCGTCAACGAAGTCCCCTTTCCAGGCCCAAAGTGGAGCTCGAAGAGAGACAAACTTGGGTGCAAAGCAAGCCATGTCTCAGTCTATAATGCCATTAATTCTCACTGCCGTGGAACTTGTGATCTCGGCGATGATATTACGAGGAAACAAGTCGCCGTGCGCAAGGTGAAACTGCTGACCCAGCCATACACGTCGGTCCAGAGCATGTACAACAGCAATCAGCGCATCCCACAATATCTTGTTGTAACATACTTTTGCGACATTGCCCTCATACTCTTGCCAGCGCTCGCAATGATCAACCATATACTCGCAAGGTGTTTGATGCGGTGATGAAAGCTCTCTCGGCTGCGGAAAATTCGACCATATCTTTGTTTCTTTGGGCGTGGGAACGGGAAACTAATCCAGTGTGATAGCTGCGCTTGCGGAGGTCGGATTGCTGACTGAGACTGTACCAGCCCCCGCTGTGGTCAAAGTCGCGATCTTCTCCACGATGCTTGTGATCTGCTGCACGGCCGATATTCTTTGTGGCATGTTGAGCTCATTCCACAAAATATGCATATCTATTCCCGGTAGCAGGGTCTGTAAAGTGTACGGTCTTCCTAGCGCATTTTGTGAATGTAGATCGTACTCCTCGATGCTAGGTATGGGTAGTGCTAGGCGTGAGCTGACAACACGTTGCGTAACGACGTCGCGAGGGACGTGGCGCAAAGCAGGACCAATCGCCTCTCCGTATTCATCAAGAGGTATTCTTAGAGCAAAATCTCGACATTTTGGAGGTATTCCAAAAAAAAAATTGGAGACCTTTTCACTGAAAGCGATACCCGAGTCCCGTCGTTTGGCATCTGGTTGCAGGGTCAATGCCACAACTAAATTGCATGAACCATCTCCAAGTTTATTGATCGAGAAGTTCTCGATCTCGCCATTTGGAAACCAATCCGCGATGAGTTGCAGAATTTGCAATTTTAACCCCAGGATTCTTTCACCTTCCTCTAGAAAGGCATGGCCATGCTCGATGAACATGTTTTTGTCGTGGAAATAATGTGGAGATTTTTTTATCACCGTTTCTAGAGAATGTGGGCCCTTCCATGCTCGCGATTTTATCTGGAAGTTCTGCTACGACCGCATCGATACGGGCCAGCTCTTCTTCGCTGAATAGTATGTCGAAAAGCTTTCCTTCAAATCCGGATCCAGGAATTGCGGGTCGTTTTCTGTCTATTTCAAAGAAATGAGAGTATTGCTTTGTCGTCGTCACCGTTGAGTGAATTGTTCGGTCATCGGGAAGTTTGGCATATTGAACTTTTTGATGCGGAGCGATATGTCGCATCGTGAATAGAATCGTGCTCATTGTACGTTTTTGATGAATATTATAAGCGTACAGTGTCTAGCTAGGTAGGCGATCACAAAAGACTAAATTTTGCTTCTGGGTATGTGGGTGGGTGTTGAATTGACGAAGATGGCGGTGGATGCAAACGATTTTTAGAGTTTGAGCACGTTTAACTTGCGATGTCTCTAATTTAAATGTCTCGGCCTGTGTGTGTATCGAACGGAAAGCTTGACTAGCCGCTACCTAGGTAGTTGTTCACATCTTTTGTCAGGTTCTACGGTGATCGGCCATTCACAACTCCCACATTTTGAATGGCCTATTCATAACCATACTCTCCAGCACAAGACATCGCAGTTCCAAGATATATGATTGGGTATGACTACCACTGTCACCATAAAATGACAAAGATTGTCAAGAGTAAGAACCAAACATTGCACATTCTTATTCCATAGAGAACGAAAAGAACGTTTTAGTACTGAACCAGCCACCGACTCCTCTTAGCTATATGGATGCATAGCTGCATATCATACACGCGTTAAGATGTTTCAGTGCTATTCTGAGACATCGTAGTCATCCGTATCATGTTCAATAGCTTCGGCCCGCTCATGACCCTTCCATGCCACTGCAATCATCTAATTCAAACTTCTCAAGCGGTTGGACACCATCCTCAGGATGAAGCTCGTTCCACTCATCAATCACATCTTCTGCCTCTTTGTAGTACCAAGGCCCGAAGATGCCATGTTGGAGAACAACAAACATGCGTCTAGCGAGCATGGATTCTGGTGCGAAGGCGTGGAGTTTGTACTTTTCTGACGCATTGTCGATGAATATCTGTTTCATCATCTTACCGTCCTCTTTTGATGGCGACAAGTTCGCCATAGACTCTTCGTCTTCGACACAAGAATTGATGTCCTTTTCCTGGGAAACCCACAACCAGAACGGTGCGCGATACGCCATGAACTCTGGTGCTAGAACTGCTGAGTCCCAATCGATGATACCTGTGATCTCCACTTCAGTCTCGCTAAAGACCTCCCCGAGGATGTTGTATGGCTTCAGATCACCATGAACAAGGACACATGGCCCCTCGAGAAAGCCGCGTTTGTCCAAAGACTTCGATATGGCAGCGAATGCGTCCCAGAGCGCATGAAAAGCTGCGTCCTCGTGTTCTGACCTGTGGTACTCACGCCACCGCTCGCAAAATTCGAGGAGAAATTCGACAGGCTTTTGGACCTGCGTTGGGCAGATAACTGACCCATGTTTTTGGGCTCCGAATGACGGAACACGAAATTTCTCGACTGCTAGAGGGCCTGAGGGCGAGGAGAGAGTTGCTGCTGAGATTAGTCCAGCCGGACCCTCCACCGCAGCGATCGTAGAAGCCAGCTCAGTGACACGTTTCGCTATGCACTTCTTCTGATCCGGATTCAGCTCTTCCAATATCAGAGACAGATTTTGACCAGGAATACGCTTCTGGATCATGTAAGGCTTTCCAATGGCGTTGTTGCAAGTGATATCATAGCTTACGACCTCTGGTGTTGGCAAAGCGACATGTGCATCAGCAACCTGTAGGCCAGCAACTTCAAAGTCGACGTGAAAATCTTCTTCTGTGCCCGTTCCACGAGGAATGCGGACAATGTATGAATCAACGCCTAGTGATTGCGTTGTATGGCGAGGTCCAAGGCATCGGGCTATCGGCGCTATAAACCAAGAGAGACCAGGCTTTTTGGGCCTATATGCGATGCTGACTGCAACAACTCGGTTGTAAGATCCGCCCTTTAAATGTGTAACTTTGATCCTGGAGAGGTCGCAGTGGAAGTGCTTCGCGACTACATCCATGACTTTGTGCTGAAACGTTTCGAACGGTTCGTGTTCATAGACGACGGTCGAAGCCTGAGAAATGCTGGAGCTGCTAGACACTTTGAGAGAAGGAGACTGCGTACGGCCGACTTGCTCTGGCTGGTTTTCGCTTTCCATGTTATGGGATAACATGGACGCCGTTCAAAGTATGCAGGTTGATCGAAGTGATCCAGTTGCTGTAGCGCAAGCGATAATTAATTTTAAGGTGAGTAAACAATTTGGTGATATGTTGCAATAATAAGGAAAAAGGCACGGATTCGTTTGTTATATGCTTGACGATTGTGGCGCATTGTTTACCGCCGACTTCTTTGTTCCATACGGTTGGAACATCGTACGCTCACAGGATGCCGGTAGCTGCTATGAGATGCTCAAAGTAAAAATGAAGGTACTTCTAGGCCTCTCCCATATAAGAATACAATGCACTGTTCCCAGATTCGCCGTACCTTGTGAATTTCGGGCTTTCGTTGTGCCCTACGCATATAAAATGATGTACTTCCAACGCTGGATAAATGTACACAGACCAACAAGGAAAAACACCCAGAGAACACCCAATAGTGCAGACCAGAACGTAAATTATATCACGCAAACCAGTAGTATCCAGACTTCATGCCGCAAATGTCCTCAAAAATGCACCATTGCCCTGGTGCTGGCGGGTGGGTTGGCGATATCAGCCCAGGTGGTTGTACCAAACAGAGGAAGAACGGGCTTTTCTTCTGTACCAAGCATGAAATGCCATGCCGTGGTGGTTGTCCCGGCTGGTTCCATCTTAAAAATCAGTCGGGCTGCCAGGAATGTAGGCAGAGAATGCAAGCTCAAGAACGACGTGAGCAAGCTGCGGAAGCTAGGATCAGGGAAGACGAAAAGAGGAGAGAGGCCGATGCCTTCTGGAACCCAGGGAAGGATAGGAAGAAACCAACAAAGTAGATTGAGCCATACTAAGCATAGACTGACAAAGTAAGGTAAGATGGGTCGATAGATGTTCCACGCTTCGGAGTATTCCGAGTAGATGTGATCTAGACAGTCTTCTCCTATATCTTTCCTGATAAATCGTAAGTGGTAAAGATTTCGTTGGTCGTCACACAAGAAATATCCTTTGGTATCCAACGTCCATGTCCCGACAAGTATTTGCTTCACTGTCGTGAACATTGCTGGTAGTTGAAACATAAGCCAAGAGAGACGGAGCGCACTCCTCGTTTCTTAGAAACGCCCTCAATGCTCTTTAAGGCGGACCAGAACAACGGGAGCATGGCCATCCATATCTCTCTTTTTCACATCCACGATTCCGGATGCTTCAACAAAATCACGCAGACGTTCGTAGCCGTAGTTGCGTGCATTTAAATCAGGCGAAATCTTGCTGAGATGTCCACCGACGTCGGCTAAGTGAACCCAGTTATCATCAACGCTTCTGCAACTATTGACAGCCCTAGCCAATCCCTCGACTGCGGCCAGATCGAGCTTTCTCTTGCCTGGTTCTTTGGTCGTGCCCAGGGAGGAGAAGGGGCCACCAACACTGAACGGTCGATTTGAGAGAGAAGTTCCTTCCGGCGGCACATGAAGCACATCGAAGTATGTAAACTTGTCACATGCAGCGATGAAAGCGGTACTGGTTTTGCGTTCTCCAAGTCCGTAGACGGTCATACCCTGTTCTCGAATGCGGGATGCGAGTCGTGTAAAGTCGCTATCGCTTGAGACGAGACAAAAGCTTGAGAAGCGGCCGGTGTACAGCAAGTCCATTGCATCGATTATCATGGCACCGTCAGTGGCATTTTTTCCGGTAGTATATGCGAATTGCTGGATTGGTGTTATCGAATGATCGAGTAGGCACTGTTTCCACCCACTGAGCAATGGAGAGGTCCAATCACCGTATATCCTCTTCACGCTGGCTGTACCGTATTTGGCGATCTCAGCCATAAGGCCGACGATGACCTTAGGTGAAACATTGTCGCCATCAATCAAGACCGCTAGACTGGGATCCTTCGATGTCATTGTTCTTCCTTTGAAATTGATTGTGAAATAAGGCTGTTGTCTCAAGCAGAGGATCGCTACTACCCCGCAATACCATAATACGCTAATCCCAGTGGGGCGTAGGGTCTCAGGCCGCATGGCATCCGCATCTGCTGAACAGGAGGACTTCTCTTGTACTATTTAGCGCTTCAACTTGGGTTTACCAGTTCACATGCTTATGGGCGATAACATTCATCTCCAATGGCGAGAGGAAAGCTGCGCCATTTGTCTTTCCATGTTATTCCCTATCCTGGCCAAATTTCCTTCCAGACTTCTGACCAACAGCAATGCCCGCTCCGGCTATCAAAAGTCTTGTTTAATTCTCGGCCGACGCATAACCTGTTTCCCAGCTCGAGCTCCCTCAGAGTACAATTGTTGCAAGGCGTGTCTCGTGGATCACGTCGGAAGACCCAGCTCACGCGCGAATCAGCGTGCCGCGTTCTGGGAAGCCCAGTCAGTCAGAAACTTATTCATGACATGCGAACTATCCATGTGTAACATTTTACGCGAGAGAGCGGATATGGCCTTGGTATTGGCTTTCGCATCGTGGCAAGGATCGAGTCTGCGAGCGCTACATCCAGTGCTGCGTTAATCAGAGCCTGATGGATGACAACCTTGGTAGAGATGCCCAAACTTCTAACCGGTACGTATGGTTCAATAAATGCGTACTCTAAGCAGCAAAGATTAAGTGTGAGACTCGTGAGGTTGCCGATTGCTTAACGCTTCTTGATTTCTTCTGTGTCCCCACCGGTACGCAGTATCTCGATAATTGGTTGCCGATTTTTGAACAGCTTTTGATTAGTTCGCAAATTTCGGGAAGTGATGAGATACGCCGTTCAAGTTCTAAACGACACAGTTCTGTGCCGTGGTGCTGTAAGACGGTACTAAAAGTCGTGTCGCCCACAAGTCTAACCCTGGAATGATAGCGAGACTTTGTAATTGTCCTTTGGTTGTCAAAGGCGCCGAATAATGTGGGTTATCTTCTTCCTGAAAACCACAACCGCCCTACGCCTGTGAACAGTGCAACACATGGTCTCTTTCTCCGCTCGGGGCTGGGCTGTGGCACACACGGACATGCCTGGGGTTCGGCCTGTATATTGAGATTATCTGTAGCAAGGCTTGGCTGTTATAGTACGTGTTAGATGTATCACTCAACGAGTATGATCCCATAATGCTGTTTAAGCATGGGGGAATCGCGAACAGGCACTCCGGTTCTCCTTTCCCTCCTGTCATATCTTTTGGTTAGTTGATGCTGCTCAAGCTGATGGTATGAACATGAAATCTGTAAGACGGAAAGTGTTCACGCAGCGCTGACAGGACCAGGAAGGGAACTCGGTCCGTAGCAGCCTATATGACGTCCTTGAAAATAAGAGTAGAGAGAAATCGTGCAACCGGTATCCATGTGTGACCTGTTCGAACTCGTATCTTCGGGCTAAAGCCCTCTTACCAACCTGTTGGTTCGGATTTCACGCAGAAAACGCGGATGAGTCATGTGTAGGTCTTCCTCACCTGGGCATCGTCGATCGCAGCACTTCCATCAGCAGTATCATCTTCATCGACTCATCTTGCCGCTCCTCATTCGAACGCATCGCCTCAGTAGCTCTTGAGAATTGAATATAGGTCTTGAATATTGAACATAGTTCTTGCTAAAGCCAAAGAATTCCTCCAGTGCCTTGGTCTTAATGCGCAGCTGTTTCGCGTCACTCGCTTTAATCAGTAATAGCAAGAGTCTCTCGCGCGTCACGGCGGCACAGCATTCTTTGTTTATGGGCGCAAATGCTTAGAGGCTTTCCAAGTCACCCGAAGGACGCGCCTGGTGGCTGGGAGTTGCGTGCGCAAGGTCGGGTTAAAAGGCATATCAGGACAGTATGTTCTAATGAGCCAATGTCTGTACAAATAGTATATGACACTTAATTGGTGGAATTGGACAGCCGCGCGCGTTACCAACTAATGCGACGTAAACATATAGATCTCTCAAGGCGTAAGATGATGCTTCGAGGCGACACGCGGCCGTCGTTGCGGCACAGCGCGTGGGATACGAATGTAGGCGATCAGCATTGTGCTGGTACTCAATTGATCACTCGCTGTGTACAGTGATCAATTTCCTTCGTTTGTGAGGTCTTGCTGCAAATGCGCGCGCCTATGACCGACTGCCTGCAGAACTCACGTCCACCAGCGCCTTTTCGGTCCTTATTGTGCGGGCTGGCGTGAAGGAAGTGAAGCATTGCTATGAGAAATCTGCACTGAGATCTTTTCCACAGAGTACTGAAGTTAGCGAGAATCTTTCTTCTCCTTTGGGGTATTTTTGACTGTTTTCACGAGCATTTTGAATGTATTCCAAAAAATAAGCTAATTCGATTAGGCTTAACTCGATGCCGATTCACAGTATGTCGACTGCTAACATCAATCTCGGCCATTGACCTGCTCAAATTTCTTAGAATTTTCTCTTTCGCGTTGATTTATCGCAGTGGTTTCCAAACGCGTTCTAAACCTCCCTCGCAACTGACGTAAAGATCAGCCAATCAGATTGAAGTCTGCGCAGACCAATCAAATACGTCATCAACCTACTAACCTGTACCAGCGAAACGCGTCGTGGCGATGGTTACTACGCGTTCTTCATCACTTAACCTGAAAAAGGTAGACCTTGTCACCCAAACCCCTTCAATCTAGTTTTGCAAGGAGCCTAACAAACCTACAACCGTCGCGCGTAAAACTATCGTCGTGCGAAAGTCTTGTTTATCCGTATGCCCCCTTATAGCAGCTCATCCATCTTAATTCACCCATTACGCTTTTCCACGCGTGTCTTTGGCTCTACGCATCCTAGCTGGAGCTGGTGAACCTGCTTATTCTCTGATCACCACCGCTGCGAAATTGTGGACGAGAAAAAGCCTCGAGCAGTGCGACATCTACCTTCTACTACATCAACGGAGGAGAATCCGTTGCTCGCCTGTTCTTCTTCCCAAGCGAAGGCGCCATTATTGCGCAAACTCGGCTTTTTTTCATTGGAGGGAGGGCAATAAAGGGGCTTACTCGAGCCGTAGTTGGAGGAAGGCCTGAAGAAGTGTGGGTTACCAAGCACGCAGAACCCGTAACCATGAAGCGAGGTGCCATCGACTCGTTTTTCAAGCGTCCCGAGCCCAAGAAGCCGAGATATGAAGTTAGTTCGCAAAAGTCTAGCCATGCATCCTACCCCTTCGCCGTTCCACATCTGCCCGTTTCGTTTGCAGAGCAGTTGGGATTCGCTCCTGCCGAAGAGGGTAAGCCCATGAACGATCAGTTGGATCTGGATCTCGTGTACTATCAGCCCTACATCCCTTCCAGCATCGCGCCAGGACTCTTCGAGTTCCTTCGACAGGAACTTCCGTTCTACCGCGTACAGTACAACATCACCCGCGGGGGAGTGCAAACACAAATCAACACCCCGCGATTTACGACCGTCTTTGGTGTTGATGATACATCTCGCTTCACATCTGATGGCAGCGTCGTAGACGCAAAGACCGGAAAGCCAGTTGAAAAGAGTCGATACAAATGCGCACCTCGTCCAATCCCGCAGTGTCTGGAAGAGCTGAGAAAGGTGACGGAGGGAACTACTGGCGAGACCTTTAATTTCTGCCTAGTCAACTACTACGCCGATGGGAAAGACAGTATATCATATCATTCGGACGATGAAAGGTTCCTCGGTCCCAATCCAGCAATTGCGTCGCTTAGCCTAGGTGCGAAGCGCGACTTTCTGATGAAGCACAAGCCTATCCCACCCAAAGAGGGCGTTGTGACGGAAGAGCCGAAAGGCATCAAATTACCTTTGGGCTCGGGAGGTAAGAAACTTTCCTGTACTCGTTGCGTGTGAGACATGTACTAACTTTGTACACCCATCTTTAGATATGGTCTTGATGCGTGGTAAGACGCAAGCGAACTGGCTGCACAGTATACCGAAGCGCGCAGGCCCTGAGGCGGGCAAGGGGAGGATCAACATCACCTTCAGGAAGGCGATGATCAAGGGTGGTACGGAGAACTATTATCAGTATAATGTTGGCACTGGAGGGGTGCATAGGTGGGATGCAAAGACTGAAAAGATGGTGCCCCGGACAGCCGCATTGGAGACAGAAGCGACTGGGAGTAGTATTGTCAGTGGCCATGGAGCAAGCAACTGAGTCTGAAGGGCCATGATGAGTGGCTAATGTGATTTTGACAAGAATGAATCTATGTTAGTGACCTGTCATGGCCACATCGTAGATGATATGAAATTCGATAGCCATCTCGTGTTTCATTGAGCGGTACAAGATCTTTGTGGAGGATCTGTAGATGTGGCGGGTAATCAAGACGGCGCTGGCGGGGCAGGTGGCTTGAGAGTGGCTGGGGAAATCGCGACCACGAGCAGCCCTGACATGTGGAAGGAAGCATGACGAGTCTTCAGCAACCAAGAACAAGTTGACAGTGGATATCTTCTCGTCGTTTTCAAAGATAGATGCTGCACAGATTGGTAAAGTCACGTGGGTATGGCTGGTAGTGACATGGTGAAGGGTCGTGTCGCAATCCCCAGCACAGCTTGGCGATATTTTGAGGGTGGTCGGAGTTAAAGACCGCCTAATTCTCTCCGCGTCCACACCAGTCTTTGACTACAAACACCACGACGACCACTTGCGAACTCTTCCAGCCTCGTGGTATCCGAGTCGCCAAAGCTAGCGCATGACATATACGCTGTAATTGAACGCTTTGCATCTCCCAAGGGCGCTATCGTAAGGTGGGCGCGTTCGATGAGAGAGCTGGCGGTGCGTGCAATCCTGTTTGAGAATGAACGAATCAGCGCATGGCCTTGTGATTGTGCAGCCGCTGACAAAGATTAATAGGCATCAACGAGTCTTTGATACGCCATTGTCCCAAATTCCTTCCACTGCGTACTCGATTGCCCATTGTGTGAGCTGCGTCTTCCTCAGCAAGAGGTAGCACTGCGCACGTCACCACGAGAAAAGACCGGCCGGCGACGAACACCCTACACACGTCTGAGCATAGATTCGTACATCAAAAGAGGCAGACCTACAGATAAGGAGCGGAAAGTGTGTCTTGCTTGATGAAAAGCACTGGCTAGAAGAGCGGAAGCAGATCGCACAAGTCGACACTAGGGCAGTGCATACAAGCCAACACGAGGGCAGTGCAACCATTTCAATCGCATGTCAGAGGGTCATATCACTGGGCGCTTGCAGATAGTTCAGTTTCGGCAGGTTTAAAGACCGCACCGGGCCACCATCGCACAATCGCACACACCTTACGATCTTCGACACATTCTCTTCTCCAGCCCGCAGACTGGCGACCGACCGAGTCTGCACGAGACGACTCCGGACCACCAAAAACCCTGGTTCTGCGTCTCAGGCGACCAACAACGCGTGAGATTTCATCATTGATCTCGAACGGACTTAACCCTTAACTCCGTAGTCTCCAGCGGACTACAAGACCGCAACCATGCCGCCAACACCACCTTCAACAACTTCCTCCAGCGCAGGACATTCGCCGTCAGATCCACATTTCAGAGTTGTACGGAAACGGAATCGCGTCCCTTTATCATGTGGAGCATGCAGGCATCGAAAGTAGGCACACATCTTAAAAGAGAAGAGACGAACGTTGCATACTAACAGCTGTAGGCTGAAATGCAACCGAGGTCATCCCTGCGACAACTGTACCAAGCGCGGAGATACAGCATCATGTACGTACGCTGCGCCAGGCAATCGCAAGAAAAGCTCAACCAGCACCGGCTTTGCGACCACGCCCGATGACATGCAAAACCGCATTGACCGCCTGGAAGGACTGGTCCTTTCCTTAATGACCAATGGAGCACAGAGTGCTGGCACTGCTGCTGCTCAAGCAGCTATCGCAAACAGCCTTAGCAATGCCAGCCTAGATCAGCAGTTTGACATAAGCCCAATGATCACCAGCATGAGCACCAACGCACCCGAATCAATACCCGAGGAAGACCTAAATGAGGAAAGCGAGATGGAGAACGTTACAAAGTCGATTGGAGTAATGAAGGTGCACAACAACCACACCGTGTTTGCATCAGAAGCACACTGGTATGCGATCTTGGGCGAGTTGTCGGAAGTGAAGAACTACTTCGCCGAACATAAGAAACAGTACGAAGATCAGCTCAAGCGATACAAGGCGACTCATGTCGAAGATCGACCACCGGGTACATCTTTCTTAATGGGCGGTCAGAAACCTGGCTCCAAAGCCGAAATCCTATCGCGCTTTCCGCCTAAGCCCACTGCCGATCTCCTCGTCTCGCGCTTCTTCAATACATATGATCCCGGCATTCACATCATACACGGTCCATCATTTCAGGAGGAATACGACAGACATTGGACACAACCAGAGGAGACGCCTGTCATCTGGCTTGGGACTGTGTTCGCAATGATGTGCATTGGGCTGCAGTCGTACACACGAGCTGGCGATGAGCCTCCGGAATACCAGAACAAATCTTGGGAGATGTCACGAGAATATGGCGATCTAACAGCGCAATGTTTGATGATGGCGGATATCACACAGCCCATCACGGGTATGATGGAGACCCTAATCTTACACGTCCATGCTGAGTATGCTCGTAGTAGAGATGCAGAGGTGGGTATCTTGATAAGCACGGGTATCGTCGTGCGGCTAGCGATGCGAATGGGCTTGCATCGGGATCCAGAACCATACCCAGGCATACCAGTGTTCGAAGGGGAGATGCGAAGACGTGTTTGGGCTGCGGTACGCTCATGCGATCTGTTGTTTTCAGCCCAGGCCGGCTTACCACCCATTGTCCGACCACGAGATACGAACACTGAGATACCGCGCAACATTTACGATGACGAACTCCACAAAGACATGAAGATACTGCCTCCCTCGAGACCGGAAACAGAGGCTACACCTACCCTCTTCCTGATCAATCGAACAAGGCTAATCTACAAGCTCGGGGAAGCGGTAGAGTGTACAGATACCTTGACGTGCTCCTCGTATGATGAGGTCATGAAGCTTGACGCGGAAGCTCGGGAGTTGCACGACAGCATTTCGCCGCATCTCAAGATGCGAGGAATGGATGAAGCGGCACGCGACCCTTCTACTTTGATCATGCAACGCTTCACATTGGATCTTCTCTTCCTTAAAATAATATGCGTCCTGCACCGGAAGTATTTGTCTTATGCGAGAGTGCAGTCGCGTTTTGCTTACTCCAGGAAAGCAGTCATGGAAGCCTCGATGATGCTTCTCAAGCATCAAGCGACTCTGCACCGGGAATGCCAAGCCGGCGGTCGGTTGCGGAATGTCAAGTGGTTCATCTCGTCGCTCACCACGGTCGATTTCCTTCTCGCTGCAATGATCATATCGTCCGATCTCTACCACACTGCGCGGGAAGCACCGGCTCGCTCTCCGCCATCAGCAGACACGCTTGTGTGGAGCTCAGATCGGCGCGATGAAATGTTAGAAGCTATAGAGATAGCAGTGGGCATCTGGGACGGTCTCAAGGATCATTCTATGGAAGCATACAAAGCACATACCACACTCGGCGTTATGTTGGACCAACTGAAAAAGAATCGATCACAAAGACAAGCTCCGAACGGCTTCCAAGCAGCTTCGTCGGCATACCCGGCTATGGCACCTATGGAAGATGCTAATGTTGCTCCTGAACACTCAGCCGCAATGACACTGGGCTTGCTCAGTACGGGCGGCATGACTCCTAGTGCTAACATGTTCGACCAGCGATACCCGGCAGGGATGGCCAATCTACTCAATGACCCTATGCCTCCACCATCAACGGGCTTGACACCCCAATACAATCAATCAACAAACGGACCGGCGGGGTCAGAGAACACACCAAGTCTGTTTTCAAATCTCTTTGGGGCAAACCTCTTTCAGAACCTAGATCTTCCACCGACGGACAACATCGATTGGGTACCCACTCCTGACAAATTTGTCAACTTCAGACTGCTAACATAATCAGGAGGCATGGGACTCATACATTCAAGGCCCGGGCATCGAATCGACGAACAATTTCTTTCCTATGGACCTTGGCAACATGCCTATGCAGACTGAGCAAGACGCAATGCCAGCCACGGGGCAGGCACCAGATCAACAGCCTGCGCAAGGAAGTCGCTCAAACATGTTTGGGCAGGACATTTACATGGGTGTAAGTACTGTCTCACACATTGTATCGCTTGGTTCTGATAGCTGACAGCAACAAGGCTGATACGAAGACGAGCTCTGGCGAACGGTATGCTCTGGGTTTCGTGCTACCGAAGCAGTCGAACGAGCAATTGACGCGCTCTGGTTCGGGGAATGCGTAATGAGTTCATGAATATATCTTTTAAGCGTATTGTATCTTTTGCATGGTATGTGGATCTCGGAAGCCAAAAACGGCGGTGTTGGCTACATATCTCCGGCTTTTGGTGAGATCTACGAGAGGGAAGTATAGGCGGAGAGAAGGAGGCGCAGCAAGCCATGTGCCCTGCGATTGAAACATGAATGAACTCAGCTCAGCCTTTGTGCTTGTTTCAAATAACCCTTCTGCTTGCCTGGCTTTTGACTTACTTTGGCTAACTCATGCCTTCTGAGGTGTTGCTTGTATCCCAGTGTAGCACGATACGGTAAGGCCAGACCAAGCTTAGACCCCAGCCAGCTGCCGCGTTTCCGCCCCCACTTCAACCGCTGGACCCTGGATCGCGGACCGGTAAACGTCATCGCAGTCACGACAGCTTACGCGCTCGCGGGCCCTTGTTTGGCTGTGAGGCTGCGACAGTTTGCCGCCTCAGCCTTGGGTTGTACTCGTAGCAGCTGTGCCTCTTATAATCACGCGCCATCCATTTCGACCATCGTCACTTGCACCACAATATCGGCATTGCCATCCAAACTTCCCGTAGTCAGCATGGCTAACCCACCTCCCGTCTGCCCACCCACCCTCACCGCGACCGGGTTTTCCTCTCCTCCACCCTCCACAGACCCCATCTCCCCCGTCTCCCGGAGCGGCACTTTTCCTCACAAGACTAGTCCAGCAGTCGTCACGCAAACACCACTCATCGACACGAACACACCTGCCATAAACGACGCGCCGGTAGAGCTAGACGGCGGCGCGATAACTCCTGAAGAACTAAAGAGGCGGATAACAGAAGAGGCAGGCGGCGCAAGGGGCTTCATGCGGTCTCCAGATGAAGAAGGCATCGATGCGGAGTTTCTCGGCGAGAGTGAAGATCTGGGGAGGGAAACTAGGGAGGTATGTTCACATGCCTATACAGAAGCTACGAGCCGTGTATACATGCAATGGCATGCGCAATTATTTGAGACCACTGGGCTGACTTACTGCTAGAAACGCGCAGCTATGCTGGCGTCGCGCTCGAAAGACCCTAGCGTTATCGTCGACGTACCGCGGGAGCCTACAGCTGAAGAGGTCGAGGCTGCGAGGAAGGCAGATGCGTTACTTCCGCCGGGTATGAGGGGGAAGGTACCCGAGGCGCAGTGAGAGACTGGCGTGGTGTGATTCATCGTACATCGTGGGGAGATGGCGGTTTGTCTTGTTTTACAACGTGTTGGACACGCGAGTAACGATTGGAAGGAATTTACGTGGACGAGATAGCATTGGGTATCGAACTAGACGACCGCTGCTGATTTTTCCTTGTTCATGCGCAGTAGCCGTCATGTCGTCACCCACAATATTCTTCTCGGGAATACACCATGTTGCAAATCGTATATTGTCTTGCCAATGAGATAGGAGCCCTAGCAGGGTTGAGGAGGTGTGGAGGGGGAAATGATGCAATGTGGGTTATCGATCAACAATACCCACATACAAGGAAATCAGCCTATTACAGAGCTAGATATAACGGCACAAAAGGTCTGATTGGAGGAGCAATATACGTTTTGCAGCATGGTGTACTGTAGCGCGCCGTCTCGTGTCAAACCTACCGGGCCTTGTAAATGCATACGCTGATCGAGGCCTGAACTGCAAAGTTGCTATACCTAAAGGCTTCTTTTGTCCTTTCCAGTTTCTCTTTCTCAAACATGTCTAGATTATTCGACACTTAAAACGGCATCGCAAAGGCGCAAGTTGTCGGATCACTCATCTCGACCTCCGTGCCGTCCGTAACCACATCTTTCCTTCTTTATATTGAAAAGGCCGAAAACACGGTCGATATTCTCCGAGCACCTCGGCCGGAATATCTGAAAACAAGTAATCTGAAGGCCGTGGAAGGCCCGATACTTTACGTGTTGCACAAAAAACTAACTTTTGGCTAGCAGGATCTTTCACGCCAAAACCCATGTTCCTACAATTCGCCACATGGCTGTTATCGCCCTTTTGTACTTCAGAAATTCAGGTGTTCAATAGGCTACATGATTCATCACGAGCTCAAGTCAGTTTGCGGGTCCAAAATTTCCAATCTGAAAGTCAGACACGGTTTCTTTCATGCGCGCCGCTCTCTAGAATAGACGCGCTGGTCGATGGATGTTCACCAATGGATAACCGTCTCCAGAATAGCTTGGTCAGTTTAGTACGCAATGGCAGAAGAATCTCCATTGAGACGGCTATGCGCAACTATATACAACTAAACGAAGGAACAAAAACCATGCCGCGTCGGCTTAGCAATCCTTAAGAGTGCAATTCGCTTAGAGCCGCTCACTTGCAGTTCTTTCCCTTATAAATAAACGTGCCATTCGACATCTCACATCCACAAGTGCCATCGACGGGGCTCTTAATACATCCGGCACCTTCACCAATTTGCGCGCCATTGGGAATGTTCTTGTTCCAGTAGAATGTCCAGGCATATTCATCTTGCGTCATATCGTCTAGTGGGTCGCAGTCGTACGCTGTGCAAGTTCCGTAAGGCGCGCCATGCCTGCCACTAAGCTTGGGATCCTCGATGAAGATGGCAAAGATTTGGTGGCCGTGCAGGCGTGTGTTGTGGCTGCACTCTGCGGCTTGGACTTGTGGGCTGATTTGGCCGGCTAAGACTGGGTTAGTTTTTGTGGTTTGACATCAATGCAAAGACGTCGTGGGCATACGTGGACACTTGGGATTATTAGGGTAGCTGCCCTTTGTGTGTGAAATCAATACGTTAAGTGTTGCGGTGATGGCTGTTACCAGCATAAAGACTGTAGCGGCAGAGTAGTGAGAGAACATCATGTTCGAAGCAGAATGGCGTTTGATGAGGGAACGAAGATGCGAGGTGTGATATGGTGGGTGAAGCGGTACCTCTTGGCTACAGCGATCAAGCTTCTTATACAAGCTCGATACTACTACCATCCTTTGCCGCATGCTTCGTCGTAGTCCATCTATCCAATACATGACAAGGACCGTTAGATCCACATCCACGTACCAAAAATTGGCGGTCTGGCCCATCTCGAAACGGACTAGACAGGGGAAGCCACAAGCTTATCTCAGCGAGCTTAGACGGAAAACAAGAAAATGTTAACCTGTTTTACAAGCGAGTCGTCCTTACAAGCGAGCCGTCCACCCTACTAACTTTAATTACCTTTGAAAATTAAATTAGTTATGCCTTAACACTAATAAGCTCTATTGCGCTCATCTAAAGCTGATATGCAGCTTACTATATCATCTCTCAATAGTCACTAGATTAAGACTAAGAGAGCTGCTGCTTGCGCGTTTAACGTCCCTAAAATGACGCTACGCGACCGACGCGCTAGCAGGCCTATACAGCGCAATTACTATCCTAACCTAAAAAAGCTCACCTAGCTAGAAGAGAAGGTAATCATTAGATGTATACTTAACTTTAATTAGTAAGGATTTAAGCAACGCAAAAACAAGTGAATATAAAAGTATAAGATCCTAATAAAAAGAAAAAGAAAGATATACTAGGTTAAAAGGAGGCTAACTAGTAGATTAAGCGTAAACAGCGTTGAGGTAGTAAATAATTAGGCCTTAGCTGCTAGACTATTACACGCTGCAGGAAGTGTAGGGAGACTAGGCATAACTTTTAAATGTGCAAAAAGGATACTGTAAATACTATTTAATCTATTATATTAATTGCGTTAGTTTACTTTATTACGTTATTGCGTTGCGTAGCTTTGAAGGTAATTAAAGTTAGTAGGGTGGACGACTCGCTTGTAAGGACGACTTGCTTATAAAACACGTTAGCGCTAAAGCTCAGCGCCCCTATTATACACCTGTATGTAACGACACTATCTTATTTTACGTCTAAAGTACTTTTGCCTGAAATTTGGTATGGGACTAACGTATCATACAAGCGAGTCAGTTGCCTAGGCAAGCTAACGTAGGTTACCGGCAAGTAGGGCCTATAAGCAAGTAGTACCTTTTTACTCATTACAAGCTATATGCTAGCAATCGCCGTTAGACACGTTCTGATTAGTATTGTTTTAGGACTTGAAGCAAATTCTTTCAACGGAAATGTTTACTTAATGTTAGGCCTGGCTGACGGTATATATACTATTCTGCACCATAATCCGTAGTTCACTAATCATATGTATCTTTTTGTGATTACATGGCGCAGGGCTGCATCCTGACACTTAATAGTTCAAGCTTTTCTACTTCAAGCGCATAGCGTATAAACCTTACTTTTTAAATCTTATTACCTATATATGCCAGCCATAAGCTGGCAATCGCCATTAGACAACTTTCAACTTGTGTTTTTTTTTGGTACCTTGGCAAATTTTTTCGACCCTGATTATCGCTCGGTGGTCTGAGCTTTCCTCCCAGAACTCATCCACCCACCGTTCGAATCTCGTTGACTATACACAATCTTTTTTTTTGACTTTTTTGGAAACCCCATTTTGACTTCAACAACAACCACCACCACCTTTGACACCTTAAAAATAAATTACTTGTATATAATAATTCTTGCGGCTTTGGCGACCGACCCAAAGGTCCTAGCCTAAAGGTAATTTACCGTCTAGCCCTGCTAAGATAACCACAGGACTTGTTGCCGTAATTGCCATCTCGCCCTCAGGGTGCGATAGTGGGGTGCTCGTGTATCTGGCATCAGGTGCAATAGTATTGCACAAGTTACTCGGGACCTCGTCGTCTTCATAACCCGAGTCGTATGCCCGATCCTCAGCGTCTTGCGTTGGTGTAGCCCATAGATCCTCAGCGCACTCCGATGTATCGTCGTCGGTCTCAGATGCGGAGCCCCAAATATCCTCAACGCCTTCATTGAGGTTGGACCATGATCCCGCAGCCTGGATGTCCTCAAGGTCACCAATCCATCCTTCTTCTACATCCTCCGTCACAAACCATTCCTCGCATCCCCACGCGTCCTCCCCTCTCTCCACTCTTGCCATTCTTGCAGCTGCGTCTATATCAACTTGCTTCATCATTGCGACAAATTTCTCTTGAGCTGCCGCAATCTCCAGCTGAACGGCCATCGTATCTTTAGTATACTCAGGCAAGTTCTCTTCATGTCTCCGAGCCTTTACTTCGGGCTGCTGCGCCCAAGCCGCTTCATCCAGAAGCGCTTGTTCAAGTTTCAAAAGCAGCTCAGTAAGATTTGGAAGGAGATTTTCGTATGCCTTTTGTAATCCTTTAAACTTTTCGTTCTCCATCTCAAGGGTTCCCCCACGTTTACCAAAGTTGTGCGAGAACCAGTTCCTCATCTCATAGATGGGTTGATCCTGATCCATGGCCCTAGCAAAGGCTTTCCATAGGGAGCCTACATATGGGGAGACAGGCCACTTGACTGCAGATTCGTACTTGATCTTCTTCCAGTCTTCGTAGAATCCTACATGGCGTGAATGTATTCTGCTCTTGATGTTTGAAATGACCTCATCCAGGGGTTCCGGGTGACGAGCAGAGCGGAGTGACCAAGTTTCCTGCTTTTGGCTTGCCAGGCCATACTTGCTGTCGCAGTCGAGTGTGTATGTGATGATGTTGTAGAGAATTTGGGTGAGTTCGAGGTAGTGTTGTGCGGTGGCCTTGGAAAGGACTATGCCGCAGATGATGTTGGACTCCATGCTGAAGATAGAGTGCTTGTTGAGAGGAAAGTGGTTTGGAAATTTGAGATGATGATGGATAAAGTTGATGGATGAATAGAGGAAGTAGAATCGGAAAAGACTGAATTTATAGCCTTTTCGCACCGCCTGTGCGTCGACAGTCCATGGTACTGTTGCGAAATCTGGCAAGAAAATTTCTTACAACAAAGCAAATTTTCGCCTATTACCATGGCTCACGAAGAGATTCTGGGAGCTGGGCTTCAACTTGGGGCGTGCAATTACACCACATTGCTTGCGATAGGTTGCGCACAGCCCTACCGAGATTTTGCATCAAGGTAGCATCATCTTTTAGTCTTCGGACTCGATCTCTGATAGACCTCATCGCTCTAGATTGTGTTGGCCATGTTGATTCCAGGGCGGAGAGTGTCGCTTACCATGCAACACGTTAGGTAGTCATCCACGCTCTTAGAACTGACATGCACCACTTCCTTAAATAAGCTCTGGTCCAAACTCAAAAACACATCCATCAGCCCAAAGAACCGCGGCTATTTCTGCGAGCGGCAGCAAGTTAGCGCGACCATACTCAACACGACATCAATCGTAGTAAACAGCTATGAAAGCTCTCATACTGGCTGCCTCGGCTCGAACGGCGCATATTCACGATATACCACAACCAACGCCTGCCTCGTCCGAACTTTTGATCCGTGTCAGGGCGATAGCGCTCAATCCTATTGACCCACTATACGTTGCGTATCCACTGGGTAGTTCGGGTCGGACCATCGGGAGCGATTTCGCCGGTACTGTAGTCGAAGCTGGCCGTAACATACCCACCGAGGCCAATCTTTGCGTTGGAGATGAGGTCGCAGATTTTTTACAAGGTGCTTGCAGCGCCAACGAACGACCGGGTGCATTCGCAGAATTCGTCATCGTCCCATAGGATCTCGTGTGGAAGAACTGGAAGTCTACACACAACCAAGCTGATCATTCCGATGTAACCAACGTGTTCATACATGGCGCATCCACGTCAGTCGCATTGTTTGCGGCGCAAATGGTACGACTCAGCGCTAAGTCGAGCGGCAAGGCTCTCAAGTTGTACGGCGCAGCTAGCGAGGCTCGATGGAAGCTTCTCGGAGCAGAGCCATACGGGTATGACGCTCTCGTTGACTACCGAGACCCTGATTGGCCAGATCAGATCAAGGGGCTCACGGGTGGTGTTGGTATACATTATGCATTCGACTGTATTTCTGAATCTAGTTCCGTCGGGCGCACTTGTTCGACCCTCGTACGCAATGGGAAGATGGCCATCGTCCGATCTCGTGAAGGTGGGGCTTGGAAGGCACACAATCTTTCTGTCGAGCCAAGTTACGGTGCGGTGTGGGAGGCATTGGGCGAAGAGGTTCAGTACCAAGGTTTTACTGTGCGACAATCACCGGCTGCTTGTGGGTTTGCAGTGGCGTTCTACGTGTGGCTCGGCGAATCCGTGGGTACCGAGTTGAGGCCAAATCCGATCAGATTGATGCCAGGCGGATTGGAGAACGTAGTTCGGGATGGCTTCCAGCTGCTTGGTGCGGGTGGTATGGAGGGAAGACGAATCATTCGCGCTGAACCGTGGATGCTGCCCGTCAGTGCCGAGAAGCTTGTTTGCAGCATCTAAAATTGTTTCGAGCTGTTAGATTCCTAGATTTAGCGGCTACGTTACCAGTAGGTTTCTTGCTCTTTGCTTATCAGCAATCCAATGACTTCCCGCAGTTCTAAATCAAGATCAGATCGCGCTGTATTTCCCCATAGCAATAGGCTTTGTCGCATAGGATAAATTGGCTAGGCTCGGGCCCTGCGTATCTAGATGATAAGTCTGAATTTCTAAAGTGACATGTAGGCTTGCGAAAAGTCTCAACGAATGATGTGGACTGCTGTCTGCTGCAGATAGTGTATGGAAGCGAGTACTGGGTCAAGCATCTGCAGGCAGGCGGAAATGCTTGCAGCGATATGCTTGTAAACGGCGGCAAAGTGCACGGCTTCTTCCAGAAGCACTTGCTGCACTGGCTAGAGGCGATTAGCCTGCTGCAGAAGGTGCCGGAAGCCATATTGGCGCTGCAGAAGCTAGAAGAGGCCCTGAAGGTAAGTCATAGAGTAGCACGGCACAGATATTGTTACTGACCCTTGCATAATGGAGCAGAAAGTACGATAGTGTCGATTGTCGTGCACGATGCACTGCGCTTCGCGATGTGGAGCGGATCTGGAATCCAAGAAGCGCCGCTGCAGGTGTACTACGGGCGTTAGTGTTTGCACCAGAACGAAGCATTTCCGACATCAGTTTAGGCGGGAGATGCCAGAGGGAGTGCAGGTGAAGTGTGGACTGGACGAGGACTGGGGACCTCTGCTGCAAACGCTCGAGAGCCATACGGGTGAAGTCAACAGCGTGGCCTTCTTGGCAGCAGGAGATCGACTGTGTTCATAGCCAAAGCGTTGCTCGTAGCCTTGCAGCGCCCGCTGGTACATCTTCTCCGCCTCGCCAAGCCGTCCTTGGTGTGTAAATGCATCTCCAAAACTGTGCAAGTAATGTCCCTGCCACCACCATTCACACTGCCATTTACTGTAAATTCCTAACTTCTTGTTGCGTGTCGTATTAGTCGCCGCTCAGTCACTAATGAGTTATGCTGGTTACGGTCTGGCATGTGCACACCTGAGATCAATCAATCAAGCAAGCTGACAGCCCCCGGCTTGATTGATTGGCTGTTTGTATGAGATTTAGCTGGATTG
>WBOK01000082.1:0-221385 GCA_009289805.1 Alternaria gansuensis | reverse complement strand
GAGTTATGGCGCGTCGAAGTTGGGGTGTTGATGTTGGTGGGGTGTGCATTGCGCGTCCATGTGCATTGCGCGTCCGTGCAGGTTAATGCCAAGACGTAGCCGCGTTCTAGCTGTTGCCTTCACCAGGCCAGTCGCACCACCACCACGGACTTGCCACTCAGTAGGCATTTTAACGGCCCTTGCGCGTAGGCTTCATTAGAGCCTGAAAGCCCCATACGATGCTCTGGTCTGTTTCATGTCCATCTCTTCCCGTCTACCTAGCAATACTGTAAACCGCCACCCGCGCACAAGCAGCGACGATGAACGTTGCGCATTTGGTGTGCAACATCATTTACTTATCGCAATAGCACTTACTTAACTCAACACAGAGACAATGTATAGGTTTTTTGTTTAGACATCAGCTCTTCAGAGGAGGGCAAATATGCCTACCGCGTGGTGCATTGCGCACACCAACGGACGGGTGTGGCGTAGACACATCGCAAAAGAGGGAAATGTTGTAGGAAGGACTCCTGCACGACCGTGATAAGATCCTACATACGTCATTGTGTCCTACAAGAACACTCTTTGCGCAAAACATGGTTAAGTGTTATGGCTTAGGCGTCACATGCCGCCCCTTGAGACTTGAGGTCAGGCAAGACACATCGCCCACCCACGCGCTCATCTCCCACGCTCATCAGCCTCAGTCACTCGCCCAGCGGACGTGAACACATGTTTGCATAGCCCATATGCAGGCACCGTTCTCACCCACTCTGTCTCATTTGTTCCCTTCTTTACATGCAGATGTGCGGCCCGCGTGCAGGTCCGGCGTTGTGTGCGTGATGGTAACGAATGATGGCCGAGGGCAATGTTATATACATAGAAGGACGCCTCATGAAAAGATGTAAGAAAAGACTTGATCATACGTACATTTTGGGTCATTCGTAGGTTAAAGTACCGACTGCTTCCCTTGTTTCGCCTTCTTTCTAGTTTTCTGAATGCCCCGTTACGACACAACACCTTATTCGTACCCTCATCCTTCAAGACCGCCTTCAAGCTACACTCCAACATTCTCTTATACTGGTTACCATCGTCTTGCTCCGCCGACACGACTTCACCCCTTGCCCACGCGCATCGACTCAGGCGTCGATATATCCTTGCCGCGCAGCAGACATGTGCTGGTTCACCCTCACACCAGCCAAAGAGAAAAACCAACATCGCCTTTCTACAGACTCTTCATGTGTCGAGGGTATCGTTCGCGTTCACCGTAGTCCAACATCGTCGCGTTTCAGCGATGTTCGCGTCAAAGTGCCGAGCATAAGCCTCGAGGTGGAAGAAGGAGGTGGGCGCCATCACGCGCACTTCAACGCGCACCTGAATCACCACCACAGACATCCGCATCTACATCCACTGCACATGCATCCGATACATGGTCATCAACATCATCACGGTCTCGACATGTCTGAAATCCATGAGGTCCGTCTCCGAGGCCCTGGCAGGAAGCGCACTACCTTATCCCCTTGTCCTCCGCCACCAACCCGCGAACCAACCCGCTTCCCACCACCATCTCGCCCACACGAACCTGTCTATCACACCCAAATCGTCGAACCAACCGCAAATACAACAACAGTCCGAGAAAGCACCCGCGCAGCCCTCCGCAGCGTCCAACAAGAGCGAACGCGAGGTACCTTACGCCGAGTAGCCGGTTACGAAGTCTTGGGTAAACAAGTACCATGGGATTGGGATTGTGTGAGTAGTAGTACGAGTAGTGGTGGAAGGTTGATCAAGCGGAGAAAACCGAGCGGGTTGAAGTATCCACCTTTTGGGACTATGGATCAGTGGTTATAAGGTATAGTTTCCTTGTTTGAAGGCGAAATGGAGTTATCTGCTAGGTTTTGTGTTTTGAAGTTTAGCTTTGATTATGTTTATATACCCCCGTCATGCCGAAACGTGCTCTAAACAATAATGTATGCCTTTACATCCACACACTCTATCTCATCTCCGCTTCTCAACATGCACGGGCCACGAATGCGGCGCAACTGTGAAGTAAGCCTTCCACTGTCCCTTCTGCCACTTCTGCCTCGTGTCCATCTGTTTAATTTTGTAATCCCTCATCAATCAACGTCGCCGTAATCTTGGCAAGTTAAATCTTCGTAACGTTTTGTCCTGAACAATCGTTATAACCTGCTCGAAACTACGTAGTTTCAGTCAGCATATATACGTAACCACGGATGTCCGGATAGTACGGAGCAAACCTTTCAGTTACGGGTGTCGTTGAATGCTGCGTAGGAGATAAAGGTGATGAGATTTCAACAGTTTCTTATCTGTTGTGTACTTGTCCAGCCAGTCGAGGTAAGATTCAAAGGTGTGGTAGATGTGCTCTTCTGAACAAAGTAGGTTAGAGAGAGAGAGTGTATGCTGCGGTGACGTATTTCGACTCCTCAATCTTCTTTTTTTGGGGTTTGTGGTGCTCATATGTGATTGGAACCGGTAGTCCGGTAAAGCATGGATCTTGTACCAATTCTCCTTTTGATCACGTTAGTCATTCTTTAGATCAGTGTCCTTTTTTGGCATTATACCTTGTGAAGGGGAGCTACAAGAATCTTCACGATGGCATCTAGATGACTAACGCTCACTTCATCATCGGATATGCGGAAGAAGTGACCTAGAAGGTGTGTGGGCGGAAAGTCGACGATGCACGTTCTTACGTGTCGTACATGCTTACCATGCTGTGACTGTAATCGGATGAGCTTGAGGTTTTTGATCTCCATTAAGGATAAGGTGCACATGCCAAAGGCGAGAGAAAGAAGCGGAAAAGGGCCCAGAAGTGTCGCTGATAGCTGTGAGTAATCTCAAGAGACTGACGTCTATTAGTGCATCGGTCTTCATCGGAGAGACTGATATGAGGACAGGCGAGAGGAGAATCGCGACCGAGACCGAGATGATACCGAACGCAAGGACGGAGATATTTGCGACGTAGGTTCATCTGAAATGGTAGGATATAGGGTATCGGGAGGCGTATAATGTAGAAGTCCATGAGAACGTCCTAGAAGTACTGCTTGTTAAAATGCAGGCAGCATATAGAGACACTGGAGTGCAATGCTTAGGTGTAGGTAGTTGAAACGTAAGAGAAGAGGTGGGGTGGGCATGATAGTAAGCACGTCGATGCAAGTAACCTCGGATACAGCATGGGGTTAAGAATCTTTCCCTGGCCAGCATATCGTTAAGCTGTCAACGAATCCTCATCCATCCCAACGCGTTGAAGAACGCTATTTTTACATCCCATTGGCCAGATATTACTTTTAGCAACTGGCAAACTAGCTTGAAGTTCTTGAAAGACTTCGTGCATAGAATTGAAAGTACCATTCCAACAACCCTGCATCAATTTACCTAACGGCATGTTTTCGACGTCAGGAAATTGATTCTCAGCATATAGCTTTTTGACACGGATCATTCTATCCTCGTATGGAAGAAGTTCGTCGTATGGCGGTCTCCCTGTTATGACTTCGTAAATGCCGCAGCCAAATGCGAAAATATCGGCTTTCTGGCTAATTCTTGGCAAAGATTCCTTGTAACTAAACCACTCATAGCAGGCTCCTGCATCTTTTCCATCAATGCTACAACCCTCGAAGTCGATGATCTTTTAGACGCTCCTGAACTATGATCCAATTGTTACATCCAGTGTCAGCATGGATTATGCCGTTGTCGTGCATGTGTCGCGTTCCCTTTGCAGCTTCAATCAGCCAGCGAGTTTTTGTATGCAATGGAACCTGGTTCGCTCCGTTTCCTCGAATTACTGCCCGAATCGGTCTACCACGCTCAAGAACGAGGCTGTTGTGGGTTGCACCTAGACACCTGACAATGTTTTCATGTAGCCCTAGCCGTTTGAGTGCTTGACGCTCAATGCTAATCCCCTCGTCGTAGAACTCCTTCAAAATTGTCTCTTCATCGATCGCATAGATCATTCCTGATCCTCCGGCCGCAAGGAATTTAAGACTGTCATAATCTATAGACGAGGGCGATAGGTCTTGGATGTACCCCTTCGTCATTCCAGGGACCATGATTTCATTCTTCTCGGGCGTGGGCCGAGAAGCGCGTAAGTCCTCTCGTGTAAGGCGCAGTGGGCAAGGTTTATGATTGAGAAGCAGACTCATCAACGCTTTGGGGTCTGGGACCTTAGAGCTGTGGCGCGTGAAGAGACGAGATCGCTTCGGACGGCGGGATGCAGGCGAGACAAAAAGAGCTTGTACGTCTTTCGTCTTTCGTTTTTCGAGAAACGCAATAGGTGGAAGCGAGCGTTTCGAAGATTCAGTTGCCTCGTTTTCGTCACTGTATGCCAATCGAATGGGTCGTTGAGCGCGTTATGTGCTGGTGCGCGACGTGTGTCGGCACCGCGCCTCCTAGGTTGGGGCACGGGTACAGTGGATTAGTAAAGGGTTCTGTACAAGAGTTTTTTAAGAAAGATTACGATTGTCAAGTTAAGTTTTTCTGTCTCTTTAGGATATTCGTTTAGGAGCTTCGTGGTGTTAGGCTTTAGAGAGTGCAAAGTTAACACATAGTTGTGATGGGGTGCGCTTCACACGCACGGACACAGTACGCCGGGCAGCTCGGCAAAATTGAATAATTGGTTCTTTGTGCACGATAGAACCCTTCATCACCTATTTAATCCTTTCTGCAACCAAGCTAGCGAACTCGTTTAGCGCCGGCGTCTGCAGGATTTCGAAAATGCTGACTTTGGCCTTGACAGCGTTACCTAACCAGTTCCGGAAGTCTACAGCAACCAGAGAATCGACGCCGATGCTTGTCAAAGCATCACCAGTGTCGATGTCGCTCTTCTCTAGATTGAATAATTCGGCAACCTTGGCTACTAGCAGGTCCGTGACGACCTCTTTCAACCTACCTTCAGACGATGATACTGTCGGCAACTGAGATAACAAACCATCGATATCCTTAGAGGGTTCGGACAGCCCATGAGCCGAGGCTTCTGTCACAGTGGCATCGCCTAGTCGGAGAGTTCCCAATCGACGGTCATTCCTCACAGCTGGGTCGTCAACTAAGTTGCGGTACCCAGAGATACAAGTAATGACCTGGCTGTTCTCGGCACGGCGTCGGTTTGGATTCCTGATTGCATCTTCGAATAGTCGCAATACATGGGCGATGGGAAGGCACTTCATGCCAAGGGCCCTCTCCACGCGGTTCTTTACCGCCTCCCCGCCTTGTGCGACGTATCCAACATCATCGATCGGACCAAGATCAATTGTCACGGCGGGCAGGCCAAGTGAGGTGCGGTATCGCGCGAAAGCGTCTTGGAACGTACCACCAGCTGTGTAATTACTTTGCGACACGTTGCCAAGAATCCCAGTGGCGGAAGAGGTCGTGATAAAGAAATCGAGGTCCGGCAGGTTGTTGTGAAGGGCCCAGGTGCCAGTCACTTTGGGACCAATAGCATTCTGCCATTGCTCGAAGGTCATACGTTCAAAAACCGTATCCTGCGTCTAATTAGCACTCACTATCTTTCTGTCAATCGTTTACTGCTTACGTCGAGACTTGCTGCGATCTGAAAAACACCGCAGATCGGAGGTAGCTCTTCTTTTGCCTTCGCAAGGAGACTGCGAACGGCTATTTCGTCGGAAATGTCGCAGTTACGTATATGGACATCACAACCGTACTTTTTCCCTTCTTGAACCAATGCCAACCCTTTCGGGTGAGCTACGGCATTGCGGGAGACTATCATCAAGTTCTTAGCTCCTTTTTCTATCATCCAATGAGCGGTTGCAAGCCCGATGCCTCCTAGACCTCCAATAATTAGATAGGTAGAGTTCGAAGAGTCTAGGCCAAGCGACGATTCAACCTTAGGGATGACACAAACCTCGTCACCTGGCTGCGGGAGGATGACAGCACTGTCCAAGTAGCTCCCGCCTTGGACATGCTGGAAAGCTTTGTCGACTTCTGCCAATTTAAAGACTTTGATGGGTGTTATGGGCCTCGCTCCTTTATGCTGCAGGAATTCGATGGAGTTCGCCAACGACTTGTGGATCATCGCACCTCTCGTTTCGCTGTACTGAAGGATATCAAGACCTGTCATGGAGACTCCGCGCCCAAATGGCGACATATCAAGATGCTTTGACTTTTCCGCATCAGCCTTTCCAACCTGTACGAAACGGCCAAACGGGGCAGTGCACTCCCAGGATGCCTTGAGCAACGGCCCGGTGACTGAACTAAGCGTCACGTCGACTCCCTGGCCATTTGTCTGGAACATTACAGCAGTAGCAAGAGAAGCAGCGTCACTGGGCAGGATATGGCTAGGAACGACGTTGTAATCTTCCAGCAGAACTCTGCGCTCTTCATCTGTTCCGCAGGTTACAAAGATCTCGGCTCCGATGTTCTCCGCCAGTCTAAGAGCAGCCCCGCCGACACCGGCACTAGAAAAGTTTAATAACAGTCGCTCATGCTTCTGTAGTCTTGCAATGTCGCGCAAAGCTAACCAGGCGGTCGAGTATGTGTATGGCGCGGACGCTGCTTCCTCCCAAGTAAGGTGATCGGAAATCTTGACAACGCTTGTCCAGTGAGCGCGGCCGGTGTTGCTGATAGGACCTTTGAAGATACCGCAGACTCGATCACCAACGCGAAGACCAGACTCTTGTGTGTCTGGGCCAACTTTTCTAATGACACCACTGCTTTCATGAGCAGCCGACTTGTTGTCTTCACTCGCTCCTACAATGTTCAGGCCAAAAGCTTTTGGTTCGATCTCGACATATCCGATCGGCAAATCATCCACTGTGCTGGAAGTCTCCACAAAGCATGATCCAATGTCAGATGTGCTGCTGCCTGATGATTGAAAGCGCAGTGTTTTGCCGGAGTAGCTGAACTCTTCCAGCTGGAGAGGTTGACTTCCTCCACTGGTGGCCCTACCCTGTGCGAAATCCGGATAAAGACGCGGCACGTACAGCCGTCTGTATTTGAAAGAATATTCCCAATCGATGTTGGAATTTCCGGACGAGCTATAGTCAAAACTCTGCTTCAACACATGCGAAAATATCTGAAAGAAGTCTGTTGGCCATAATTGCTGGAGTCGCTCGCATGCCAACCGAACATATCGTTTACTTGGATCTTCGCGTCGTAGGGTTCTGAATAGACCAGCCATTTGAGCAAAACGCGGATCCTCATCATCGACTACTCCACCGAAGCTCAGCCAGAGAATGCCCTTGGAGTGAAGCAAGAGACGTCGGAGTTTTTCGAATGCCTCCCGATCCATAGTATTGATGAAAGGTGTATGATCATCGAGCGCCATGATAAGCAGACGGTCGTCACTTGCTTCAACTTCCTCAAACTTCTCCACCGAGGGCGCTGATCCGGCAACATGTTGAACAGTACTGGCTATTTGATCTAACCAGGATTGCGGTTCCGAAGTTGACGGTATAATGATAGAAACCAGGGACGGGTACAACGGATTCTGGGTTTCGGCGTACGTCAAAATGGTGCTGGCAAATTGGACTTCAGGGTTTTCGCAGTCTCCAATCTCGAACTCTATCCCGGTAAAGCCTGCTGCTTTTAGAGCTTCGTCCCATGTTCGCAGGTTAACGTAAGGGCATGTTTGGCGTTCGGGCTCCTCGCTCAACCACCATTTCTCCACGGTCCCGAAGATCAACTGCACGTCCAGCGAATCTTGGCTTCCTTCGAGCAAGACGAGCTTCCCCCCTGGTCGTAGCAACTTTCTGACGTGCAACAAGGTGCGTTTGAGGCTCGTTGTCGCATGCAGCACATGTGAGGCAACTACAAGATCGTAACTGTGACCTGCAAAACCTTGCTCCGTAGGATCCTGCTCTATGTCGAGCTTGGAGTAACTCATTATACCTTCCCAAGTCGAAAATTTTATCTTTGCGGCGCCAAAGAATCCCGAAGAGATGTCCGTAAACTCGTAATGTCCCAATAGCGAAGCGCTTGATCCATGCTCTGATTGAGCAGCGAAAGCATCCAAAACGACAGATGTTGCTCCACCAGTTCCGCCGCCAATTTCGATAACTCGGGCTCCAGGCTCTACGACAGAGTAAAGCTCCACGATTTTTTGGAGGTGCTTATAGGAGCCGTTGCAAAGTTGCGGAAGTTCTTGGTAGTAGCGATTCAGGAGTCCATCTTTCATCATCAATTCCAATGGTGTCAACTTGCCCTGCACAATGTCACACAAATGGCTTCCAATGCGATGAGTCATTTCTCCGGACGCGTTCGTCTGCGCCACCTTGTTGCAAAGGCCTAGGATGGAGGCTTCGCTCCTTGTGGACCATGATTGGCTTCCTGACATCAGGGTACCTTGATCGGCTAAATGCATGGTTGCCCTCATCCATTCGAAAAACCTCTTGTGATACCAAGTCCATTCATCGTCAGCCTTTGGCCCTAGTCGCTTCAGAGCCCTGGCAATATGATGGTAAGATACTTCGCGGACGTCGCTTGCAAAGTCTAATTCAGACTGGGTCAAGGAGATTCTCATTGACTCTTTGATGTCATCTGGAATAGCGTAGTTCATGTCTAGTTCCCATCGGCTCTTAGAATTAATTGTTGGGTGCGACGCCTTTGCATCTTGCGCAGCCGTTGTCGCTTGGGTGACCCGCTGAAGACGGAAGCTCTGGATCTCAAACGTTTTCGTCTGGCGTTCACCATTGATGGCATGGTCATCATCTTCCGCAGCATATACTGAACCTTTGAATAGCGAGCCTTTGGGACCAGATGATAAACAGTTTAAGCTGGCGAAGAGTCTTTGGCCCGTATATGTGCCGAGCTGGGAAGGCACGGTTACCCCTTTTATAGAGCGGGGAATATGAATTGCATTCTTCGTAAGATCTGCGGGAAGGGTCGTATAACAGCATTGGAAAATCGAGTCTAGTGTCGTTGGGTGTATCACGTATTGCTGTTCGCGTTCAAAGGCTACTGGGGCAACGGCAAATTCGGTTTCTGATCTTTCACCGAAAACGCGACTGCCGATAATGTTCTGGAACGTTGGACCGTGGTGAAAGCCAGAATCTCGCAACCTTTGATAAAGAGTCTCGGAATTCATCTCTTTGGTCTGCTCTTGGCAAGAAAGTTCAGAGCCAGATAAAGGCCTGGATTTCTCTTGCAGATGTGAGCCATAGTCCGCTTTGGCTGAAATGCAGCCTTTACAGTGCTGTATCCAAGAATTTCTGGCGCTGACAGAACACAACTCAAACTCGTACCAATCTGCGTTGTCCAAGTCCTTCTCGCTACAGGGACGAAGCGAGAATTGTATCTCTATTCCTCTTTTCGATAGGCTTGACGTGTGCGGTATGATAAGAGCATTTACAATGTCCACATCTCGCAAGTGATACTGCAACCCGAGTGCATCTTGGTCAGGATTTCCTTTGAAGAGGCGCATTGCTTCAATAGCCATCGACACATATCCTGCACCTGGCAGAACCACACTCGACTCCAGTTGATGGTCAACCAGCCAAGGGATATCATTTGTGCGGAGGAAGTTGCGCCAGGTGGGAGTCAAGGGATTTGTACCAGGAACAGCCCTACCAAGCAACTCGTGGGGCTTGAAGCGTTTGAGTCGATGCTCTTCAGAAGCTCTTGGCTCAAGCTTATAGGCGGTTTCGTGATTCCAAGGATACTCTGGAAGGTCGTGGACATATATTGACTGGCGTGAGAAGTCCGATAGCGGCTCGTTCACTGCTGTTAGATGAACAGGGTAGCCTTGTGCTAGTAGGTTACAAGCAACATCTTGCATAGTGTTGACCGCATTCAAAGGCCGTTTTAGACAAGAGATGTATGGTATACGCGTCTCGCGCAGTGTTTGTCTGACGGGACCTGACAAGGTATCATGCGCTCCAATCTCCAGGAAGACCGAAACCTGACAATTTGACACTGGCAGTATTCCCGCTTCGCCATTTGGCTCCGCTGACCCAAAGATTATCGATTCCAATGCACTCGAAAACAGGACGGGACTGGTGAGATTGCGTACCCAATGTGCGGCGCAAAACGTTGAATGCGAAGTGACAATGCCGCCAGTCACTGGAGACGCAAAAATGATGCCCAAATCGCCCTCTTGAGTAGGTCCTAGAAGTTCCTCGAGACAACTTTGGTACTCCTCAGCCATAAATTCCATATGATGTGAGTGATAGGCTAATGGGACCTTCAATTTTCGTGCGAAAACATCGTCTGCTTCCAAACGAGTTGCCACTTCTTCCAGGGCATCTAAGTCACCAGAGATTGTAACGCTAGATGGGCTGTTGATGCAAGCGACTACCACCCGACCCGTAGAAGATATATCACTGATATAGTCCTGGACTTCTTCGGCACCTAAACCAACTGCCATCATCCCGCCTGAGAGTGATGCAAGCTTTTGATACTTCTTCGCAAGTCGTCCTCGATGATATACGACCCCGATAGCTTCTTCGAATGAAAGAACGTCTGCTGCGTATGCTGCCGCGATCTCGCCGCTCGAATGACTGACTACAGCCGATGGAGTAATATTCCAGGATCGCAGCAAGTCCACTAAGCATAGCTGAACAACGACAGTGAGCGATTGGCTGAGTTCAATCTCGTGGACTTTTGTACTTCTCGCATCTCGTAATAGCTCCTCTCTCAATGACCAAAATGCACCGAATGCTTGCAAGTGTGCCTCTGCTTGATCGATCGATGAGCTAAACACCTTTGATCTGCTCATGAGTTCGCGGCCCATAGCGTACCATTGAGCTCCTTGGCCATTGAAGATGTAGCCTATCCGGACTGGCGAGGACGATGCGCGGATTGGCTGCCGGCGCGGGTCTTCGAGGATCTTTGCTAGTTGCTCCAGACTACGAGCCTTGACGGCGACCGTCCACGGGAACCGCGATCTGCGCTCAGCAAGCGTATATGCCAGATCATCGGGTAATGGGGCGTTTCCATCTTGCAAGGTGTTGCGGATGTACTTTGCTAGATCTCTGCTCCTTTTGACTGTACCGACCTCTTCTTTAGCGCTCAAAATGTAGACCAGAGTTGACGCTTCAGTAGTTTTGTGGGAATGATCATTACTTGAATCGCTCGATATCCCGTTGGTGCTCTTGCTATCAGTATTCAAGACTGCGTGATTATGTTGTATGTCGGGGTTCGGGGGCGCATCGAGGATGAGGTGTGCATTAGTTCCACCATAGCCAAAATTATTGACAGATATCCTTAATGGCTTGTCTCGAGGCCATGATGTCAGGGACTTTGGTACCTGCAAATTCCAATCCTGCAGTGGAATGTTTGGATTGGCTTTTTCGAAGGTGACGTTCGCAGGGATCTGCTTGTGGCGTAGCATAAGGACTCCTTTTATGACCGCTGCTAGTCCGCTAACAGGTTCGGTATGTCCGATATTACTCTTTACAGAGCCGACCCAGACTGGGTCACACGCCTCTCTTGACTTTCCAAACGTTCTCGCCAAGGCCTCGGCTTCAATCGCATCACCCCCGGTTCCTGTTAAGTGAGCCTCCACATAACCTGTGGATGAGAGATCAATTCCTGCCCGGCTGTAGCATTGTTCAATTAGTGACCGCTGCGCCTCCATAGACGGAGAAGTTATCGTCCCGGTCCTACCGTCCTGGTTGACAGCTGATTCGCGTATCACAGCGTGAATGTGGTCGCCATCCTTCACCGCTGTAGAAAATCTTTTCAGTATTAACACCGCCATTCCCTCGCCCCTACCATAGCCGCCCCAGCGATGATCCATGGAATAGCACTTTCCATCTTCGTGTAGTAGGCCGAGGTTTGAGATGGCGATGAAGAAATCCTGGTTTAATATCGCGTTGGAAGCTCCAACAATGGAAACTTCTGATTCTTGATACCGAATGCTGTTGATACCCATATGCAGGGCCACTAGGCCGCCTGAACATCCTGTGTCAACAGTAACGCTAGGCCCCTTCAGATTGTAGAAATGAGAAACTCTGTTCGCGAACATCGCTGGGCCGTTCCCAGTGACAAGAGACGTCGGAAGTGCATCCGCATCTTTCATCAACATTTCTGTGTAGTCTCTGCCAAAGCTTGCAGAGAAAACAGAAGTGTTTGAACCGGAAAGCTTTTCGGTAGGAATTCCAGCTGTCATTGAATCAGCTCTGGCCAGAAAGCGCTTCGAGGATTTGAATGCTAGCTTACCATTTTCGGTCGCTTGATATACCCCTTCTAAAAGCAGCCTCAGCTGGGGATCCATGGCTTTGGCTGCCTCCGCCGTAAGGTTGAAGAAAGGTGCATCGAACTCTGTTAAATCTTCCTCGATAAAGAAGCCGCCCTTTACGTGGAGCTAAAAGTAACACCCGATTCAGCTAATGTATATGATCACGAGAGGTTGATCGCACTTACACTGTCCGTTCGCAAAGGGTCGGGATGGTATGTGCTAGCAATGTTGAAGCGACTCTTGGGAACTGGCGACCAGCAACTTGTGCTGCTAGCCAAAGTATGCCATAAAGCATCAAGATTGGATGCTGCCCCTCCGAATTTGCAGCTAATGCCAACTATAGCTATCGAATTTGACAGGTCATCCGAGATTGTCTGTGGAGCATTTTTGGAACATTGGCCGTTACTGTTACGATTTTCATTATCACCGTTAGTGCCTTTAGTGGAGAGGTGCGGCATTGCAGAGATGTGATGGGTGTTCTCGTTGTCGACGTCAGTGAAGTCAGAAAGAGGAACTTCACGACATAGACTTGCCATCTGGCGTGAAAGGACTATGTATGCTCCCAGCTTAATCACCACTAATCCGCCATCTTCGCGTCGAATAAGACTTATCGAACACCCGAGGTCAATACGAAAACGTTACGCGTCCGTCTTTGATGATAACGGCATGATATTGCTAGTGAATGGCTGGCTCACGTGATCCGGTACACATTCGGGGTAGATGAAAGTACTCACGAATTCGTTATCGTGGTACATCTTTTGAGCAACGCGAAACGGCGTTTAGAGGCAAGTTCTTCACTAGTCCGGTAGTATAACACGGGGCGTTCGGGATATATGTATGGCAATCGATTACAAATAGGTCCGACCGCCATCGGGGCAATCGGGGCATATGGGAGATTGGTGACTGGTCCGTTCGCGCAAGGGCCAATGTCCATCGCTTAGATGTTCTTTGTATCTATCAATCAATCTTGGGATTTACGGTCCCGTGCTTTCTAATCTTAGTGGCGGAGTGAATTACTCTACCGGACTTCGGTGTACGCAAGATGAAAGTCGAGATTGTCAAAGTACATGAAATCTGGCCTCGGGGCCACCAAAGCTTATCACCACAGTCTGCAAATCTGCCAATTCTGGACGCATGGTATGCCTACCGTCGTACTGTACCTACCATATATCTCTTCAAAAAACCGACGGAGCCGCAAGAACTCGTTGCGCACCTTACCGAAAGCCTTTCCCAAACACTCGACGTCTTCCCGCGCTTTGTTGGAGTATTGGAAAACGTCACAACTTCAGGTTTAGAGGAGCACGGACAGGAACATCAGCGAATCGTTGTCATATGGGGGAGTCCCAGCGATAGGGGAGTAGAGTTCACTGAGGCGCGCACCAAGTCGCGTATCCACAGCCTGCTTCCACCTACTACTCTGAACGAATCAACATTTTTGTGGGACTATTCCCCTTTACCTCTCCGCGCACTGTTCCCAGCACCCTGTTCTCAGCCTCCAGGCATCCGCATTCAAATTACGGCATTCGCATGCGGTGGTTTCAGTCTCGGCATTGACTTCGAGCATGGCTTGGCTGATGGTTATACAGCGGGAAAGTTTCTGGAGTACTGGTCGATTTTCTATGAGCGAACGTTTCACGGCAAGAATGATGTACCTAGGAATCCCCCGTCATGGCAACCGGAGATCTTCAAAGACCAAATTTCTGGTGTCAATTTAAAAGAACACGGCTCGGCACTCCTTGAAAGAGCTCGCACGCTTCCTACAAGAAGCCCGTATCGCCGTACCCTCCAGTCGAATTGCTCCGATAATATGCGAAATCAGGGACCGAAAACCATGTATAACCACCTATTACATATACCGGCCACGGAAGTCGAGCATAAGCTCAGAGAATTACAGTCAAAATCTCCAATCCGCTTGACTGATCAAATAGCGTTGATTGGTTTCTTTTGGGCATGCCTCAACCGAGCTCGGGGTCATGCACAACGGCCGCCAATTGATCTACACTTAGCGAGTAGCTTCCGTTGGCTTCTAGGAGTGCGCGACGGGCTACTAGGGTCACCGTTTGTTGTCGTGATGATTTCTCCCGACGCCGAGAAAAACCCTGCCAACGCCACCGATGCAGTCAATCTAGCTGTTAGGGCCACAAAGGCGCTCGGTCAATACGACGACAATGCGATGCATGCAATTACCTATGATGCTACGTTCAGCGACAGTCCATCGAGTACCTTCAAGCCAAAAGAAGGCGACGAACATTTGGAATTTAGCTCTGTCGCTCACTTGGGGTATGACAAGTTCCATTTAGGACCTCTCAGCCCATCCTTCTATGTCCCATCGTCATCTATACCAAATCTTTTTGTGTTGACTGAGGCTCTGCCCAATGGCTATACAGTTGGAAATGCGTGGTACAAGAACGGGCTTAATTTGTTCTTTAACGTAACTGAAGATGTCTTTGAAGCATTTGCATCTGACCCGGTATTAGCGGAATGCGAAGTTTACCAGGACTTTTGAAGAGGAGGAGCCTTGTAAAGCCTGCTTTTCTTTGGTTCAGCTATAGCGCTGTCAAACTTTTTTCCAAGCTCACTCAGCATTTGCTAGAGATATCTAGGTGCTTAGAGGGGTCATAGCGGCGTTGCAAATACATAGAACAACGATCGTGACAGTCACAGATGATAGTAGAGTCAAACCATAACGATATCAAGTGTTGGCCAGGCTGTAGGACTGTTCTGACATGGGAATTGAGGAGAAGCCGTTGAATGGGGACTTTAGAAAACAATTTCGTGAGGCTGACGAAACTTGAAACGTGCGCCAAAAGAAAAGATGCAAATTAACTCCAATAGTCGTCACAGAGTGATTAGCGGCAAGAGAAAAAAAGAGGAGCTCTATGCATCATGATACGAAGATGACCAACTTAGCGGTAGACATGAGTTCATCCAACCATATTTGATATTTCGGCGTGAATGCGATGAGAATGCGATGAGAATGCGATGAGAATGCTTTCCGCCCTGCACTATTGGAAAACTGTTGAGGGAGTCTTCGTCGCACAAAGAATCTACAAAAAATGATCATTTCTTACTATCCACAAAGTCAAGATAGCCGCGTACCACGAAATGCTAATTTTGTTCATTCTATCCGTTCCTAACCCTGCTCTGACCCTCCCATAACTTCAGGTCTTATGAGTAGAATCTTGACAACATCAGCGACCGCCAAAGCATATACATCCAAATACTTTAAAATCTCTTCATGAGTTTATAGTTCTGGTTACGACGCGATTGAAGATGTCGCTCGTATCTCACTTATGCGAGTGGTCTCGGCAGTCTCAGGAAAGCTTCTGACCATCCGCTCGAGCACAGTCTCCGTATACTCTGCCCATCTCTGTTTACATCCAGCACAAAGAACAACTCCACCGAAGGTATAAGCCTGCGGCGCGCCATATGTCTCCCGATAGCTGCACTCTATGCACAAGCCTTCGTCGGCTTTTTCCAACATCGCTCCGAGGCCGTTGAACAACAAAACCTTTTCTTGCAAGAGGACGTGGCGATACTGCTCGGGGTTTTCGATTTCTTGTCTCTTGGTCTTCTTCTGCTCGTCAAGCCTGTTCCATAGTTTGACGTTGTTCCGTGCTTGCACGATGACGCGCTTTGTCTCGGGTTTGCCTAGAGTAAGGCCCTCCTCCACAAAGCGGTATCGCCGCATAATCATGTGGATTGGGCCACCGAAGTAGCGGAGGAAGTTGATAACGCATTTCATCTCGGGTATTCTCGCCCACGCTACGTCCAGCGCCCAGAGCGCCTCGCGGCACTTGTGATAGGCCAATACGCGCTTGTTTTCTGGAACATATGCGAAAGTGCTATTGACCTCTCCCTCAGAACGATGCTTCCAGTAGGCTATCCCATCGTACATTGTGTTACCGATTTCTGCCAAGACGTCGAATTGGTCATTGGTGAACCAGATATGGTCAAGATCATTGCATACTAGAGCAGCACCAATGGTGAAGCGGGCGAGCGCGTCTGTATCGCGCATGCGGAAGAATTGCCAGGGGCTCTTGGATAGAGCGACAATGTAACGGCGGAATAACATAGTGTTTGTTTGCTGGCGTGACTTTTGCGAGGACATCAATAGGAAGCAGCGGAATTCGCGGCACAACTCGACACTGAGAGTAGGAATGGGTTAGTAGAGAAACGTCAACGATAGCAAATACCTTTATGGCGGAGACATACGAGCCTGCTGTTCCTCCACACATTGTGTTCAACACTTCGGTAAGATTGTAACCCACAACATTGTCATCGTTGGCCACGTCCATGAGGCTACCGCGAAACTCTGCGATGGTACCAATGATGATAATGCGCATGAAGGCAACATATCGCGTCCAGTTGGTGTATTCAGGGATAACACAGCGAGTGTATTCCCAAGCCGTTGCGAAAATCTCCTCCTTGACCCGGAATGGGAGGTCAATGTTCTTCAAATCATTCGCAATATCGGGCGGGTAGTACCATCGCTCATTAACGAAAACAGCCCTGTCTTTGACTGCTTCATCAAACTGTGAGTTGGACTTGAGATCACAATTGGGAAGAAATTTCTGGTTTCCTTGAGCACGGTGACGCTGTCTTCGGATCAGAGTCGTACTGGATGTTTACCAATATTGGACTTACTTGGAATAATGAGACCCCTGTCCAAACAATTCCGAAGCCTATGGAATTTGCCAGAACTTTAATCAGAAATATAGACATTGTGGTTGGAATAGGCTTGTCAATAGAGCATTCGGATGCTTCGAAGCAGTGCCCATTGTAGTAGAGTGAGGACATGGCAATACCGAGGCACACTACTTTTATATCAGATCGCAACTCTTCAATGCTGATAACTTAGCCCCAAATAGACCTTCCAATGCATAACTCAACTCGTAAACCAAGATCACATCGATTACCTATTTGCGACTCATCCGGGAACAGGTCAGATAGCAAATAACCCGAAGCCAAGGTTTCCCCGAACAAGGGCAGCGGGGTATTATGCTAAGTTTCACTGCTGTAACACAGAATCAAGTGTTGCAATCGGCTCATCCGATCTGCCTCGGTTCAATTCGTTGTAGCAATCTAAGCTGACAATCTTTTGTCATTACTATCACAGTTTGACTAATGTATCTGCCATTAGCGCTATTTAGTGCAAAGCAACGCTCCCAAAGAGAACTTATCGGTATATTTTCACCCTGTTGGCATACTAAAAGCGACAAACTGGTCTTTTATTTGTCAATAGTTCCTCTGAGCCCTGCCTGCTTCTACTCCTCTTGACGGCCAAGATGGAACTCATCTTCCACCACACCCTTTTTGCGGGATGGTCAATTTTGTTGGTGGTAAGTTAGACATGCCAGACATACAAAACACACGTTAAATTTTGCCCTTAGATCTTCGTGTCCATGTTAGGGCAAGCTGTGTATCGCCGACATATGCACCGCCTGAGCAAGTACCCAGGACCATGGCTAAACAGCGTTTCAAGTATTCCAAGCGCGATCGTAGCTTTCCGTGGCGTCCAACACTTATACAACTACAAGTTACATGAGAGATACGGACCAGTTGTTCGGATCTCTCCCGACGAATTGAGCTTCACCGGATCACATGCTTGGGAGCAGATCTACGGTAATCGCGTACGTCTATCCAGGAGCGTCTACGCATGGATCCAAGATTGTAGTAACATTTTCGTTTTAGCATGGCGACGTGATGGAAAAAGCACCCTTTTTCATCGGCGTTGTGAAGCCAATTGACGGTTGCGTTGGCATCGGCCTCGCAAAGGGGTCTGAGCATACCAGACAGCGACGCGCAATGGCAGTCGCGTTTACGAAGTCTGCACTGATGGCACAGCAGGAGATACTCCAGAGTCAGACTTACAAACTGATTCATGTGATCAAGACGCGAGGGAGGAACGGTAAAGCTCTGAACATGAGCGATTGGTGTTTGACTCTCTTTTCTCTACTTCCTGGGTCAGGATAGTAACATATTCTAACGGGGTGTAGTATCCTACACAACATTCGACATCATCGGCGATCTATGCTTCGGCGAGTCTTTCCATTGTTTGGATCAAGGCGTTGCAACTGAATGGGCACTGGCAACAACAAACGTTCTTATTTCCTCAACTTTGGACATGGCCGTTCGGAGAGTGACTGGAGTGGGTACGTGGCTCAACTGGATAGCGCTCAAACTCATGCTAGCGGAGGCGATGAAATGGAGGATGATTTCCTTCGTGAATACGCGCAAGAAGACCTTTGAGCGTAGGATGGCACGATATGTCTGCAGAGGCAGAGTCAACTAACATCTAACAAGGTCTTGCCGACGAAACCTCTTTTCACAAAGACGTAATTTACCACCTTCAACGCAACCAAGACGCCCGAAAATCCCTTGCGCCTACAGAACTTTTCCTCAACATGACCCTCCTCGTCACGGCCGGCTCCGAAACCACTTCCACCCTCCTCGTCACTTTCATGTACATCCTCTGCACCCATCGCGACGTCTACGAGCGCCTAGCTACCATGGTCCGCACCACCTTTGCGGATCCAAGTAACATTACATTGCAAAAGTTGGAAAAGTTGGTCTATCTCGACGCATGTATCAAAGAAGCGTTGCGTATCTTCCCACCAGTCAGTTCAAATCTTCCACGTGCAGTCCCGGCCAAAGGTGCAAAGATCGGCCCACATGTATTGCCCGGAGGTTCCTTGGTCTCGGTAGCCCCATGGGCAGCAGTGCGTTCTAGAAGCAATTTCTATCTGCCAAATGAATTCCATCCTGAGCGATGGATGCGCAATCACCCCGATCAGGGCTGGGATCCAGCTTTTGAAAACGACAAGCTATCCGCGTCAACGCCATTCGGAGCTGGGCCGAAACAATGCATGGGCCAAAGTTTGTCGTACTACGAGATACGGTTAATCGTGGCGCATTTACTTTGGGCCTTCGATTTTGAACTTGAGAGCAAGGGAACTGAGGGAGCGAAGAATCGGATGTGGAGTCTGGATCCCTTTAATAAGCTTTTGAGGTCATATCAGACACTGAACCGACCGGAGCTGTATATTCGATTCAAAGAACGGGTGTTGATATAGAACAAATATACAGCAGTCGAGGGTGTGGAAAAGTGTTGCTGTTAGGGCTATAACGTTAGCTGGAAGATGACGCTATACTTTCATAGATGAGCGTAGGGAATTCTGAATTAGAGTTTGGACGTATTTAGTGTACGATCTCAAGATAAAGAGACACCCTTACAATGAGCTAGGCTACAAGGTTTGAAATCTCGCGTCCGCTGTATATAAGATCCGTAGTTTCTCATTTCGGGTTGTTCCGTGGTGTGGTGAGCGAAGTTGTTGATGATTTCAATCTCCCCGTGTGAATTTCAGCTTGTTTTGTGGGATCTGGTTACTGCTACAGTGTACTATTGTGATAGCAGCATGTGAACGCATTCAAAGTCGTCTATCCTGATGTACAAAGCTGGGACGTAACATGTGTGCCGCATGCATTATGCGGTGTGCGGTGTGCCAGTATCGCTGCTGCGAATTATCCATCACTTGGCCGGGCTGGTCTGCGAATCTTTCATACTGATCAAGACGGTCTTGGACTGCAAGTACTCTTCCAGACCGGCCAAACCCCCCTCGCGGCCATAGCCACTCTCCTTGCACCCGCCCCATGGCAGCTGAACTAGGGGCATGACGGGGCTGTTGACTCCCACTATGCCGACTTGGAGGGCGCGGATTACACGCAAGGCACGTGGCATACTGGAGGTGAAGACAGCAGCGGCGAGCCCGTAGGATGAATCGTTCGCAAGCGCAAGGGCTTCTTCCTCAGTGGAGAAGATCTTGACCGCCAGGACAGGTCCGAAGATCTCTTCACGGTATGCGCGACTGTTGGGAGGGGGGTCGACCAGAAGCGTTGGCGGCATGAAGAGGGCGGTGGGATGGGGTGGCACTTCGCCTGCGACCACACTGACGCCTTCGTCGCGTGCAGCATCCACAAAAGCCTGCACTCGATGGTGGTGCAGCTTGTCGACCAACGGGCCGAAGAATGCTTCGGCCGGCGCGCCGTGGGCTGCAGCCAACTGTTTGAAAGCAGCGCTGATACCTGCAATGAAGGTATCGGCCACGTCGCGGTGGACAAGCACACGGGATGCTGCGGAGCACACCTGGGCGCCATTGAGGGCAAATGTCTGCGAGCAGTGCGCAATGGCGCTATCCAGGTGGGCGTCATCAAAGACGAGCGCGGCCGACTTGCCTCCCAGCTCGAGTGTAACAGGCTTCAGGTTGCTCTTTGTGGCTGCAAGCTGCACGGCGCGGCCGCCGCTGACGGAGCCCGTGTAGGCGAGTTTGCGGATGCCCATGTGCGAGGCGAGGAGCGCGCCCGTCCCTGGCCCGCCCGATACCATATTTACTACACCTGGCGGAAAGCCAGCCTCGCGAAAGAGCTGTCCTAGATACAATGCGCCCAGCGGCGACTTCTCCGACGCCTTGAATACAAACGTGTTGCCTGCTGCGATGGCGGGTGCGATCTGTTGCACGTCAGTCAGGGGGTGCTTGGAAAGACTCATGTGACCGCCATCCTCACCTTCCATCCCGCAAAGATAGGTGTCGCATTCCAAGCCCCGATGCCTGCGCATACACCAATCGCCTCCTGCAGCACCATCTTGAAGAAGCCATCGCCGTCTTCCGTGAACGTTGTCCCTGCAATCTTGTCCGTCAACCCAGCATAGTACCGAAAAACAGCCACGTGACTCCCCACGACCCTCCGCGCCAGCATCATGGGCGATCCCATGCACTGCGACTCCAACTGAGCTATCTCTTCTGTATGCGTCTCGACTAGGTCGGCGTACTTGAGCATCAGCGCACTGCGCTGTGCGCCCGTCATTGTCTGCCAGACTGGGAATGCCGCCTGCGCTGCCGACACAGCCAAGTCGACATCCTCTTCTAGTGCTACTTCAATCTTATTCGAAACAAGACTTCCATCGTAGGGATTATATACCGTCAGCTTTTCGCACGTATGCGATGCGACGTACTACGTTCAGTTTCGTCAGCTCCCATCGCTCGACACATTTGGTATTGTCTCTGCCCGTACCTCATTATTGATAAATAATTTCTCCTGGATCTTCATCATCTTTCGACTGTGAAATTCCTTCAGAGAAACAAGAAAAAGGAAAACAGCGCGATTGAGCTACCAGGAAAGAAAAGGTTCAATATTGGAGAAAGATGGAAATCTTGCCAACTTGTACTGCCTGACTTCAACTTCTTCACTTCTTTACAATGCAATCCCGATATCAACTTGTGCTACGGCACGCTAGTACGGAGCTGGTACGGGTAGAGTGAGAAACTATCATTTTGATACGAGAATACTACAATCACGCCTTTTTCGGGTTGTGTCTTTCGCACCATCAGGTCTTTGTTTTACATAGTCGGGTCGATTGCCTACCACCCGCATTTGACCCGATCAGCCTAGTCAGCTGTCGACTGCTCAAAAACCATCCATTGTGCCCTGCCCGTTTCGCAAAACTTTCGAGTCTGAGCCTATTCTGCGAGCCAACACGGGAACAGAAACGCTGATTTTAGACAACAAACGTCATCCAGAATCAGAGCCGCAGGCGTGATCTGCGTGTATATTGTACACTTCTGGCGAAGCTCTCTGTAGAATTGCCTGTATTTATCATGGACACAAAACTGTTCCAATTTCCCTCTGTATTGAGCTCATCGTCTTTAGTTACGCTTTGCGCAACGTTGGCCGTATGTTTCGTGATTTGCCTGGTGTACAGGATCGAAATTCACCCACGTCTTTTTAACGTATTTCGGCATCTTCCCATAGCGAAAGTAAGACATCACCACAGCATTGTTGATACATAACTGACCAAGTCGTTATAGGGTGGACTACCATTCCTCGGTCATGGACTCCTTCAGTTTACCAACCCTCGTGGGGAAGCATACTTGGAGATGGCCAATTGCATACCCAACCAGGGTCTGATCCACTTCTACGGATTCATGAATGTCAGTCATATCCTGCTAGTCAGCGGTGAGGCCCTATCTGAGCTGTTGGTCCGTCGCGCATATGCCTTCACCAAACCAGCGGTAGCCCGACGACTGCTCAGCCAAATACTGGGACAATCTCTCCTCATCCTGGAAGGCGATGAGCATAGATACCTCCGGAAACGCATCCAGCCCGCCTTCAATCATCGAAACGTCCAAGACCTCCACCCGCTCTTCTGGTCAAAGGCCATTGATATGGTGGAAACGATGGAGCAGACTGCTACCTCAGCTGACGCAACGGACTTTGTTGTGGATGTGCTGCCTTGGAGTAACAAAGGTACGCTTGATGCTATCGGTTTGGCTGCATTAGGAAAGGACTTCAATACATTACGGGAACCTAATGAGCTTACCGACTTATATGAGCTCGTGACCGGTAGCAAAGAAGGCGTCCGTTTATTGTTCATTGCCAACGCTTTCTTGCCGGCCTGGTTACTACGAATCCTGCCGCGGAAGTTCAACCATGATATTAACGATGCTCGAACCAGGCTGCGACAGCTTTGCAGTATCTTTTTAGCTGAGAGAAAAAAAGAAGCCACCGAAGACAGCAGCCGAAAGGCGCTCTTACTGCAGCTCATACAAGCTGGAACGCTGACGGACGACGAACTTGTTGATCAGCTTCTGACTATTATCGGGGCAGGGTATGACAAGATTTGAACTAGTAGAATAGACATCTTGTGCTGATCGCCGGGTAGATACGAGCCCACCTCAGCAACCTTTACCTGGACACTATGGCTGCTTGCCACTCATCCCGCCTGGCAAGACCGGCTCCGCGCTGAAATCCGCAGCCACATTCCCTACCGCTTCTTTGCCAATGATGTAGAAGATGTTGGCGACTCTGCTATCCTCGATAGCCTCCCCATCCTCAGTGCCGTCGTCAACGAAACGCTACGTCTCATGCCCACCTCGCCCATCACCTCGCGCGTCGCTACAGAAGACACTACCATCCTCGGCAATTTCATTCCAGCCGGAACGCGTCTGTGGGTCGTTCCCGCTGCCATGAACCGCCTTGCGTCTTTCTACGGCGCGACGGCCAATACTTTTGACCCGGGTCGCTGGATTGATGAAGACAGCGGCCGAGCGAACAACCACGGTAATGCACATACCAATTACGCCTTCCTTACCTTTTTGCATGGGCCTCGCAAGTGCATTGGGGCGGGCTATGCAAAGGTCGAGTTACGAGCTTTCATCGCTGCCTTTGTGGGTAGCTATGAGTTTGTGTTGGCGGATAAAACTTATGTACCACAGCCTGCGGGCATCACCGCTGTCAAGCCACGAGATGGCTTGCCCCTGAGGTTGAAGCGGATTAAAGCTTGGTAATAAGTAGCATTTGAATTTTAAAGAGGTTTTTTTTTCAATGCATTTGAGGACGAAGAGAGTATATAGTTTTGATGAATCCGGGAAATTACGTTGTGGAGCTGAACACCCGTATGCAGTGAGCTGATTTTTTTTGCATTTTTTTTTAGCTTTAATTTTCCTGTCGTGCTGCAGTTTGCTTCTAACTGTATCACAATCGCCCCCAGCTGCTGTTTAGTCGTTGCTGGGCGCCGAGCAGCTATTTCTGATTGTATTATCACATACATATTCCGCACGATAGACTACTACTATTATCATGGCAGCTGAAATCCTTGCTACAGGACTCGCCACGGATATTCAACGTCGTTATAACCGCTTCTTATTGAGTTACTTCAATCATAGTGGCAAACAAAGATGTAAGCACTCCACCAAGATCACCTTTGCATGTGCAAACAATCAAGAGTAACTTACACAAGGTAACGACAATAAATACGTCACGAGTATCTTCATCAGTGGGTGAGTGCATTAAAGATGGACAAAACTCAACATTTTTGCGCCACTACAGAGTTTGGGAGAGTCGAAAAGGTATAGGTCCGGTGTTGAAGGCGTCATCCCACCAAATTCTCCTTTAACACCCTTTCCAGCATTCAAGCCTGCCAATAACAAACGACTCCAATTCTCTCACATCTTCGCCGACGCCCTCACCATCAATCCCTTGTCCAGAAAAACGCCATAGCTGACGGTATTGCACGGCTCAAACGGACTAACTAGCTGCAAGTCAAACACACGAAATATCTGCTCAAGATCAGCCACAGTGACACTAACAACATTGAGTAAATTGGGATTATACCTCAAATAACACTTTTACCAAGTCCATCATGGCAATGGTCTTGCCTGCGCATACCCAGCCACCATAGCCAAACGCCATTTCAACGTCTAGCTCCATCTGCTTGCGTCTCTCGTTTTCTGCATCCATGAAGCGCTCTGGACAGAAGACGGCAGCGTCGTCACCGAATAAAGCTGTCGATTGCAGCATGGATGACATATTCATGCATACAGCGGTACCTGGGGGAAGCGTTTTTCCGTGGAAGATTGGTGACTCGGTCGGAGGTACGATTTTAGGGAAGAGGCCTAGAATGGGTGGGCGGATGCGGAGGCCTTCGTAGATGATCGCCTGGAATGAGAGGGACAAGATTTAACGAGAAAGATCAAAAAGTCGGGATGCATGTGTGAAAAAGCGTACCTGAAGATATGGCAAATTTTGCGCCTGCTCCAAGGTAATGGGGTATGACACCTTCTCTGTCCTTACTGCATCCTGAATCTCGGCAACGAGCCGATTATACACCGCGTGTGAGCTTATGGTGTGTACGAGGATGGAACGTAAGGCGTTAGCAGTGCTCTCGCTCCCAGCAAGCAGGAGGAACAGGCCCTCGGATTGGCATTCTTCTTCTGTGAAGCCGCGAGCCATTAATGAAGCCTATGAAAAGACTGTTAGCTTGACATATTCTACGATTCAGATATGGTGGGAGGGGATGATAGGGGTGAACTTGCTAGGAAGTCCTTTTTACCACCGTCGGGTGCTGAAAAGCGGCGGTTGACCTGATCGGCTGCAAAACTGATTCAAAGTCAGCGAATTCGTTCATTGAAGACGCACAACGAGTAGGTAGAGCCAAGGTCATGCAGGTACTTACCCCATCAGCGCTCCAAAGCCCTTCTTATCACTGCTCTTTGGTCCCACCATCTTTAGCACGAAACACGAGAACAAAAATTTGCGGATCCAAGGTACGTCGGCCACCGTGGACATTCTTGGCCAAAGTTCATTCACAGTCCCTAGAAACTCATAGTGGTCTTTTTCGTCCTCGAGATAGCCAACCGCCTTGCCGAACCCGAGCCGCGTGATGACATCCATGGTGAAGTAGCACGTGATGGCTCCCAAATCCAGTAGTGGCTGACATCTTCCTGGCGAAGTAACCGTATAGCGGTTTCGGATAACATTGATAAGCATCTTGACCTGTTCGTTGATCGCGCCCTCGAGGCCAACGGTATCGCGCCCATTGTATGCGGCTAAAGACCTTGCTTTCGCCTTTTTGTGTGCCTCTGGGTCGAGAATCGTGAACAAGTTATCGTGATACGGGTTGAATCGACCAGTTTGATACCAGTCGCTGCGAGCGTAATTGCTGCGCGTCGACGAGACGGTGCGCAGGATGTTGGGGTCGTCGGTAAGGACTTCGTTAGGTCCAATGCGCACGAGCGGACCGTGTTTAGTATGAAGATCGCGAAGTACCCAGTATTGACGGCCGCTGTACGTGGTGCGACCGAGCCAGAAGTAGGAGAATGGTGCGGTGATGTGCGCACTGGGGATGTGCCGAAGTCGCCACCATGTTCGAATGGAACACTGCATCACCCAGAGAATGACGAAGGTTAAGGCGATGTAGCATATTGAATGCTTGTGTAGGGAGATAATGAATAGCTCGTAGCGAGGCTGAGTCTTTTAAATTTGTTTAGGTTTCATTTTCTTGGTAGTAGCAGCGCAGGTTATTCGACATACATGGGGTGATTGCTCTGCCATTGTTTGCGGACACTAGGATTTCTTCCACCTAGAGGTTCTCGAGACTCCGCGAGCTCTCTAAATGCTTTTGAAAGAGAAAAGGTCGGTCATTTTCGCACTCTAGTATTAATCAGCTCACCTCGGGTTGGAAAAATGTGCTAATGGAGCTTTCTCGAATAAGAGCCGAACGAGATGGTAATTACCCCGGGACTTAGTCATGAGTCATTGAGTTCGGTATATAGCAGATTACACGGGTATCGGACAAAATGTTGTGGCACTGAACATATTCCATAGTCTGGAGAGCAATAATAGCCTCTCTTCTCATATAATTGTTAGGATATTTGGTCACGTTTTCTAAAGGTGGGCGGCTGATAAGCCGGTAGCCGGTTGTTGAGCGCGTTTACAGCCAGAATCGCGATACACATCACATACATATATCTGCTGACTGTGGCGTTTCCTCTTATATTACCTTGTCAGTTGGGGGATGCAATTGATGTCGTCGAGATATTAGCGGCTTGACATACCGGGTGATATGTGATTAGAGTTCATTCAGAATTCTTCTATGCGCTGTACCGCAGATAAAACAAAAGCTTTGATACTTTGCTTGAAGATAACATAAGGTCAATATATCGCGTAATGCTACCCCGTGATAGCGTCAGATAAAAGTCTTGCTACCCACCCTCAAATGGGTTTGGTGTTGACACCCTCTTGAAGGGAAGCTATTCTCCTTTCAAAAAGCGCCTCTCATCTCTAACATTCCGAACATCTGCTGCGCTGCAGCTCCAATCTCAGCTGCTGCCGACCGCACCCCATCTAGAAGCGTACTCTTAGTCTCGAAGTCGAACATTGTCAACTCTCGTGCCGTTTCGACGATTCGTTTGAGGCGAAGCTTCACCAGTAGCTCAAAACACCTGTGAGAGATCTCTTTACTCAGTGTTAAGCCGCCAATTATCAGGTGTGTCACTGGAAGGTTGTGCGCGCTGACGGTAGCTGCCTCGGGTATGTACGTTTCTAGATGCTCAATCACCCAGCTCATGGAGGTACAAACCATCATGCTCACGTACGGTGAGCTTAGGGAGCAGTTCGCACATGTGGAGATTGTGTCTTTTGTCCGGTTCAACTGTTGCTCCACAGCAAAAATAACGTCGAGAGACGTAGGTGCTGCACACTGCAGACTAACCATGTAAGTGAGCTGGCTGATTTGAGAAGAGCATTTGCAATCCACACCCTTGAATAGGCCGAAGATTAGGTTCGAAGCAGCTGCACCGGAACAATTGGGACCGTCAGTAAAGTTTGCCACAGGTGCAACAGAAACTCGGTCGTCTTGACATAGGCTTTGTCGGCTGATATGGCTTGGTGGTGGCGATGGCTCCTGTCTTGGTTCCCCAGTACTGTTCCCGATGCCAAACTCCGTTCCACTGAGCATAGCCTGACCTGATGGAATGCCCCACATCTGGGTGACAGAGCCTGAGTGGTGGCTATCTGTGGCACCAATATCGACTCCATTCACACCCCACTCCCATAGTGAGAATCCATCAATGACTCCAAAGTCGACTGTGTCGCCACCGTGCGGTAGTTCCAACGATATGTTTGTAGACGACTCCATCGAAGCTATCTCCGGAGACGTTGCAACTATGCGCCCGTCCCCTCCGTCCTTTGAATCTTTTTGCTGAGGGATACTTTGAGTCGAGTATTGACGATCCTTTGTCGGGAGTAGCGAATCCAACAATGTTGAAGAGGGTGTTGGCGGCGACGTTCCCCGCCTCATTCGCCTCATACCGACACCGGCATTCAAACCGTACGACCCGCCGTCGTTTGAGACCACAGATGTTAGAGGCCGCCTACCTGGACGGCGTGCTACACTGTAATTGCAATCTTGTTGACAGCCGCGGTCAACGCAACGTTGACAGACAGGTTTTTCACGACTACACTTGAGCTTCGATAAGGTGCAAATATCGCAAGAGTTACGCAGCCGGCGGAAGCCCAGACGCGATGGTTTCATGATGGCAGCTCCGTCGGGTCTGTTCCTAGTATTTTGTATAGTTGGCTACGTGACTTGTGTGAAAGCTGGAAGTTGACCTCGAATAGACCAACACGAAACACGATTGATCGATAGTTTAATGACATCCACAGAGCGATAACTACAAGCTTATAAGACGACATCCTATCGGAATGCAAATATTCACTTGCCTGAAATATCAAGAGGATATTTTTAAACGGTACGGTGCATCGTATGCTTCTAGGGATCTAGGCGCTGTTGTGTGTATGGAATAGACAAAAAACTGAGTCTGCGTACTCGATTGCCCGTCCTGGGAGTGTGACAGCTTCCGAATGGGCAATGAGCCTGTCCTAGAACGGTTACACTACCGAGGTGGACGGGCTAACGCGCAGGATAAGCTAACGCGTAGGATAAGCCAACGCGCAGGATAAAACGCGTAGGATAAGCTAACGCGTAGGATAAGCTAACGCGTAGGATAAGCTAACGCGTAGGATAAGCTAACGCGTAGGAGAAGCTAATATTTAGGACAAGCTAATACATAGTTTTTACTAGGCTAGCAAATGGGTTGGGGGAACCTATACTTGGGTTGGGGTGGGGTTGTGGTCGCATTGACCACGTGGTAAGGTTGGGTTGTGGTCGCATTGACCAGGTAGTAGGGTTAGGCTGTGGTCGCATTAACTAGGTGGTAGGGTTAGGTTAGGGTTATAACTAAATTAGTACTTACTTAGCTTATTACAGCTAATTATTACAGGTATATAACAACTTAACCTCTACTTAACTACAACTTAACTACAACTATAACTACGCGTTTGTGCGACCTAACTACAACCTACGTCCGTACGACTATAACCTAACTACAACTACTCTTTTTTACGCATAGACTAGTGGTTGTAGTTAGGTTGTAGTTAGATTAGCTTATGTTAGACCTAACTATAACCTAACTCTAACTTGTTTACTAGCTGTGAGGACATAGCCTCTATCTACTTACTACTACATACCTTATAGCTAGCTTTAAAGTATGTAGCTAGAGATAAAGGCCTGCCTTACTACTTAGCAAGCACTAGTACTAGCTACGCGTAGCACTAGGCTTAGCGCCTACTACGCTAGCACTAGCCCTTTTCTCTACTATATAGCTACTTGCACACTTAGCCTCTTCTAGGTCTATGTCTACTATTCTTTACTCTAAATATAAGCTGTCTTTTAAATAGCCTTTCTTCTATACGTAAAGTCTACTTTATATAATAGTAATTTTATAAGTAAAAAGCTTACTATAGGCTTTTAGCCTAAATAAAAATAAGTAATCTTTACTTATTTTTAGTTGTTATATAGAACTACAGCTTTAGTAGCTAGCTCTTAGCTAAGTTTAGTACTTTTAAATAGTAAGTTGCTACTAAAATTGCTAGATTACTAATGTTTTTAAAAGGCCCTTACTACTAGCGTAGGTAGAATTTAGACCTTATCTACGTAGTAAATAGCTAGCTACAAAATAGCCTTTACTATCTAATAGCCTAGAGTATTATAGCTATTACTATACTAACTTACTTTTAAAAAATTTTTATTTATAATAAGCTTTGTGCTATTTAAAGCGTATTTTTTATTACTATTTTAAACCTTTTTACGTATAAATTTAGTATTAAAAGAAAGTATATTATAGTAATAAAGATTTTAAAAAAAGTATACTATAAAGGCAGGAAATTTTACTTACTATAAGGTCTCTGCGTATAAATTAAGTATAAAATTAATAAATTAGCAAAATAGTATATTTTAAAAACTAGAAATCTTAGCTTCTACCTAAAATTATATTACTTAATTTATAGTTTAAAATTTTGCGTACTAGATATTAATTTCTTTTTTAACTTTATTCTTAAATAGATTCACTACACTTTATTATTAGAATCTTTTCCCTTAAATTTAACTAAACTAAATACAGCTAATTTGAATAATAATAAAAAAAATTTAAGCTAACTGTTAATACTACGTATAGCGCGACGCCGTGAATCTAGATTAATAGATAGATAAATAAATCGTTTAATATTCTAAGCTACTTTTTAAGACTTTACTTACATTATTAATTACTTAGCTAATACTAGTTCTAACACTAATATTAAGAGACTACTACTAACAGCTAAACTTAATATAAACGCGCTTTTTAGCTAACTTATATTTTATATTAATATAAAGACTAATAAAGTTACTATAGTCTACCTTTTTAGTAAGATATTAAAAAAGACAATGTTTAATCTAATTTTAAATTTTCCTTTTCTCTGCTAGGCAGCTACTATAGACAAGAATAATAAATATTAGGCTATATTAAATAGACTAAATTTTAATACGTTTCTTTTATACTAGGCACCTTTAAGCGCACAGATAAACTAATTATAAGCGCTACTAACCTTCTTTAACTAGATAATATATTACTACTAGAAGAACTAGACGCGCTTTAGCCGCCGTACTAGAAACACTAAAACATAGATTATATGCGTTAGGCTATTAAGTAAGTAGAATAAAACACGTTAATAAATTTATGAATTTTCTACAATACTTACTTCACTAAACTACTTATAACTATAATACTAACTAACTTCTTTAAACTTCTCTATAACAAACTTACTAGTGTAGTAGCTAGATTTTACTTTACTATATTTGCTATAGTAAGGGATAAGCTAAACGTATAAAAAAATATTTAAGTTTAACATAAGTACTTTATTTATTTTTAAAGTATCAAAGGTGGTGGTTGTTGTAGTAGTTAAAATAGGGTTTCTAAAATAAGTGAAAAGCAGCTACCCTCTACTAATTAGTTGTAAAAGTTAAAAAAAAGATTGTGTATAGTTAACAAGATTCGAACAGTAGGTAGATAAGGTCTACGCGCTAAGCGCTTAGAGCAGAAAAGCTTAGACTACTAAGCGAAAATTAAAGTTGAAAAAATTTGCTCAAGGTAATAAAAAACGACACTAATTGAAACGTGTTTAACAGCAATTGCTAGCTTATAGCTGGCAACAAGATTGCGATAAAGATAGAGGAGGAGGGTAAGGACACATATGTTACCGCAGCAGGAGCCTATAATACTTCTTTATAAAAGCTCCCTGCCTGCTGCTTCTTACCTTTAGGATTTCCCACATTACACATAAGTACTTTATAAATAAAAAACTTACACAAAACAAGGCAGCAGATAATAAATAAGTATAGAAAGACTAGTTTTTAGCTATCTATAATTAACTTACAGACGTCTAGAACTAGTTATATATAACTTAACGCAACGCACTACTAAACAAAAAATAAACTAGTAACTTAGATATTCTACTTCTACGCTCTATAGTTTCTACGTTTATAGACCTAGTTACTTTAAACAAGCCTATTACTATCTTAGATAACAATAATTTTTAATCGCGAGCACGCTTAAATAACTTTAGTTACTAGTTATACTACTCCCTGCAAACTACAACTAAGAATAATTTATTTATTATAGTTAAAGGCAACGCAGTTCTTATTTTATACAAGCTCTAGGAACTTAAGCATACGCTTAATATAATGCTACAGTTTAAAAACACAAGTAATTATAATACTATAAATTTGCAGACTTTTAAAAACGGTATAAAAGCACTTTATAAATTTGTTTAATCTCTTTTTAGCTACTAGCGTGCTAAAGACAAATATTTTTAGCACCTAGCTTAGCGCGTTTAATCTCTCTTTGCCTATACTTCTAAAGCTGCTGGAGATGCTTTATTAAAAAAAAATACTGTCTTTAGTTACTAATATAATATAATTATAGAATGCTTTATAGTACTCTTTAAGATTTAAAGTAACTTAAATCTTTACGCTATAAACAAAGCAACTATAAACACGCTAGTATACTTTTCTATTTTAAAGAACACAAAGTTTAACTAAGAAGCTTAGGTATACGTTAAAGTTAAGTTTTGCCTTATTACTAATAAGCTTAAAATTTTATACTTCTTACATAGCATTAAGCTTATGCAGAAGCTTTCTAAACAATATATAGCTAGCTTAAATATATTAAATTATTCTTTACAAAATGCAATTACATTTTCTAAACTCTTACTTAATATTTTATTATATATGAATAACTACAACGCAACCTAACTAAATAACTATCTAGCTTAATAAGCTTAACGCAACTATAATAAACTTAACACTAGTTTAAATATTACTTCTTTAGTAGATGCTAAGTCTAAAAATGCGTTAACACTTTGCAGTATAGGCTGCCTTAAGTAAAGTAAAATATTGTTTAAAAAGCTTTATTTTCTTAAGCTTCTGTTTAATAACTTAAACTATTTTTATTATAAGAAACTTAGACATATCGCCTGTAACTGCCTTAAGAAGCTAGCTCCTCTTAAGGCAGAGACTATTTATTAATGTTACGTCTATATATACGTAGAAGATAAATTTAACTTAGAACTTAAGTAAGAATACTAAACTAAAAAGTTCTTTAACTTTAATAAATTAGAAAACTAAAAACTCTAAAGGACAGACTACCCTCTAGAAAATATTAATAGCTATAGCAAGAATACTTAGCTAAATTCTTTATTAGTATAATTAATTTTAAGTCTAACACATTACTCTAAAAAGTTTAAAATTAGAAAAAGAACTTATCTTTAAAAAAAAAACTTTATATAATTTTCTTTCTATAGGTACGTTAGTTGCAACTATATAGTTTTATATAGCTATAAAATACTAGGCAATAAAAGTATAAATAGTCACTTTATATTATAATAATTCTTAAATTAAACTTACGTCTTTAAACTAATTCTACTTGTCTAACTAATTTTTTACAAAAGCTATAATAGAGAAGCTATAAAACTAATAACTTACTATGTTAAGTTTTTTCTTAAAATAAATACTCATATTAAACAAATAATAGCCCGCGTAGTAAAGACTTAAGCAGATTTTAATTTTGTATTTAAATTTGTTATAAACCTAAAGAGAATGTAGGAAGGATAGTAGCAGGAAGAGACCCTAGGCAACCTAGACAAAGGGCAGACCTTTGTGCACTAATAGATAACGCCACCTCGCATCTAGCACGTGATCCTATAGTCTTGGCGGAGATCCTTTATAGGACAGGCTATGTGCGTTCTACAATGTACTATAGAATCTTATAATGTCTTACTTATAAAACAACATAAGACGTATAAGATAATATAATACTTTTTTAAGTATATAGCATAGGCAATAAACCTTTATAGTTTATTATGTTTAACTTTAAGTGTAATTTAAAAATTACTTAATTTTTAACCTTTTTATATTATTACATTATTCTACTAAACGTGCTAATATAACTACTTATACTATTATATTAATCTACTAATTATGCTAGTACAACCTTTTATTTATTATATTTACTTATTTCTTAAAAAGTAATATAAATTATTTATAAATAATTTTTACACTTTAAACACTTTTAAAATAAGTAATACTACTATAGACACTCTTACTAATTCTTAAACTATAAAATTAACTACGCGTGCTAACAAGCTTAAAACTTACTATAGTAACTATAATAAGCTTAAGGCATAGCTACTCTAAGTTAATAAATACTACTATATTAAAAAAACTAAAATTAATAATAACAATATAGTTATATAAGCCTTTATATTTTTATAAAAAGCTACTAAAAAATAAGCTAACTTTATTTTATGCTAATGTATAAATAACACTATTAATAATAATATTAATAAAAAACTTATTAAAGACTAAAATAACTTTAAAATAGAAATAAGAAAAACATTTTTACATTTTAAAAAATTTGTAGTAGCAAAATAAAAAATTTAAAAGTTATAATAAACTTGCTTTACAGCTAAATCTATAATAAAATCTTAGTAGTACTAAACAGTTATTAAATAAAATAATAATACTTTAATATAAATATACTAACAAGGTCTTAAACTAGCTATATATATAAAACTTATATAAAGTAAAGCTACTCTTAATACACTTAATAAACTTATAGCTAAAGCTATTAAAGTTAACAACAACTTCTATAAGCTTAAGCTAAAAAAACAACTATTCTTATAAAGAAATTGTATATCTAAAAATATAAATATTTAACTACGTTAAACTTATTAACGCCTATACTTTAACTAAAGTTAATAATAAAGCTATACTTCTAGAACTTTAAAATACTATGCAACTAACAGCTATAAGCTTATATACTTTAATAATTTTAATAAAGGTCTAGAAAGGAATAAACTTTAATATAATAAAAATAGCAAGAAAAAAATTACTAGCTATATATATAGTAAAGAAGGTTATATAAAGTAGGACTACTAAAGCTAAAGCAAAGTAATATAATAGTTAAATATTTTTTACTATGCAGTACCTAATAATAATCTAGAAGAAAAATAAAATATTATTACTAGACCTACTATTAAAGTTTAAAAAAAGGACTAGGCAAACATTAATAGTCTAGATAACCTCCTTATAATTACTTTAGAGGAAGCCTTAGATAACAACATCTCTAAGATAATACTTAATAAAGAAATAAAAGCAACCTTAGCTAACTAAACTAAGTATAAAAAGATAGCTAAGTTTTAAGAAACTTACTAGCCCTCTATACTAGTAGTAAAGGAAGTACTAACAGCTTAAGACTAGGAAATTTTACTACTAGCTATATAGAAATACCTTACTACGCTAAACAAATAAAATATTAATATATAAGTACTACTACTTTTAAAAACATAATGCTTAAACAACTTAGCTGAGAAAATTAACGTTCTACTAAGGCAGCTTAGAGAACTTAAAAATATTTTTATAAAACTTTATAAAGAAATATTAATTAAATACTACTAGTATACTAACTTACTAAAGGAACTATAAAAGAAAGAAATTATTTTAAAAGTAACTATTAACAAAGTTTTATATAATAAATTTATATAAAAATAAACTTAAGATGCTAAAGTATCTTAAAATAAACTAATACAGCAACTCTTAGATAAAAAGAAAGAGGAGATTTATAAAAAACTTTAAGTAATAAGCTAGAAGTATAAAACTTAAAGTAGCAGCTGCACTATTAATATGTATTATTAAATAGACTTGCGTAATCTAGAATACGCAAGGTACTTCTAGACAGCATATATACATAACAGCTACACTATATATTACTTAAATAAGTATAGATTAGGATAGTTTTTTAAAAAACTAAAGAAAATGCCTTAATGCTAATACTTATAGTATAACTACCTAAATAACAAATATATAGTATACCTATAACACAAACAACATAGCTTATACTTTTATAAATATAATAATCTAGAAGAGACTCTACAAATGCATATAACACAGCAAAAGAATTATAAAAATAAAACTTATATATAAAATTATAACTAGCCCTTATAGTATACGTGCCTTAATATTAAATATAAACTATATATAATTGCTAAAAAGTTCTATAGATTTAGTATATAGTTTTTTTTAGACAAACGCCCTAAACACCTAGAACTACTAAAGTGATAAATGCAATTAACTTTTTAAGCCTTTTTAAGCTACTAGTAAAGCTTAATAAATATTAAATAATAATATTAGTAGACTTTAGCTCTTAAGCTAACTTTGTTTCTCCTTAAGTAGTGTAAGTAGCAGGCCTATAAATACTAAAAAAATAAAAACTTTACCTACTATATATAGCAAATAGTTAGCCTATGCTAGATAAAATAACTATTACGTATAAGGTTAGCAAAGTAACGCTTAGCATCTAAGAATACTAAAAAGAATTAAACTTAAATATCTTTAAATTAGCTACTTATAATATTATATTAGAAATTTTTTAGTTATAAGAATATAACTTGCAGATTAACTAAAAGTTAAAAAACTTTTTATTTTAGTGCTGTAGATTAGACGTAACTATAAGCTAGCCTATATATTTAATAACTATAATAGTAGATAAAAACAAGATTAATAATATTACTAAGAGATAGTAAACTTTAATAAAAAACAGCCTTATAATATAAGAGTTTAACTTAATAAATACTAGCAAGGCATTTCTAAGTTATAAAGTTAAAGTTTAGAAAAAGCGCGTAACTTTAAATATTTTAAAAAAATATATAGAATTTTAGCACTTTTTTATAAAAGTAGTAGATAGTAAAGCCTTACTAAGATACTAACTCTAGGACTATAAAATTGTTCTAGAAGAAAAGAAGACTCTACTCTTTAGGCTAATTTATTAATTATTAGAAATAGAACTTAAAGAACTAAGAACTAAGCTAAATAAGAATTTAAGAAAAGAATATATTAAACTTTTAATATTACTAGTAGGATTTCTAATACTTTTTATACTAAAAAAGAATAAGCTACTATAGATATATGTTAACTATTAGAAACTTAATAATATTATAGTAAAGAATTAATACCTATTACTAAATATTATAAAGCTTTAAAATTAATTATCTTACACTAAAGTTTTTATAGTATTAAACTTTTAAAATAGATACTACCTTATTAAAATAAAGAAAAGTAAAGAATAGAAGATAGTTTTTTAAATATAATATAGACACTATAAATATATTATTATACTATTTAGGCTTACAAACGCCCTAGCAGCATTTTAGGAACTTATTAATAATATATTAAGAATATATTTAAATATTTTTATTATAGTATACTTAGATAACATTTTTATCTACTTTAAGAACTTAAGAGATTATGTAGAATATGTCTATATAGTACTAAGGTGCCTAGACTAGTGTAACCTCTAACCTAAACTAAAAAAATATAAGTTTTATAAAAATAAAGTTACTTTCTTTAAATATATAGTAGGAGCACAAGAAGTATAAATAAGTAAAAAGAAATATAAGTAGTTAAAAAATAGCTATACTTAACAATAGTTAAGAAAATACAATTTCTTTTAAAATTTTTAAACTTTAACTAATAGTTTATTAAAAACTACTTTAAAATTACTATTTTATTAACAAGACTTATAAGAAAGAAAATACCCTTTAAGTAAAGTAAAAAAGTAGAAAATGCCTTTTAAATGCTTAAGAAAGTAAGCATAAAACTACTATACTTTAAAATATTCTAAGCAGGATAACTATTGCGCTTTAAACTTAATATATTAGACCTAGTACTTAAAGGCTGCGCTAGTTAATTATATAAAAGCAAATAGTACTTAATTATGTACTATTTATAAAAATTCTCTAGACTAGAAGAATAATATAACATCTATAACAAGAAGCTACTAGCTATTATTATATGCTTACAGTATTAAGGAGTATATATAAAAAGCTACTTAAAACTTACAATATTTATAAATTATAAGAACTTAGTTAACTTTACAATTACTAAAGTACTTAACTAACAATAAGTAAAATAGTTAGAGTTACTTAAATAATATAATTTTAAGATTATATATACACTTAGAAAAGATAATAGCAAAGTAGACGTTTTTAGCTAATAATATAATGTTGCAAGAACAAAAGAAATTATTAATACTATAATACTTAAAATTAATAAAGATAAAATACTAGAACTAGTAAGAACGCTAAACGTAGTCTTACAAATTACACTTAACATACTAAAAGAATTATAAAAAGTAATTATTAAATAACATTATAACAACTTTATATACAGTTATTTTAGTATTATATAAACTATAAAACTTATTAAAAGAAATTATAAGTTTTTAGAAATAAAAGATAAGGTTATCTCTTTTATTGCTAAGTGCGCAAACTATTAAAAAAACAAGCATAGCACTTATATAATCTACAAAAAAATGCAAGTAATAAAGCTACCTAATATACTACAATTAGATATTTTTATAAACATTGTTATAGGCTTACTAGTTTTAAGAGACCCTGTTACTAAAGTATTTTATAACGCAATTCTTGTAGTAGTAGATTAATTTATAAAATAAGCAAAGTATATTACTTTTAAAAAAGACTTTATAGTAGTATAGCTAGCACACATTATTAATAACTAAATTATTAAATATTATAGTATACTAAAGTTAATTATTAGCAACAGAGATAAGCTTTTTACTTTTAATTTTTAGACAACACTATTAGCCGCAATTAAAACAAAACAAAAGCTATTAATAGCCTATTACTTAAAAATAAATAAATAAATAAAATAAATAAATTATATAATAAAAGCTTATCTTAGAATATATATTAATTAATAACAAAATAATTAGGTATTATTACTACTTATAGCATAAATAGCATACAACAATAAAATATTAAAGTTTATAAGATAAATACTATTTTACGCAAACTACAAGGGACACTTAAATTTTTTTATACATATACTTTTAAGCTAGAAAATAGAAGTAGCTATTATAATAGCTAATAAGCTTAAAAAAGTATATAAGCTACTTAAAATAATACTTAAAAAGGCTTAACGCTAAAGTATTTTATATATTAACTAAAAATAAAAAATAGCACTTTAGCTAAAAAAGAGAGATAAAGTATATTTGCTTATAAAGAATTTTCGCACTAAACAACTAAATAAAAAACTTAATAATATTAAGGTTAGACTATTTTTAATTCTAGACTAGAAGGGACTAGTTATATAAATACTTAACCTTTTACTAAATGCAAAAATCTACCTAAAATTCTATATTAATATATTAGAACTAGCATACCTAAAGACGCTACTTTAGAAAATTTTTTACTATAAAATAGAAAATAAAAATACATTTAAAGTTAAAAAAATTATTATATATTAAATAAAAAACAATAGCAATAAATACTTAGTTAAATAGTTAAAATACTTAGAAAGCAATAATAGATAAAAACTAAATATAAACTTTATAAACTACTACTAGCTGCTTGCGTAGTACTATGCGACTTAACAAGGAAGTTGTTAAAAATAAAATTACTTTTTAAATAAGTTAAAGAAAAAGTGCTCTAATCTAACACTAAAGTACTAGGCATTAGACTACTTTTAAGAATACTAACTTTATAGTTAATATCCTCTACAGCCTCTAAAGCTTTAATCTTTTTAACAAACTTCTTTAACTTATTTATTAATTCTTGCTTATAACGCGCTAATACTTTATGCTATTTATAAAGCTAATTTTTCTTTATATACGCTGCTAAGAGCGCCTTTAGCGCTACTAACTTTGCTATATTAGCTTTAGACTTCTATTATTTTAAGTAAGCTAGCTTCTAGTCTAACTTTAAGTAATTTAGTAAAAAAACTTTTACTAAAACACATTTCTTTATACTATTACAATAGCAATTTCTACACTTATTTTTTAATAATAATATATAACACTCTAGATTATTCTTTATATAATATTAATAAGTAACTATAGCAAGTTAAATAGTTCTGTTTATATAATTACTAGTAGTGTAACAATAAGTAGTACTATAAGAAACTATTAAGCTAATTTATAGAGACATAAATAAGAGAAAGAGAGAATAGTATTACAAACTTAAAGAGAAAAAACACACTAACTATATAGGAAAAAGAGTAGTAAGAAAAAACTTTAAGTAACTTAGATAAAGAGCAGACCTTTGTGCATTAATAAATAATACTACTTTACATCTAGCACGTAATTCTATAGTCTTAGCAGAGATCCTGTATAGAATAGGCTACGTGCGTTCTATAATGTACTATAGAATTCTACAATGTCTTACTTATAGGACAACGTAGGACGTATAGAACAACATAACACTTTCTTAAGTATATAGTATAGGCAATAAACCTTTATAGTTTATTGTATTTAACTTTAAGTGCAATCTAAGGATTACCTAATTCTTAACCCCTTTGTGTTATTACATTATTTTACTAAACGTGCTAACACAACTACCTGTGCTATTACATTAATTTACTAATCGTGCTAGTACAACCCTCTGTCTATCGCACTCACTTATTCCCCGAGAACCAACACAGATTATCTACGGACGATCTTCATAAAATTTAAGTAGCGTAAACTTTACTAGCCTAAGCTTAATTACTATAAAGTTATAATTAAGTTTCTGAATTAGTACTATTAAATAAATTATTAGCCAAGAAACACTATATTAAAGGTAGTTTACAAAAAGCGTAAATGAATAAAAAATAAACCTTCTAAACATAACTACACTAATAATTAAAGTTTAGGAGCATAAACTCTTGCTAACTTTTACTTAAGTAGTACTACTAGATAGAATTTTAAACTAAAGCTTATAGAAATAGGCGTTTTAGGTAAAGAATATACACTTCTTTGCTATATTTTTAATTAGGCAAGCTTCTTTTAATAAGGTAAAAAAAAAGGTCCTACTCCTCTACCTAAGCCTACTAACAAACTACTAGTTAAAATTAAAATAGTATCTTTTTACGCTATTTGCATATACGCAAAAAAATAGAAATTTAACTTTTACTTTATTACTATACGTAGCAGATCGTCTACCTAGTTCTAATAGGCAGCTATAAATAAAGACTTTGCAAAGTTTATAAATAAACTTGGAAAAGTTACTTTTAAGAATATTCTTACACTAAAACTATATAAAAAATACGCTAATTATAATCTAGTATTTAATAAAAAAGTAGCATTTCAATTGCTAAACTATTTAGAACACAACTATAAGAACAAACTAACTCTAATTATAAAAATTTTAAAATATTATTCTTAACTATTTTAGGGCTAATAAAAAAAAGCTATTACTACTTAGGTTTAAAAAAAATAAAAAAACGTAGATTTATTTAATAGTGCAACTTACTAGCGCACAACATACTTTTGATTATAGCAAAGCTAGATGAAAGTACTTATATTGATATAAACTTCTATAACTTTAACAAGGCTATAATAAAAAATTGCTATTTAATTCTTTTTTTTTATAGAACGTTAGCTAAACTTAACAAAGCTACTAGTTTTTCTAAGTTTAATATTTTTTACGCGTTCTATTAAATTTGTATAAAGCTAGGCTTTAAATAGCTTACTACATTTACTACTTAGCAAAGCACATATAAGTATTTATTTTTAAGGTGTTAAAGGTGGTGGTTGTTGTTGTAGTCAAATTAGGGTTTCTAAAAAAAGTGAAAAGCAGCGACCTTCTACTAATTAGTCGCAAAAGTTAAAAAAAAGATTATGTGTAGTTAATAAGATTTAAATAGTAGGTGGATAAGGTTTACGCGCTAAGCGCTTAGAGCAGAAAAGCTTAAACTACTAAGCAAAAATTAGGGTTAAAAAAATTTAGTAAAGGTACTAAAAAACAACACTAATTGAAACGTGTTTAATAGCAATTGCTAGCCTATAGCTAGCAATAAGATCGCAATAGAGATAGAGGAGAAGTGTAAGAGGTGGCTTTAGGCAATAGTAATTGCTTTACACTACAGAAGATAGTAAGAGATAGCTTTAAATAACAACGTGTGTATATTTTAAGCAATAATACCTGCAGGTATTCTCGCAGGTGAGGAGCCCCTTATAAGCACAATTCTAGGTAGGCAAGCTAATAATAAGCAAGTTTGGCGGATCTAGCTAGCACGCAACTATCCGTAACAGAGCCTTCCCCTCTAGTTTAGCGTCCTAATAGCCTTAACTTAAAACTTCTAAAATTGTGTATAAAGATAGCTTAACAAGGAGCGTATTCTATGCATAAGTTATATATACTAAAAATGCATATTAGTTGTAAGTTAAATATATAGCAAGCTTTATAGTTTAAGTTTTATAGCGTTATTATAGTAAATTTTAAATTCTATTATTTGTTTTTTGAAATTTTTTAAAAGTAAAAGTAAAAGTATATAATTATTATAAGTAGTTTATATAAAGTAATGTTTGTTGCAGTAATAAAGAAATTTTCTAGTATATTTTTTATAGTTTTTATTTTACTTTATATACTTAATACGTAATATTAGCGCACTTATTACGTACTTTAATACTAAGCTCTAATCTTAATTATAGTCTACTATCTTAATCTTAAGTATATTAAAAAGTTTTACTTATAAGATGCTTAGCTATATAAGTTTAGTATACTTAAAAAAGCTACTAATTTTATTACTTTATATACAACGTGTCTACGCTGTGTACAAACTATTACTAAATAAAAAAAAATTTATAAAAAGACTAAGTATTATTATTATAACTATTGTGCTAGAGGCAACTATAGTAGTTATACTAAAGTAAGTTTTTTATTTTATTAACTACGCCTTAGCTAATTTAAATAAATTTTTAAGGCACTTAATAAGCGTTTAAATTATTTATTTTAACTTTATGCTTATTTTAATACTACAGTTACTAATACTAATATTCTAAAAACTAACTTTGCTATTATTACTACTAGCGTTAAGCTTGTGTAATAAAAGTACTAATTTAACTTTAAGCTTTCTAACTACTACTATATTACTACGTATGCTAGTACTTTTTTAAAAGTTTTTACTTAAGTGCTAATAACTTTGCTTTACTACTTAAGCTTAATTTTAGTAAAGTAGTACTATATAGTAGCTACTCTTAAATTAATTACTAGTTATATAGCTAGGATTGCTAGTCCTGCTAGTAATAATAAAAATAATAATAAGAGCTTAAGTAATAATAACGTGCTACTTTTTAGGCGTAGTCTAGGCGCAGGTAGCATACATAATAGTAGTGCTAAAAGTAGTAGTAATAATATAGGTAGTAATAATAAGATTTATGCTAGTAGTAAGGAAATATTTAATAATAAATAAAAGTAAATTATTTTTATACTTATAGTTTTATTTGCTTAGATACCTAAATTGCGCTCTAAAGGCGTAATAACAATATTTAGTATACTTTTTTAGCACGCCTAAAACGTAATAATCTTTGTTTATGCTTATATTTTTTAATTAGTTCTTCTATAATTCTTAAACTATAATACTAAAGTCTAGGTATTTTATAATTTATTGTAACCCTTTTATTACAACTAATATTCTAGCTAGTTATTCTTAATTTATTTTTTTAATATTTTTTTAACTTTTTAAATTTTATTACCTTTAAAGCTAATTTTTAGTGCTTAAGTATTATTTTTTTAACTACTACGTAATTCTTATTCCTTTAGTAAAGAAATGTAAAAGACATTATAAATGTAATAGTAAAGTAGTAGTTATAGTTAGTAAGCCTACATTTTAACTACTTCTTATACTTAAAATAGTTTTATAAACTTGTTAAAAAGCTTTTTACTAAGTTAGTAGGCTAGGCTAACGTTTTTTGTGCTAAAGCAAACTAAGTCTTTTTAGGAAAAATTTTTTAGTTTATATTTTTTATTATAGTATTAGTGTTAGTATTTTTATACTACTAAAAAGTATTCTTTTACTATTACACGTGCGCTGTGTATGCGCTGTACTCTATTTATAGTGTCTAGTACCTTCTCTTCTAGCCTACTGTTCTTAAGAGACAATATAAGTAATAAATGCTTGCTATATACTAAGTAAAAAGGTGTTATTTTTATTAATTTATAAATAAAGTTATTATATACAAATTGTATAGTTAGTAGAAGTAATACCTAATTATATTGTTTTTCTAAAGCAAACATCTTTAGGTATTACTTTATTATCTAGTTTTAGCGTTTAGTTTGCCTATTTATTTAAAAGTAGAAAGCTGTGCTTAGCCTACGCTTTACTTATAATTAGTAGCATATTTCTATTTAAAATGCAGAAGTAAAAATTAAACTGTAATTAGATATAATGCCTTTTTAAATTTTATATTTTAAAATAATATGTTTAAAGTAGAATTTTATAAACTATTTTACATTTTATATTCTTAATATAAGTATATAAATTGCTCTTTTTAAAAAGTAGTTAATAATTACAAAAATTATATTAAATAGGTAACCTAAACTATTATTTTTTGCTAGTAGTAGCTTTATAATAAAATTAAAGCTTACTTTCTTAAGTATTTTATTAGAAATTAGTAATAGTAATAACTAACTATATTTGCTATATCTTAAAGCCTTACTCTTTTAGCATACTATACAGGTTTTTACATAATTCTAAATATTATAGCTTAGCTTTAGCTAGTAATATAGCCTACTAATAAGCTTATAAGTTCTACGTGTACAAAAATAACCTACTATACGTATGTTATAATTCTATAATAAAACTTTCTACCTAATAGCTTATTTTAGTAGAATATAAATTTTACTTTTATATTTTAGAACTTTTTTATTATTAACACGCTATACTTACGCACTACTACTATTTTAAGTACGTAGTGCTTATATAAAGTCTATAACTTACTATAAAGTAAAAGTGTTTTTATTATAACTAGCGCAGTTTATTTATTAGAGCTTCTAACTCTACTATTATAAGTTTACTACTAACTAATACTTTAGCTAGAGAGTATAGTACGCATAGTATGCACCCTATAGCACTAAGAGTCTAGATACTCTCTATTTTATAAATATTAGCTATATGCGTCTTACATACGCCTTTCTAGCTATACTAAGTTATAAAACTTTTTATTTTACTATGCTATACTCTTGCTAGAAGTTTATTTTGTAGTATAAGCAATAGTTAAGTTAATAATAAGTTTTTTTATTTATAATTCACCTTTCTTAATAGTTTGTTTACAAAGTTTATACGCCCTAAGTAGTATTTAACTTTGAAATTAAAAGCTTTTAAATATAAAGCCTAGCGTGCTAAACGCTAGTTTAGCTTTTATTTAGCGCGTAAAAAGCGTAAGTTGTTATAATTAGTTAATACCTAAATAGTATATTTAGCGCTTTCTTAGTAGTGTTGCTATTTTTTAAAACTTTATATAATAGCTAAAAGTTAAAAGTTATATATTTTATAGTTTAGCTTAGCATTTTGTAGTTTTTGTAAGTAAAACGTAATAAAATACTACTTTCTATTTTTAAATAATTAAGATAATATGCCTAATAAAGCAAAGGTTAAAGTATTTGTCTTAATGTAAATTATATTTATATTTTTAAAGTAATATAAAATAAGCGCATATATAAAGCGTTACTTTAGCTTTATAAAAGTAGTATATATATTTTTATTATAATAGAACGCTTATTTCTTTTTTAAAATATTTATAAGAGGTGTTGTTTTTACAGCATAGTTTTTAATAAAATGCTAATAAAAGTTTATAAATTCTAGAAAAAACTACAGCTTATTAATACTAGTAAGTATAGGCTATTGCTTAATAGTAGTAACACGCGCTAGATTTACGCAAATACTACTTTTTGTAATAATAAATTTTAAAAAATAAACTTTGCTTAAAGTATATATATACTTTTTAAAATTTATATATAACTTTACTTTTTATAAAAAGTTAAGTACAACGTGTATAGCACGCTAGTGTAGCGCAATGTTGTTGTTATAAGTATAGATAAGAATATTATCTAGATAAACTACGTAGACATAATCTAGATGCTCTTTTAAAGCTTTATTAATATAAGCTTAAAAACTTACTAGGGCGTTTATAAGCCTAAAAAGCATAAAAGATATTTAAAATATCTATATTATATTTTAAAAGTAGTTTTCTACTTATCTCCTGCCTTAATCTTTAAATGATAGTAAGCGTTTTTAAGATTTAGTATTATATAGTAGCGTACAACTAATAGGCAGTTTAGTGTTTCTCTAATTAGAGAGAGTAGGTAATAATTTTTTATTATAATAGTATTAAGATTATAATAATCTACGCAAAGGCAAAGAGTCGTATTTTTCTTAAGTATAAATAATATTAAAGCGCCTATAGGGCTAGTGCTGTAGCAAATTTATCTCTTCCTTAGTACTTTTTTAATATATTTATAAAGCACTTAAAGCTTATATAAAGAGAAAGTATAAAAAAGCTTATAAGGGGGTTTTTTTCTTATTAAATAGAGATTACGTAATTTAAGCTTTTTAGTTATAAAAGAGTTTTAGCAGCATTATTGTTAAAAATATTAGTATAATTTTATAATATATTAAGTATATGCTGTACTTGCGCTATAAATATATTTAGCACGTATACTTTAAGCTTAATATATACGCTATTACTTTAAAATACTTTTTAAAAGTAAGCTTTTAACTTTATAAGTCTTGTATTTTTTAAAAATACTTCAGTAGCTACTAAGTTAAGATTTACTTTTATACATTCTTAACACTACATCTACCTTTTATAGTTAATATAAATACTCTTTTAACTTAAGAAAAAATTGCTAAGTAGTAGTAGTACGCCTTTTTTATCTACTTTATATATAGTAACTTTTGTAATATGCTCTACGCTATTATTATTTATTAAGTATAACTAAAGCTTATATACTATATATATATTCTACTTTTAAAGTCTAATTTAACTTAAAGAAAAAAGTTTTATATTTTCAATAAGTTTTAAATTTCTTTTTATAGCTATTTTTTAAATAATAAAGCTAATATTTACTTATAAGTTTAAAATAACTTAAAGTTCTTTTTTTACTTTAGTTACTAAATGTGCGTAACACACGTGCTATATCTCTAGTAAAATATTTATTATTACACACTTTACTAACTTTAAGTTTATAATAAAGCTTAACTTTTTTTTATTTAGTTTATATTAACTAAAACTTTATTAGGGTTACTACTTTAGTACTTGTTAGTAGGGTGTCTTTCTTTTTAGCACTTAAAGTATATAACATTATTACTATTTTTACGCTTTTTAGGTGCGTCTAGTATAGTAGCTAAAAAAAAGTATTTTTTTTTATTTTATAAAAGTGCTTTAATAAGGCAAATTATGCGTAATAAGTGCTCTACACAAATTTTATTTAAGTATAAATTTAAGTATAATAAAGTTTTTTTTAGTTATAAAAATTTAATAGTAGTTAGTAATTATATACTATAGTTTAGGCTTTAGTTTTGTAAATAAGTACTAAACTTTTTGTTATTATTTCTTTTAAATTTTTATAATAGTAGCTTAAACACTACTTTATAAAAATAAGTAAACTTATAATATTTTTTAAAAGTTTTAATTTAGTATTTAGCTAAGTTTTTAGGTTTTAACGCGTGTTATATATATATAGTAAGTATTACTTTAAGTGTATTTTACGCGTAGAATAATATAGTTAATAGTATTAGTATATTTAAAACTTCTTTTTATTTAACTTTTTTTAGTTATACTACTTTTTTTTTAACTTTTGTAATTATTGCAAGAATTAAAGTTTATTATATTACTTTTTTATAGCGTTAATGCGCTTTTTAAGCATTGTAAGTGCGTTCTAAGTATACTTTTTAAGCTTCTTAGGCGTTGCGGGCCTTAATAAAGTATAAAGAGAATTAGAAAGTTTAGATGTAGTAAGGCTCTAGCTTCTCTAATTACTTTAAGTGTAAGATCGCGTTAAGAGATCTATCTCTAGACTATTAGCCTATAGGAGGAGGTATTATTCTGTAATAGATAGCTTTAGGCAATAGTACTTGCTTTACACTACAGAAGATAGTAAGAGATAGCTCTAAATAATAACGTATGTATATTTTAAGCAATAATACCTACAGGTATTCTTGCAGGTAAGGAGCCCCTTATAAGTACAATTCTAGATGGGCAAGCTAACGATAAGCGAGTTTGGCGGATCTAGCTAGCACGCAACTATCTGTGACAAAAAGGGTAAGGACACATACGTTACTGCAGTAGAAGCCTATAATACTTATTTATAAAAACTCTCTGCCTACTACTTTTTACTTTTAGAATTTCTTATACTATATAGTACTACATACAAACAACTTGTATACAAATAATATAATAGTAAAGTTAGACCTTACTAAGTTACTATACTAGAAGCTATAGTAGTAGATTATAAAGCCAGCGTTTACTGTTGTTAAGTAGCTACCTTTATTAGTTAAAAAGGAGCTAGTAGCAATAGTCTTTGTAGTAGTTAAGTTAGTGCAAAAGTTAGAATGTAACTATAGTTAAGATATCTTTAATGCGTTAAGTATTATAAATATTAAGGTTACAATAAAGACTATAAAAGGCTAGTTTAGCTAGTACACTATATACACTACGCATATTAATAGTCTAAGTATAGTAAAAGTATATTACTTTAGCAATCTCCTTTTATGCAAATGCAACCTTAGTAAAAAGACTTAAAAGTAGCTTTGTAAAAAGCAAAGGCGTATTAAAATAGCTATTAAGTAGCTAGGACAAACTAATAAATAAGAGAATTTTATAAGTTGCCTTTAAAATAGGAGAGCTGTGTATAAATAGTAATGCTATTATTATTTATTTACAATTAAGAATAGACTCTAAACACTGTAACTGTAACACTGCTAAGATAGTAATAAGACAATAAAAGTTGCAGTTAGCAGTAAATAGTTATTAGCTAAGAAGGTTAGTTAGAAGGATATTACGCATCTTTGTTTTTGTTTAAACATGCGACACACTAATTGCGTGCTAGTAATGCCAAACAAGAGGGCATAAGCCTAGATACCTGTTATTAGCAATAAATCTTTTTTTACTAAAAAGGTATCTACAAAATGTGTAGTTACATCAAAAGGTTGTCTTAAAAGGCCGAAGCCAGCACATATAAGTATAAAGTTATACTATTTAGATTTATAAAGAAGTATTGTAGGCTCCTACTGCGGTAACGTATATGTTGTTACCCTCCTCCTCTATCTCTATCGCAATTGTCACGGATTGTTGCGTGCTGGCTGGATCTGCTAAGCGTTAGCTTGCCTACCTGCAATTGTGCTTATAAGGGGCTCCTCACCTGCGAGGATACCTGCAGGTATTATTGCTTAAAATATACACATGTTATTATTTTAGAGCTATCTCTTACTATCTTCTGTGGTGTGAAGCAAGTACTTTTGCCTAAAGCCACCCCTTACAGCAATCTTGTTGCTAGCTATAGGCTAGCAATCGCCGTTAGTCGTTTTTTAGTACCTTTAGCAAATTTTTTTAACCCTAATTTTCGCTTAGTAGTCTAAGCTTTTCTGCTCTAAGCGCTTAGCGCGTGGACCTTATCCACCTACTGTTCAAATCTCGTTAACTATACACAATCTTTATTTTGACTTTTGCGACTGATTAGTAGAGGGTAGCTGCTTTTTACTTTTTTTTAGAAACCCCATTTTGACTACAACAACACCCACCACCTTTAACACCTTAAAAATAAATACTATTTAGATTATATAATACTCTAGCTTCTTTCTATCGCGCTATTAACACCTCACTTTTTAAATATCTTAATTAGTACTACACTATATATTTAAATGGCATTCTAGTTTTCTCGCAAAAAAAAAAAATATTAAGCAATTTAAGCTAGTTCTAGCCTAGCTAAAAGCTAAAAAATTCTACGTAAACTCTAAAAAGTGTAAATTTTCTAAAACTAGTATTAAATTTTTAAGTATAATTATTACTAATAAAGGTGTAAAAATAGGCTTAGCTAAAGTCTCTACAATCTGCAAATAAGAAATACCTTAATATATAAAAAAATTTACCTACTTTCCTAAGCTATATAGGCTTCTATCAATATTTTATTAAAAGCTACTTATCTATTACCTTTTCATTTATAAAACGCATTAAGGCTAAATTCCTTCTTAATAAAAAGCTTAGTAGAAAAAAAACCCACTATTTATAAAGACTTGCAGTAGGATAATAAATACCAAAAAGCTTTTAACGCACTTAAAGCTGCTTTTTACAAAAGTCTTATACTAATATACTTTAACTCTACTAAACTAATTTATATCTCTATAAACGCCTTAGCCTAGGCTACTAGTAGTGCAATAAAATAACTTAATACGTAAAATATCTTCTAGCTAATTATATTCTTTTCTAAAAAGCACTCTGCTGCAGAATGTAACTATAATATCTACAATTTAGAACTTATAGAAATATTTTAAGCATTTTAAGAATAGAAACCTAAACTTATCATATTTAGGTATTCTATTTACATTATTTTAAACTATAAAAACCTAAAAATATTTATATTAAATAAGACGCGTACTAAATATTAAGCTTAATAGTTACTTTTCTTGTCTTAGTTTAACTTTAAAACTGTCTATAGCCCTAGAACTAATAATAGCAAAGCTAATGCCTTTAGCTAAAGACTATAAAACGCTTTATTAGATCTAGACAACCCTTAACACGCGCTAAATATAGTTATTTTAAGTTTAAAAGTATTATTTCCTAGTATAAAACCTGCTATTATAACAGCTTTATAAGCTTTTACCTTAGCTAGCAAAGATATAGACGCTACTATACTAGAATAATAATATATACTAAGGACTGCATTTACTTACAACAATGCTAATGCTAAAGAATTACCCTTACTAGAAGGCGATACTAATCTAATCTTATCTACTTATTAACAAAACCTTTAACCTATAGAAAAGGTACTAGATAAAGCTTATACTAACAATAAAATAGCTAAAAAAGCTTTCTGAACTATTAACACTTACAAGACTAGTCTATCTAAATAGTTTTATAAGCATAAATACTATTTTAGTGCTGCTAATATTACTTTTTTAGAAACAAGACTAAGCTGTTGCTTATGTATTAATAAGACTAGACTCTATATCTCTGCAAATGCATAACTCTAACGCTAGATTTTTAATTTCTATCTTAACTGTAAAATTGCAGGTTACAAAAGATCTTAATTTACTTTTTATGTAATATATAATTATTACTACTAGCTTAAAATAAGTTAGTTTATTATAAAATACTGCAACGCCTATAGTGTGTGTAAACAAATAAAGTTACTACAAGATAGTAAGCACGGCTATTTATAACTACTACCTCTTCTATACTAGTAGTAGTTAGAACTTACTATAGATTTTATACAAGATCTTCCCCTTTCTAGAATAGATAGTAAAGAGTTTTGTAATATCTTAGTTATTATAGATTGCCTTACTAAGAGACGCTATTTCTACCTAACTTACAAATGTACTGCGGTAAAAGCCTTTAAATTTTTTTTTAATATATTTAAGTATTATAGCTTACCTATTAGTATTATATCTAATTATAGCACTAACTCTATCGCCCTATTCTGAAAGAATGTTTGCTAGCAGCTAAATATTAAGCGTATCCTGTCTACAGCCTACCACCTAGAAATAAATAAATAAATAAAATAAGCAAATTGGTTACTGAAAATATACTTACACTAATATATCAACTACGTGTAAAGTAACTAGGCTTTATAGCTGTATGTTGCTAAATTTTAAGTAAATAATACTATTAACTCTAGCATAAGCATAACTTTATTTTTTGCTAATTTTAGGTTCTACCCCTACAGCAGAATTTACTCTTATAAGAATATAAATGCTAATTTGCTATATTTGGCCTGCAACTAAGCTTTTTAGGCAAAAGAAATAATAAACTTATATATAGATTTAGTAACGAATCTAAAAGAGCAACTTTAATAGGCCTAGCAAGAGCAAGTAACTTAAGCTAATATAATATATTATACTATACTACTATATAATGTTAGAGATTAAGTTTGTATTTTAATAATAAACTAGAGTACTTTATAAGAATTAAAAAAGCTTATAGACTGCTAGGCTAGCTTTTACTTAGTAATAAAAGTTATTTATAAAAGACGCGCCTATAAACTAGACTTGCCTGTAGACATAATTTGTAATAGTACATTTCTAGTATTCTATCCTTAACTCTTATAGCTAGCGGCTACTAAGAGCTTACTTAATTAAGCACTAGCTTAACTAGTGCTAGTAAATCTTATAGATAGTAATAGCAACGCCTACATAGAATAGCTTATAAATAAATCTATTAACGTTGCCTTTTCTAAAATAAGCAAAATTAAAGAACGCTAAGTATATAAAATTAAAGAAACTAAATTTTTAAAGCTTACTTAGCATAATGCTAAAGACTACTTTAATTATTATAACGCTAAACTCTTTTAATAGAAATATTTTAACAAGCCTACTCCTCTAGATCTTGCTATATCTCTAATTAGACCTCTCTCCCTAAGAACGCAGGTAATAAATAAAATAAATATACTAGCGCTAATAAGAAATTAGCGTAAAAGCTTAAAAAACCTACGTACGCAATAGTAAAGGCTGCTAAAAAAAACGCCTAAACTACTAAACTTTATGCTGTTAATGCCTGCCTTACTGTAATTATTAATAAGCACTATAGTTAGTTAGTTACTAAGTATATAAATTATACTTATAATAGCAAACCTCCTTAGAGTTAGTAACTAAAAGATACCTTCTTCTATATAGTATAAGAATACTGTTTACCTTAAATTTCGCGCTGCAGAGTTAAGGTAGCAGAAAATAGCTTAAAGGTGCGCTTTTTTATTTAAGAAACTATGTACACACGTGTAGCTTTATATAAACTATAAGTAGATTTAAAAAATTATAAAGTCTAGTAGTTTACACAAAGTTTTTTTTTTCCCTTTTTTTTTAAATTGTAATTTCCTTTTTATTCCTTTTGTACTATCAACTATAGCTAGAGAACTAGCTACCTCTTTTCTTTTAGAGAAAGGGCATATGTAAGGATATAGCCTCTATCTACTTACTACTATACTAAAGTATGTAGCTAGAGATAGAGGCCTGCTTTACTACTTAGCAAGCACTAGTACTAGCTAGGCGTAGCACTAGGCTTGGCGCCCACTACGCTAGCACTAGCCCTCTTCTCTACTATATAGCTGCTCGTACACTTAGCCTCTTCTAGGTCTATGTCTGCTATTCTCTACTCTGAATACAAGCTATCTTTCAACTAGCCTTCCTTCTGTTCGTGAAGTCTGCCTTACACTAGCCTAGTTTTTACTATAATAATTTAAGTAAATTTTTAATACTTATATAACCATAACTGTTTTTTAGATATTAGTATCTGTTTAAATAATCTAAAGAATAAAGCCTAGGAGCCTATATCTAAAAGTTTAGAATTGTTCTTAAGTTTAATATTGCTTTGTTTTAGAGATAACGTGTTTTATAAGCAAGTGGCGTACCTAAGCGAGTGGCTAACGCGAAATCCCCGCAAAATCTTAAAATAGTAGGCAACTATTTTTTAACAACTACTAGGTAAGATTCTTTAAAAACTTAACACGATTGCTACATCTATATAAAAAATAAGGTATATACATATTAGAACTTAAGCTTTAATATTTAGAGAGATATACTTAGTTTTATAGTTTTATAAGGGTACACGTAGTCTGTTTCTATAACTACCTGTTAAAGTATCTTTAACTTTTAATTATAAACTCTTTATAGAAGTGCAGCAATTGTGTTAAATAATTAGAGAATTCTACTTAGTAGTTGTTAAGAAATAGTTCCTTGTTATTTTAAGATTTTGCGGGAATTTCGCGTTAGCTACTTGCTTAGGTATACTACTCGCTTGTAAAACACGTTATATACTTTTTATACAAATAAAAACTCTTTAATTACGCTATACTAGGCTAAAGAAGAATTCTAAGTTTTTAAAGATAAACTTTTTAATACTAAAACTTAAAGAAATGTTTTAAAGTCCTTATATATATAAGAGTTGTATAAGAAGTAGGATTTTTAAATTAAGCTAGAAAATAAGTTAAAGTTAAGTTGTAGTTAAGCTAGACCTACATAGACTAGAACAGTAGAATCTTAATTCTTACTTTATAATAAATTGCTTAATACTAAATATTTTTTTTAAGGTGTTAAAGGTAGTAGTTGTTATTATAGTTAAGATAGGTTTCTATAAAAATAAAAAGCAGGTACTCTTTACTACTTAATTGTAAAAGTTGAAAAAGAGAATACTATAAGGCAGACTTTATGTAAAAGAGAGTAACTAGTTAAAAGATAGCTTGTATTTAGAGTAGAGAATAAAAGACGTAGACTTAGGAGAGGCTAAGTATGCAGGCAATTACGCTGGTAAATAGGTTAGGGTTAGGTCGTGGTTGGGTAAGCTTACGTTAGACTACAACCTAATTTAACTACAACCTAATTATTTTACGCTAAAATTAAGTTGTAGTTAGATTGTAGTTAGATAGACGTAGTTGTGGTTAAGTTCTACAGACGCGTAGTTGTAGTTATAGTTAAGTTATAGTGCATAGACTATAAGTTGTAGTCAAGTTGTAGTTAGGTTATAAAAGAAAGTATTTAGGTTATAGTTGTTAATAAAGTTAGTTATTACAGTATAAAAAGTAATAAATAAAGCATATTTACATTATTATATATAAAAAGAACTCTATTAACCTGCTCTATCATATTTTTGTAAAAAGCTAGTAAAACATAAAGTTAGTACTAAACTCCTTATAGTATCTAACAGTTGTTTTGAAATCTTCAGCTTAAATAGTAAATCTCTTTACATAAATAGAATTAAGGTTAAAGTTTATATTTATTAGTGAGTATATAATTTAAAATTTATAAAAGTAGTTAAAATATCGTTAACGTAACTAACTAGGAACACTATAGCCAACTTTTATAAAGTATAAATTCTCTTTAACAAAAAGCCTAAATTGAATTAATAAGTATATGTAATTTTGCAAGTAAAACAACTAAATAAGAGTTTACGCAGCATTAGTTTGGTTAACTTTTACTACTTTTGAATTTTATTTAGTTAATAGCTGTTTGCTATTAGTATTTAACTATAATAATAAACTATAATTACTTACTACTTAGCTTACATTAACGTTTTCTTCTTAGAGCCTTAAACTCTATAAGTTCTATAGGCGTCTTTTAACTAAAATATTAGTGTAAATTCTTTATAGATGCCTTAATACTAGTTAAAGCTTGCGTAGTTTACTTAATGCACGCTATTATTGTTTTTGTAAAGTTGTTAAGGTTTATAGTAAGTATATGAAATTGTTGTTGTTTTAGTTATAGCAATTAGGTACATGTAAGGCAGACTTTACGCACAGAAGGAAGGCTAGTTAAAAGATAGCTTATATTTAGAGTAGAGAATAGCAGACACAGACTTAGAAGAGGCTAAGTGTGCGAGCAGCTATATAGTAGAGAAGAGAAGCTAGTGCTACGTCTAGCTAGTACTAGTGCTTGCTAAGTAGTAAGACCGGCCTTTATCTCTAGCTACATACTTTAAAGTGTATAGAACTACTATAAAGTATAGAGTAAGTAAGTAGATAAAGGCTATGTCTTTACATATGCCCCTCTATTAAAAAAAGAAATAGCTAGTCCTTTAGCTACAGTTGCTATTACAAATAGAAAAGAAAAAGAAAATTATAATTTAAAAAAGAAAGAAGAATAGAAAGAAGTTTTTATATAAACTACTAAACCTAATAATTTTCAGAATTAGCTTTATAGTTTATATAAGGCTGCGTATATTTATATAAATTCTTATATAGAATATATATTTCTAAGCTATTTTCTGGTACCTTAACTCTAGAACGTAAAAGTAAAGGCAACTAGCGTTTTTAAACTATATAGAAGAAGGTATTCTTTAGGTACTAACTCTAAAGAGGTTAGCTATTATAAGTATAACTTATGAAATTAGTAAACAACTAACTATAGTGCTTATTAATAATTATATTAAGATAGGTATTAATAGTACAAAGTTTTAGTAGTTTAAGTATTTTTTTAGCAGCCTTTACTATTACATATATAAGCTTTTTAAGCTTTTATACTAAGTTCTTATTAGTACTAGCATATTTATCTTGTTTATTACCTGCGTCTTTGGAGAAAGAGGTTTAATTAGAGGTTATAGCAAGATATAGAAGAGGAGGATTATTAAAATACTTTTTGTGAAAAAGTTTAGCATTATAATAATTAAAGTAGTGTTTAATGTTATACTAAGTTAGTTTTAGTAAATTTATTTGTTTAATTTTATATGCTTAGCGTTACTTAATTCTGCTTTTTTTTAAAGGTGCAATATTAATAAGTTTATTAACAAGCTATTTTATGTAGGTATTACTATTACTATCTATAACTTTTGCTAGCACTAGTTAAGCTAGTGCTTAATTAAGTAGGCCTTTAGTAGCTGCTAGCTATAAGAGTTAGAAATAGAATACTAGAAATATGCTATTATAAATTATTTCTGCAGGTAAGTCTAGTTTATAGGCGCGTTTCTTATAAATAACTCTTATTACTAAGTAATGGCTAGCTTAGCAGTTTATAAGCTTCTTTAATATATATAAAGTACTTTAGTTTATTATTGAAATGTAAACTTAATTTTGATTATTATATAGTAGTATAGTAAAATATATTATATAAGCTTGCGCTACTTGCTCTAGCTAGGCTTATTAAGTTTGCTTTTTTAAATGCGTAACTAAATTTATATATAAGTCTATTATTGTTGCAGACTCCCGCTGCGGTAACGTACGTGTCCTTACCCTCCACCTCCTCTACCTTCTCCGCCTCTATCGCAATCTTGTTGCTAGCTATAAGCTAGCAATTACCGTTAAACACGTTTTAATTAGTGTTGTTTTTTAGTACTTACTTATTTTTAAGGTATCAAATGTAGTGGTTGTTATTATAGTTAAGATAGGTTTTCTAAAAAAGTAAAAAGCAGCTACCCTCTACTAATTAGTCGCAAAAGTCAAAAAAGATTATGTATAGTTAACGAAATTTAAATAGTAAGTAGATAAGGTCTACGCGCTAGGCGCTTAGAGTAGAAAAGCTTAGACTACTAAGCAAAATTAAAAAATTTGCTGTAAGTACTAAAAAACAACACTAATTAAAACGTGTTTAACAGCAATTGCTAGCCTATAGCTAGCAACAAGATTACAATAGAGGCAGAGGAGGTAGAGAAAGTAGAGAAGAGTAAAAACACGTACATTACTGTAGTAGAAGCCTACAATACTTTATAAAAGCTTTTTATTTACTACTTTTTACTTTTAGAATCTCTTACACTACACAGTACTATATATAAATAATATAATACTTAGACTATTTTTTTTTTATTTAATACAAAGGCTAATAGCTTATATTTAGTGAAGTTAAACTTTACTAAGTTACTATATAAGAAGCTATAAAAGTAGATTACAAAGCCTGCGTTTACTTTTATTAAGCAGCCTTTTTAGTTAGTTAAAAAAGAGCTGTTAGTAGTAGCTTTTATAGTAATTAGGTAAACGTAGAAGTTAAATTTTGTTATTTATTAACACCTTATTAATGCGTCTAGTATTATAGATATTAAAGTTATAATAAAAGTTATAAAAAGCTTATTTAGTAGCAAGTCTATTAAATATGTTACGTATATTAATAGTCTAAGTATAGTAGTAGTATATTATTTTACTAATCTTTTTTTACGCAAATATAACTTTAGTAGAGAGACTTTATAGTAGCTTTATAAAGAGTAAAAATGTCTTAAAATAGCTATTAAGTAGCTAAAATAAACTAATAAGCAAAAGGATTTTGTGAGTTGCCTTTAAAAGTAAAAAAGCTATACTTAAATAGTAATGCTGTTGTTATATGTTTACATCTAAGTAAAGGCGCTAGAGATGCTGTAACTGCAATACTACTAGAATAGCAACAGAGACAATAGAAGTTATAGTTAGCAGTAAATAGTTATTAGTAAAATAGTTAGTTAGAGAGATATTGCGCATTTTTATTTCTATCTAAATATGCGACACACTAATTGCGTGCTGGCAATGCTAAACAAGAGGGCATAAGCCTAGATACTTGTTGTTAGCAATAAATTTTTTTTTACTAAAAAGGTGTCTATAAAATTTATAGTTACATTAAAAGGTTATCTTAAAAGGCCGAAGCTATTTTAGTACTTACAGCAAATTTTTTAACCCTAATTTTGCTTAGTGGTCTAAGCTTTTCTACGTTAAGCGCCTAGCGCGTGGACCTTATCTACTTATAGTTCGAATTTTGTCTTTTTTTGACTTTTGCGACTAATTAGTAGAGGGCAGCTGCTTTTTACTTTTTTGGAAAACCTATTTTGACTACAACAACAACCACCATCTTTGATACCTTAAAAATAAATAAAAATCTTATTAATACGTTGTTTCCTAATATTATATCAGAGTACCTTAATAATACTAAGTGCCCTTAATAAATGATTATACAGTAGCTAAAAAAAGTTTAGTTATAATAAACTATAATAATACAATACTTTAAGTTACGATTTACTTACTTATACTATTAGCTAATGATTATAATAAACACTACATTATTTTAGTAATATAACAATACTTAATATTAAACTCATATCAATATTAAATGTATTTTAGGTTTATATTTTCTCGTTTTTTCATTTCCTCCTTAGTATATTAATAATAAGTATACCCTTTTCTTAGAGTTTAAACACAGCTTTTATTTATAAGTTTAAATATAACAGATGTTTTCTTTTAAGTTTTTTCGTAAGTTTATGTAAAAAATTATATATTACTTTATTTATAAATAATTAACTCTATTTTACAGAAGTTTACAAAAGGGATTTATTAAGTATTTTTGTACCTCTTAAAAGTCTTTGTAAAATAGCTTAACTTAGGCTTTAGTGTAAATAAAAATCTTTTTTTTATATTCTATTTTATAAAAGCATTAGTTGTAATTTTTTAAGCATTTTTAGCAAATTACTGTGATAGGAAATAAGTTAATTTTGATTATAAAAGGAATAAGCTTAGTAATTTCAATAATAGTAACTATAAGCTATAAGAACTATACTATAAAGAGATTAAGTTAAAACAATTAACTCTAGCTTATATACTCTACAATTACTAAGCTATTACGTTATTAACGCTTACTTATGTAACACTTATTTTTTTTACCCTTTAGCTAGACTCTAAGTAAATAAGATATAAACTTTAAAAATCTGTATACATTATGCTTACATAAGCTTAATGAATATAATTTTTAAGTAAAGATTTTTACACGTTTAAAAGAAAGTTATACTAAAATCTACTGTTACATTGTTTTTCGATATATTTTAGGCAAGATTGCAGGCCTAACTATGCTAACTGAATAGCTTACTAAGCCGTCCATCTTAAATTGGAAGTTCTTGGCTCTCTAAATCACTAAATCTTTTGGTATAGCCTTTCTACTTATAGAAATATAAAGCTTTAAAAACAACAACTTTTTTAATATTTTTATTTTATTACCCCTCTGTAGTATAGCATGTGTAAAATAAGCAACTACTATAGTAAGTACTACCCGAACCGCTAGTTTAAACTTAATTAAAGCAGCGCTTAGGGTATAAACTTTTAAGTATTTTTTTATAAAGCACTTACACAGAGAAATGTAAAAACGTGATAAATTAGCAGCTATTTTTAAAAAGCTTATAGGTACTTTTTTTTTGTAGAGGGAGGCGCGTTGCGCTTTATAGACAGCTTAACAAGCGTATATAGGCTATTGCTATTGTTGTGTTACTGTTCTCTTAACATAGCCGAAGTAGTAATCTACTTTAACTTTTAAATAGGCTTTTAAATAATCTTGCCTTTACGCTAGCTAAATTTCTTAGTCAAGCTCTCAGTTTAATTAAAATATAAATAAAGGCTTAATAGTAGACTTAATTTGATAGACGAGTTAATAAGTCTTTAAGCTAAGCTACTAGAAGTCTTATAGTGCGTATATAGATTAAAAAGTTGAGGCCATAAACTTTTATTATTTCAAAAATCAGTAGCTTACTAAATTTTATCATTAAATAGGCTTTAACACGCGTAATGCTTATACTAAGCAATATTTTTAAATTGTTAGTGCAGGCTCTCTAAGCAACAATTACGCTCTTAACAACAACTTTTTAAGCAACACTTACACTTATTACTGTTAGAGGCGGACTAACCTAGAAAGATTAGCAGCTACTTAGTAAGAAAGTAATAAGGTAACAAGGTTTACTATGTTAATAGTAGTAAGAGTGCGTTAAAAATTAGGAAGACCTAGTAGTTAATATTATAGTAAGGTTGAAAAGCAGACGCAATTAGTATTTATAGTAATTACGTACAGACTAATTATAAGATTTTTAGAGTTTATCTAATATTTTAATATTACAATAGGACTAAGCTGCTTGCTTAATTAAAACAACATTACAATATTATAATAAAAAAAGATTAGGCATTAGGACTGAGGTTATAAAAAGACCTCTTGATTAACAACGTTAATTTAATAAGGATTAACTTCTTGCTTACACCTTAGATTAATAGTTTTTTACTAACTTAGGGGGTGTGTTAGAGTATAAACACTTAGTTGACACACGGACCACCCTGTTAATTAGGTGATTCTAGTACGCTAAACACGTGACGGCCCCGCTAGCGTCTATATAAACAGGCCAGATCGTCTTATGTTTCTAGAAGTAGTTATTAGACACTTTGTTATAGCACTTAGTTAATTAATACACTCAATTTCCACTTAGGTAATCAAACAATTGCTCTTTCTTAGCTCCTACAAAACTACACTGCTTAAAGAAAGGTATTAAAAATTAAGTTAATCCTAATTTCCTAAACATGCCCTTTGTTAATTACTAAGAGCTACAGTATCTAAAACTACTTAAAGATACTTAGCAGCTAGTTACTCTATTACCTAGCACTAGCGCTTAAATATAAAAAGACTATAAAATTGCTTAATGCATATATAAGGCTGAAATACTTAGTACTAAGTCAAAGAAAGATAATTATAATAAGCTAGTTAATAAGTACAAGGTTTATAGTACTAAATAGATAAGAAAGGTTGCTAAGCATACTAATATTAAAGACTAGATCAGAAAGAATATAAATTTAGACTTACTATTAAACATCTTAATAGGCATAAATACTAAGAACTTTACTAGCCTTTAAGCTTTATGTGAAGATCGTCCGTAGATAATCTATGTTAGTTCTCTTGGAATAAGTGATGGGGTTGTACTAGCACAATTAGTAGATCGATGTAATAGCACAGGTGGTTGTGTTAGCACGTTTAGTAGAACAATGTAATAACATAAAGGGGTTAAGAATTAAGTAATCCTTAGATTGCACTTAAAGTTAAACACACTAAGCTATAAGAGCTTAATGCCTATTACTATATACTAAGTAATAGTCGCTAATAGTTGTAAATGCTTCTAGCAATAGTCGCTAATAGTAGTAAACGCTTTTAGCAATAGTCGCTAATAGTTGTAAACGCTCCTAGCAATAGTCTTTAGCGTAGTAATTAGTTACGTGACTTCCTGCTGTAGTAGCCTAGCAGGCAGCTGTCTAGTTCTTAGTTTTTTAGTTGTAGTAGTTTTCTATAAGACTTAGGTTGTAACACTATCCTCCTTTTCTTAGAATCTGTCTTTAGATTACTTAATCTTGCAAAGTACTTAGCTTATAAGCAAAATTACCTTACGCGTTATTATAAGCTTTAAAATTTGCTATGTTATCTAGTTTTTAAAAACGCTAAAATTATCTTGCCTAAGAAATTTTTAATACTAATTTTGTTTTTAACTTTACTTGCAATAAGTGTTTTGTTAATAACTAGCCTTATTATATTATACTAAATTCTTCTCTAAAGTGTACAAAGTGCACGCGTATAGGCTAGGCATATGTAAATATGTTTTAGACCTTGCTAGATAAAACTTATAACAAGTATTAAGCAAAAGTAGATATAAATAAAAAGTTGTTATTTAAAGTAATTACGCGTCTACTGCGTAATAAAAAAATATTATTATAAGCTAATAAATATATACAAAAAAAAGCGCTTTGCCTTGCGTCTAAGTTAAAAGCAGAAGGTAAAAACGTAAATACAAAGTCTCTTAATTATTTTATAGTAGCTATTAGTATTGCGCACTTGCTAATAGTGTAGTCTACCCTAAGTAGTATAAATAATGTAGTTGCTTTGCTAAGTATTAGTAGTGTTATACTAGAGGCTAGTAGTAGTTTATATAGTACGTTGTTTTGTTTTTGTTCTTACTATTTAATTATTGCAACACAGTGGCGTAGTAGTAATAATTAAATAAGTTATATTTTTTATTAGTGCATGTATTTAATGTTTTTTAGTTTGATTTCTAGCCTAGTTATAACATTTTTGTATTATTTATTAGCAGTTTATTAAGTTTATGTCTAGCTCCTATATATTGATACTGTCTAAATAGCTTAACTATTTAACTAAGTATTTGTTGTTGTTGTTTTGCGTTTAATATATAATAGTTTTTTTAACTTTAAATTTATTTTCTTCTTCTGTTTTATACTAGAAGGTTTTCTAGAGTAGCGTTTCTAAGTCTGCTAGTTCTAACATGTTAACGTAGAATCTTAAGTAGATTCTTACATCTAGTAGAAAGTTAAGTATATACGTAACTAGTTCTTTCTAGTCTAAAATTAAAAACAGTCTAACCTTAACGTTATTAAGTTCTTTACTAAGTTGTTTAGTGTAAAAATTCTTTGTAAGTAAATATACTTTATTCTTTTTCTTTAGCTAAAGTGCTATTTTTAGTTTTTAATTAATATATAAAATGCTTTAGCGTTAAGCTTTTTTAAGTGTTAATTTAAGTAACTTATGTACTGTCTTTAGCTTATTAGCTGTTGTAATAGCTGCTTCTGTCTTCTAGTTTAAAAATGTACGTATAAAAAGATTTAGGTGTCTCCTGTAGTTTACGTAAAATAGTGTTTATTCTATAAATTCTAAAATCTTATTATTCTATACTATTTGTGCTATAAGTAGTAATAATACCTAATTGTTTTACTGTTAATTAACACATATCCTAAGGTAGGCTTTTATTATGCAATTTGTTTGTTCTGTCTGTCTATCTGTTTGTAGGTAATAAGCTGTTAATAGCTTTTATTTTGTTTTAATTGCAGCTAATAGTGTTTTCTAAAAGTTAAGAGTAAAGAGCTTATTTTTATTACTAATAATAAACTTTAGTATGCTGTAAAACTTAATTATTTAGTTGTTAATAATATGTGCTAGCTGTACTGCTATAAAAAAAATTTAAAAGTAATATAATTTGCTTATTTTATAAATTAATTGACTACTACAAGAATTGCGTTATAAAATACTTTAGTAATAAGGCTTCTTAAAACTAGTAGTCCTATAACAAATTCTATAAAAATATTTAACTATAGTATATTAGGTAGTTTTATTACTTGTATTTCTCTATAAGGTGAATAAGTACTATATTTGTTTTTCTAATAGTTTATGTATTTAGCAATAAAAAATTAACTTTTTTCTTTATTCTTAGAAACTTATAATCTCTTTTAATAAGTTTTATAGTTTGTGTAATACTAAAATAACTACATATAAAGTTATTATAATATTATTTAATAATTGCTTTCTGCAATTTTTCTAGTACGTTAGGTGTAATTTATAAGACTGCGCTTAGTGCTTTTGCTAGTTCTAGTAATCTGTCTTTGTTGATTTTAAGTATTGTAATATTAATAATTTCTTTTATTTCTGTAATATTGTGTTGTTAGCTAAAAGCGTCTACTTTACTGTTGTTTTTTTTAAGTGTGTATATAATCTTAAACTTGTATTATTTAAGTAGCTCTAACTATTTTGTTAGTTAAGTACTTTAGTAGTTGTAAAGTTAACTAAGTTCTTGTAATTTATAAATATTATAAGTTCTAAGCAGCTTTCTACGTACGCTCTCTAGTGCTGTAAGCATATAATAATAGCTAATAGCTTCTTATTATAGATGTTATATTGTTCTTCTAGTCTAAAGAATTTTTATAAATAGTATGTAATTAGGTGCTATTTGCTTTTGTATAATTAACTAGCGTAGTCTCTAAGTGCTAAGTCTAATGCGTTAGTCTTAAAGCGTAATAGTTATTCTACTTAGAATATTTTAAAGTATAGTAGTTTTATGCTTGCTTTTTTAAGCATTTAGAAGGTGTCTTCTACTTTTTTACTTTACTTAAAAGGTATTTCCTTCTTTGTAAGTCTTGTTGATAAAATAGTAATTTTAGAGTGGTCTTTAATAAACTATTAGTTAAAGTTTAAAAATTTTAGAAAAAATAATATTTCTTTAACTATTATTAGTTATAGCTATTTCTTTATTATTTGTATTTTTTTTTGCTTATTTATACTCCTTGTGCTCTTACTATTTATATAAGAAAAGTAACTTTATTTTTATAAAACTTATATTTCTTTAGTTTAAGCTAGAGGTTAAACTAGTCTAGGCACTTTAGTACTATATAAATATGTTCTATATAATCCTCTAGGTTCTTAGAGTAGATAAAGATATTATTTAGGTATGCTATAATAAAGATATTTAAATGTTCTCTTAACATAGTATTAATAAGTTTCGAAAATATAACTAAAGCATTTGTAAGCCTAAATAATGTAATAATGTATTTATAATATCTATATTGTGTTTAAAACGCTGTTTTTTATTCTTTACCTTTTTTTATTTTAATAAAGTAGTATTTAGTTTAAAAGTTTAATACTATAAAGACTTTAGTATAAGATACTTTATTTTAAAGCTTCATAATATTTAGTAATAAGTATTAATTTTTTACTATAATATTGTTAAGTTTATAGTAGTTAACGCATATTCTTAGTAGCTTATTCTTTTTTAGTGTAAAGAGTATAGGAAATCCTACTAGTAACATTAAAACTTAATATATCTTTTCTTTTAGATCCTTATTTAGCTTATCTCTTAGTTCTCTAAGTTCTATCTTTAATAATTAATTAATTAGCCTAAAGGGTAGAGCTTTCCTTTCTTTTTAGATAATTTTATAGTTTTAAAGTTAGTATTTTAGTAAAGCTTTACTATTTACTACTTTTATAAAAAGGTGCTAAAATTCTTTATACTTTTTTAAAATATTTAGAGTTATGCGTTTTTTTAAAACTTTAACTTTATAACTTAGAAGTGCCTTACTAGTGTCTATTAAGTTAAACTCTTGTGTTGTAAGGCTGTTCTTAGTTAAAGTTTACTATTTTTTAGTAATATTGTTAATTTTTCTTTTATTTCCTATTATAGTTATTAAATACGTAGGCTAGCTTATAGTTGCGTTTAATCTATAGCACTTAAATAAAAACTTCTTTAACTTCTAGTTAATCTATATGTTATATTTTTATAACTAAAAAATTCTTAATATAATATTGTAAGTAGCTAATTTAAAGATATTTAAGTCTAATTCTTTTTTATATTTCTAAATACTAAGCATTACTTTGCTAACCTTGTGCGTAATAGTTATCTTATCTAGCATAAGCTAGCTGTTTGCTATATATAGTAGGTAAAGTTCTTATTTCTTTAGTATTTATAGGCCTACTACTTGCACTACTTAAGAGGAAACAAAGTTAGCTTAGAAGCTAGAGTTTACTAATACTATTATTTAATATTTATTAAGCTTTACTAGTAGCTTAAGGAGGCTTAGAAAGTTAATTATATTTATTGCCTTAGCAGTTCTAGGTGTTTAGAGCGTTTGTCTAAAAAAGACTATATGCTATATCTATAAAACTTCTTAGCAACTATATATAGTTAATATTTAATATTAAAGCACGTGTGTTATAAAGGCTAGTTATACTTTTATATATAAGTTCTGTTTTTATAATTGTTTTGCTGCGTTATATGCATCTATAGAGTCTTTTTTAGATTATTATATTTATAAAAGTATAGGCTATGTTATTTATTTTATATATGTACTTTGCACTTGTTATTAGGGTAGTTATACTATAAGTATCTACATTTAAGCATTTTTTTTAGTTTCTTAGAAAACTCTCTTAATTTATACTTGTTTAAATAGTGTATAGTGCAGCTATTGTGTATACATGCTGTTTATAAGTACTTAGCATGTTCTAGGTTATATAGATCTATCTAATAGTATATGCTATTGTAGCTAACTTCTTATGCCTTATACTTTTAGCGTGTTGCCTAAAGTTTTTTATAAATCTTCTTTTTTGTTTTATCTAAAAGTTAATGCGTTAGTTTATTCTAAAATGCCTTAGTATCTTAAGTCTATTTCTATACAAAGTTGTTATATAAAGCTTTATTAATAGTTACTACTAGAATATTTTTTTTCTTTTGCAGTTCTTCTAGTAAGATAACATACTAGTAGTATTTTATTAATATTTTTTTGTAAAATTTTGTAAAGATGTTTTTAGTTTATCTAAGCTACTTTAGCAGAACGTTAATTTTCTTAGCTAAGTTATTTAAGTATTATATTCTTAAAAGTAGTAATACTTATATATTAATGTTTTGCTTATCTAGCGTGTTTAGGTTTTTCTATACAGCTAGTAGTAAGATTTTTTTATTTTAGGCTATTAGTGTCTCCTTTGCTACTAGTGTAGAGAGCTAGTAGGTTTTTTAGAACCTAGCTATTTTCCTATACTTAGTTTAGTCTACTAGAGTTGCTTCTATTTTTTTGTTTAGCATTATTTTAAAGACGTCGTCATCTAAGGCTTCCTTTAGAGTAATTATAAGGAAGTTATCTAGACTATTAATACTTACCTAGTCTTTCTCTTAGACTATAACAGTAGGTTAAGTAATAACGTTCTATTCTTTTTCTAGATTGTAGCTAAGTACTATATAGTAAAAAACGCTTAGCTGTTACGTTACTTTACTTTAGCTTTAGCAGTTCTACTTTATGTAACTTTCTTTGCTATATATATAACAAGTAATCCTTTTCTTGCTATTCTTATTATGCTAAAACTTACTCTTTCTAGGTCTTTTATTAAGGTTGTTAAAGTGTATAAGCTTATAGCTGTTAGTTGCATAATATTCTAGAATTTTAAAAGTATTGTTTTGTTGTTAACTTTAGTTAAGGTACAGGCGTTAACAAGTTTAACGTAGTTAGTTATCTATATTTCTAGGTGTGCAATATCTTTATAAGAACAGTTGTTCTTCTAACTTAAGCTTGTAGAAGTTGTTATTTACTTAAATAGCCTTAGCTATAAGTTTGTTAAGCGTGTTAAAGGTAGCTCTACTTTACATAAGTTTTATATATACAGCTAGTTTAAGACCTTGTTAGTATATTTATATTAAAGCGTTGTTATTTTATTTAATAATTATTTAGTACTGCTAAAACTTAATTGTATAGTTAGCTGCAAAGTAAGTTTATTACAACTTTTAAATCTTTTGTTCTGCTACTACAGATTCTTTAAATAGTAAAAATACCTTTTTAATTTTTATCTTAAAGTTATTCTAATCTTTAACAAGTGCTTTGTTAGTAGTATTATTAATAGTTATGTTTATATGTTAATAAAGAATAAAATTAGCCTATTTTTTAGCGGCTTTTTATAAAAATATAAAGGCTTATACAACTACGTTCTTGTTATTAATTTTAATCCCTTTAATATAGAAGTATCTATTAACTTAGAGCAGCTATACCTCAAGTTTGTTGCAGTTACTATAGTAAGTATTAGGCTTATTAGCTCTTATAGTTGTTCCTGTAGTTAGGATATTAGCAGGGGTGTTTATAGCAGTATTACTTATTTTAGAGTATTTAAAGTGTAAAAATTGTTTGTAAATAATCTGTGTTAGTTCTCTTAAAATAAGTAAGTGTAATAAACAGGGGTTATACTAGCACAATTAGTAGATTAATGTAATAGCATAAGTAGTTATGTTAGCATGTTTAGTAAAATAATGTAATAAGACAGAGAAGTTAAAAATTAAGTAATTCTTAAATTGCACTTAAAGTTAAACACACTAAGCTATAAGAGCTTAATGCTTATTACTATATACTAAGCAATAGTCGCTAATAGTAGTAAACGCTTCTAGCAATAGTTGCTAATAGTTGTAAACGCTTCTAGCGATAGTCGCTGATAGTTGTGAACGCTCCTAGCAATAGTCCTTGGCGTAGTAATCGGTTACGTGACTTCCTGCTGCAGTAGCCTAGCAGGCAGCCGTCTAGTTCTTAGTTCGTTGGTCGTGGTAGTTCTCTGTGAGACTTGGGTTCGTAGCTAGGTCGTAACACTTTAGTAAAGATTTTAAAGTAGGATCTTGCATCTATAAACTAGAATACTTAGTATTTAATTAGGACGTAGTATAATTTTTACTTAGATATAGCTTATTAAAGATAAATAGGCCTTAAGTAATAGTGTACTAAGTAGAAGCTCTTATATTAATTAGCAATAACTTACTTATTTTTTACAGTTTTTAGGCTATTAGTAGTTGTTAATCTCTTAGAAAGCCTTAGGCACTAAAACTATAATAGACTAGTTACGTAAGAAGCGCAATAAGCTTATATAAGTAATAGCGCTTAGTATAGCTTGATTAACTTTTAATAATATAGAAAAGTTCTTTAGTGTCTGTGTTACGAACCTAAAGAGAAGGAACACACTGACTATGTAGGAAAGTTAGTGGCAGGAAGAGACCCTAGGCAACCTAGACAAAGGGCAGACCTTTGTGCACTAATAGATAACGCCACCTCGCATCTAGCACGTGATCCTACAGTCTTAGCGGAGATCCTTTATAGGACAGGCCACGTGCGTCCCACGATGTACTATAGAATCCCACGATGTCTCACTTATAGGACAACGTAGAACGTATAGGACAACATAACACTCTCTTAGGTATATAGCATAAGTAATAAACTCTTATAGTTTATTATGTTTAACTTTAAGTGCAATTTAAGGATTACTTAATTCTTAACCCCTCTGTGTTATTATATTATTCTACCAAACGTGCTAACACAACTAACTGTGCTATTAAATTAATCTACTAATTGTGCTAGTACAACCCCTTGTCTATTGCACTCACTTATTCCCTAAGAACCAACATAGATTATCTACGGACGATCTTCACAGTCTAGTTACAGGATTACTTAATTACTTTCTTAAAAGTAAAAGAACACGTAGTATTTTAAACTTAATTAAAATTAGAGGTAGCTAAACAATTTTAAAATAACTTAAAGTAAAATAAAAGTAGTAAGTAATTACACTCTTACTTCTATAAGCCTACTAAAAGGCTTATAGGTCAGCAGTTTTAGATACTGCGTTACTGCAACTATCTTTAAACCATAATAATTAAATTAAGCTCTTCTAGCAACATACTAGTTTAGCTAATAAACAAAAAGAAAAAGAAAACTTTTAATAAATAAAATATTAAAAAATAGACAACGCTGCGCATTTAGATTAAAAAGAACACCTAAAAAGCTAGCGCTAGCGTATTAGCTGCTAATAAGCTTAGTAGATTATAATCTAGCTTATTAGTTCTAGTACCAATTAACTCAAAACATTTTATTAAAGGAATTAGCCTAAATGTATTTAGTATATATTTTACTTCATATACTTTGTCTTTTTATATAATTATAGATAGCAGAGCAGTAGCCTACTTCGTTAATAGTATAGATTACTTAGTACTAGGCATCTTTAGCAAATGTATTAAGAACAAGACTGTTAAGGCAGGCACTTAATCTATTCTAGTTGCTAAAATAAGAAATAGGCTGCTTAAGAACATTCTACATAGTAAAGCTAGCCTTAATATCGCTAATCTTCTGCTTACTAATATTAAAGTCATACTAGGTTTCTAACTTAATATCATTCTAGAAGCACAGCTTAAGCAAGTAGGTATTTAGCATTTTAAACATAATTACACTATACAAATTAAACTGATTAAAGAAAATATTATCTAAATTAACTTAAAGTGTTACTTTGATTTTTTATCAATTAAATATAAGTAAATTACTTATTATGCTACTTGACTGCTGCTTATAAACGCTGTAGCATAGTTAAAGAAACCCTAGCTACGCACTAGTAATAAGAATATATAGTATTTATAATTAAGCTTTTTAGGACAACATGCTATTAAAGCTCTAGTCTACTTAGTGCAAAATGTTAAAATTACTAGTAAGAACCTATAAGAATATAACTACTATATAATAGCTTATGCTTTGCAAGTAATCTTACAGCATCTAAAAACAAATTTACTATAAAATTTTTATAAAATCTTATTAATTTTTTTTAACTTCCTAACTAGTTATCTGCTTAAGAAATAAGCAATATTTATTAAAGAAAACTACTTAGGCAAGCTCTATACTTGAAATATCTAGTTTAAGATATGAAAAGATATTATGCTAGAAATTAGAAGTTTTGCTATAAGAATTGAGAGGAATTAATAGTAAAGAATTATAAAGATCTATTAAGATAATAACACTGCTACACTACCTTAGATAAGGTGATTAAGATACAAGGAATAGGCAATAAAGAGAAAAATAGTAATTAAAGCGCTACTGCTATGTACCTATAAGTCTAACAGCTTAGCAGAGAGAGCTAGCTAAAAGCTAATTATAAAAGGTATTAAGATGCGCATAAGCGCTGGTCTACTAGCTAAACTTTAGCTAGTAATTATAGATGCAATAGCTTATTTATATAAAATAAGCCTTACTAAGATCTATAGCTACTAACTTTCTTGCTAGGTGCTTAGAGAATAATTCAGAATTTTTCTTTAATACTATTAACTACTTAAGATTAAACACTAGACTGCTAATTTCCGCCTAGACTAGAATAGAGTTTACGCGTATAGCTGCTAAGCCTATCTATTAAAAAAAACAGCTAGACAAAATTATTAAAGATTTAAATTTAATTCTTGTAACTATAATAGTTGTTTAGTTAGTTACTATATGTCTAACATATACTACATATAAGTACTAACACTTAATTAGGTAATTACTACTTATAATATAACCTTTAATAAATAGTTATTCTACAAGGAATATTGCAAAAGAGACCTGCTAAGGAATTAAGTAACTGAAATTATAAAGATCTTTTATATAGGCGAGCTACTGAATTCTAAAAAGGACTCAGAAGTCCGGTTTATTTAAGGAAGGGCAGATGAGAACACGCAGCTAACTACTAAAAGCCTTAAAAGTAATTTAATTACTATTTTTAGTAGTAAGGAAAGCCTGCTTACTAAGAATAAAAGTGGATTAGAAGACGCTAAGCTAATAGAGCACAAGGCTAGTGCACTGTTAAGAATTTACTTAAATTAGTAGCAAGGTACTAGTCTTACTACCCTAGAACTAACTTTTAAACTAAAGACTCCAGGAAGTAACAACTTAATTGATTACAAAATATTTAATAGTAAAATAGTAGTACGCTTGCCTAGAGGAGCTAACCTATTAATACCTAAAAGGAGAGAGCCTTTTTTAAATAAGCTTAATAACTTATAACTAGTCTTTTGGTTTGTGCCTAAAGACTCTAACCTGCTAGCTAATTAAGATAAGACTCTTATTTTAAATAAGCAAGTTACAGGGCGTGAGTTGTTTTATAAGCTAGGATCTTAAGCCTTAAACAGTAAACAAGGTAGGCAATTATAAGCTAAACCTCTACTTATAAGATATAGTACTTAGATTACTAGTAAAAAGCTAAATTAGCTTATAAATTCTTATCTCTTACTGCGTAAGCTAAGTAGCAGGCGTAAGCGTATAGACGCAACTTAAAATTTCAATAATTAACTAGAAGGTATAAGTGTAAGTAGTATTAACGTAATAACTGTAATTATGAAAATTTATTATAGAGTAACTTTTATAATACTTACTTAGTAGGCTGGCAAGCAACCTAGGAAGACTGAGTAAGCTATAAGACTTTTAATTATATAGTTATAGTAGCTTTACTTGCTTAATATAAGCTAAAGATAAGAATTACTTAATTGTATTGTAATAATGAACCTAAACTACTAGGATTATAAAAGCAACTATTTTAGTATTCTATAAAGACTTTGTTTAAGGATGCTAATACAAAAAAGATTAATTTATTAAGTAAGTATAGAACTTAGACTAAGATATGGAAAAAAGAAGCAAATAAATAATTAATGCTTATAAAATAGGTTTAGACTTATAACTTTAATTAAAACTGCTTCTTTTATAAATACAAGGCGTTGATTGTTGTGAACAGTAACATTTTAAAAAAACTTAATTAACATAATATAAACTACTTTATTAGCAGCTAAGTTTTTCTAACTAGCAATAGCAATTGCTGCTAAGAATAATCTAGAAATTTAATAATATAATGTTGTAGGAGTAATTTTAAATACATCAGTTATAGTAGAGAATCTAGTAATTTATAAGATGCTTAGTAGCTTTAAGAAGCTTAGAAAGTGTGTATAGCTTAACTGCGCACTATATAAATTATAAGACTTGCTACTATTATAGTATAAGAAGTTTTTAAAATTACTAAAAGAAATTAGACTCATCGCCTTACTAAAAGAGCTCTACCTATTTTTTAATTAAAAAAAGAAGATTTTAGCTTCATATTATATAGATAGTATGTTACTGCTCTTGGCAGAATTATATAAGCAGAAGTCAATAGATATTAAGTTAAGGATTATAAATAAGTATAAGATATAGAAATAAGAATTATTTATATAGTTCTTTAGTATTTAATTAATTAGAGATTATAAGAAGTATATAATTAGGCTTTTATATCATACGTATATAAACAAGATTATAAAAAAGTTTGAGATAGAAAATTGTAGCTTTTTCAAAACTCTACTGCTGTTAAAGAGCTTATTAAGTACAATAGTAAAGCAACTAAGAGATTAAGACCTACTAAGAAAAAGTTAAACTAGTGCTGTATATAGCTATTTTACTGTAACTAAATATTGTATACTTAATCTTAATGCTTTTACCTTTCTTTACAAACTTTAACAATTAGTATATAAAGGCTACTAAATAAGTAATTATGCATCTCTATTAAACAAGATAGAACGCAATCTAATATAAAAACTATAATAGCTTAGACTTAACTATTATAGGCAACGCTTTCTTTGTAGATAATTAGGAAACTTGTAAGTTGCTTTATAAATATATAGCTATCTTATATAGTAGTGTAATATTTAAGAAGGTAACTTGGTAGACTATAGTAACTACATTAACTACTAAAGCTAAGCTACTTGCTCTTAAGTATACTACTTAAAAATCTATAGCCTTTAAGCACTTCTTTTGCAAGCTGTCTTTTAACCTAAAAGAAGCTTAGATAGTCTAGTATAATAATTAATAAGCAATTAGGCTTACATTAAAGAAAAAAAAGTAGATTAGCACTTATTTAAAATATATAAGTATACAGAATATATAGCTGCAGCAAGAATTTGCTAAAGAATTGTTTTAAGTTAAGTACTTAAAAATAGCAATTATGCTAGCTAATAGATTAACTAAGTCGCTTACCTAATAATAGTTTAAGAAGTTTAAGTAGTTCTTTAGTTTTTTAGCAAGTTAAGCACTTAATTAAGAGTAATAATAATTTATAAGTAAAGAATTTATGTTAAGTAGTAATATTTATATACTAAGCTAAGTCTCTTCATAATTGCTTAAAAAGAGCAGGAGATGAAAAGCAAAAAAAAACTAAAAACTAAAGACTAAAACTAGATAAAGCTTACTAGTAAGCATTAAAATTATTATACTTACTAGACTTTGTTAGCAGGTCTTGCTTAGCCTTTTAAGCTTTAGCAAGCTTAAGCGCATTATTTGCTATCTTAGCTTAGATAGCTAGAGTTTGCAGGCAAGCAGCATAAAGACCTGAATTTAATCTATTGCTCCTATACATTAAGTCGCAAGATAATTATTGCCTTACACCAGCATACTTATATAATTAGTTTATATAGCAATTAAGACAACGTTAAAGGCAAAGGCAAATTAGATATAGAGCAGGAGAGGGTAGTATTCTATAGGTATACTGTTCTTAAAGATTCAATTATTATTACTAATACGACTATTTTTACTAAAGCTGTTGTTAACTATAAGCTAGCTGTTAAGCAAGCTACTATATAGTTAACTAAAAGTATAAGTAGTATAAAGTTACGTATTATAAGGCTCTTGTCTAAAAAAATAACTTTAATTTAGACCTATAGCCTGCTAAGCAGGCTGTGTCTATCGCAAATAAACTTTAGTATTATATCCTAAATTAAAGACGCTTACTAAAGTAAGAGCAGGCAGCAGGAGCTAAGCAGCAAGACTGGAAGACAATATTTCTTAAGCGCGGCAATTTTTAATAAGAGGCTTCTGCGCAGAAGGCTTTTTAGTAGTTACGATACTGCTATTAATCTTTTTACAGTAAGCAAAAATATTGCTAAGTAGCTAGTACTTGTCTACGTAGTACTAATTATTATTCTATCTCTAAAAAGCTAGTTAGCAAGCTAAGCAAGAAGCTTAAAAGATTAAAAACTTACCTCTTTATTTTTACATATAGCTATAAAGTAGTTAGCAAGATTATTATTAATAGAATAGTATGTGTATAATAAACAACCACTATAGCTAGTGCTACCTTAGCTACTAGTCTAAACGCAATTAAAACACTACTTAGCGTATAAATAATTAAACAACTTCTTTATATAGCTCTTACATAGAGAAACGCAAAGACGTAATTAGTCAGCAACAATCTTTAAAAAGCTTATAAGCACCTTCTTTTAAGTAGAGAAAGGCGTATTACGCCTTATAGACGACTTAATAGACGTATGTAGGCTATTAATATTGTTGTGTTACTGTTCTCTTAATGTTGCTTAAGCAGTAATCTACTTTAAATATTAAATAGGCTTTTAAATATTCTTGCCCTTACGCTAGCCTAGTTTTATAGTAAGGCTTTTAGTTTAATTAAAATTAAAATCAAAGCTTAATAGCAGATTTAATTTGATAAGCAAGTAGATTAGTCTTTAAGCTAAGGTAATAGAAGTCTTGTTTTGTGCGTACAAATTAATAGGCAAAGGTAACTAATTTTTATTATTTTAAAGATTAGCTGCTTGCTATATTTTATTGTTAAATAGGCTTTAGCGCGCGCAGTGCTTATACTTAGCGCTGTTCTTATAATTTTAACAACAGCTCTCTAAGCGATGCTTACGCTTGTTGCTGTTAGAGGCGGACTATACTAGAAAGATTACCAGCTAATGAGTAAGGGAATAGTAAGGTAATAAGGCTTACTATAGTTATAGTGTAGTCAGAATTAGAAAGACTTAGTCATTAATATTGTAATAAAGCTAAAGGCTTTAGAGGGGTAGTAGACGCAATTAGTATCTGTTGTAACTGCGTATAAACTAATTACGCGAGTTTTAGAGTCTATCTAATATTTTAATATTACATTAGGACTAAGCTGCTTGCTTATTAAAAACAACATTACAACATTACAATAAAGATAAAAGCTTAAGCGATAGGACTAAGATTATAAGAAGACTTCTCAATTAACAACGTTAATTTATTAAGAATTAACTCTTTGCTTACAGCTTAGATTAATAGTTTCTCACTAACCTAGGGGGTGTATTAGAGTATTAACACGCGGATTACCCTGTTGATTAGGTGATCCTAGTAAGCTGTACACGTGACGGCCCCGCTAGCGTCTATATAAACGGGCCAGATCGTTTTATATCTTTTTAATAGTTATTGGACACTTAGTTGTAGCACTTAGTTATTCAATACACTCATTTCACTCTATCTAATCAAGCGATTGCTCTTTCTCAGCTCCCACAAAAACCTGACTACGATCTAACTCTAACCTATTTACTAGCGTAGTTATAAGTAAACTAGACACAACGCTTATACTTACGTAGTTAAGATAGATAGTGCAAGTAATAGTAGTAACTTTAATAATTAATTTAGTATATTGTAATAGTTTATTAACTGTAATAATAGTCTGTAATAACATGTTAAAGTTAACGCGCTAGTAGAGTGTAGGTGTGAAGATTGTCTGTAGATAATCTGTGTTAGTTCTTAGGGAATAAGTGAGTGCGATAGACGAGGGGTTGTACTAGCACAATTAGTAGATTAATGTAATAGTACAGGTAGTTATGTTAGCACGTTTAGTAGAACAATGTAATAATATAAAGAAGTTAAGAATTAGGTAATCTTTAGATTGCACTTAAAGTTAAACACAATAAACTATAAGAGTTTATTACTTATACTATATACTTAAGAGAGTGTTATATTGTCCTATACGTCCTACGTTGTCTTATAAGTGAGACATTGTAGGAAGCACGTAGCCTGTCCTATAGAGGATCTCTGCTAAGACTATAGGATTACGTGCTAGATGCAAGGTAGCGTTATCTATTAGTGCACAAAGGTCTGCCTTTTGTCTAAGTTGCCTAGAGTCTTTTCTTGCTACTATTCTTTTTATATAGTTAGTGTGTTCTCTTTTTTTAGGTTTATAACACTATTCTCCTTTTTTCTTAATTATATCTTTATAAATTAGCCTAATAGTTTCCTATAGTACTACTTATTATTACACTACTAGTAATTACATAAATAGAACTAGTTAACTTGCTATAGTTATTTATTAATATTACGTAAAGAATAATTTAAAATATTACATATTATTATTAAAAAAGAAGTATAGAAATTGCTATTATAATAGTATAAAGAAATAAGTTTTAGTAAAAGTTCTTTTGTTAAATTACTTAAAGTTAGACTAAGAGCTAGCTTACTTAAAATAACAAAAGTCTAAAGCTAATATAGCAGAGTTAGTAGCGCTAAAAGCGCTCTTAGCAGCGTGTACAAAGAAAAATTAGCTTTATAAATAGTATAAAGTGTTAGCGAGTTATAAGTAATAATTAATAAATAAGTTAAAAAACTTTATTAAAGAGATTAAAGCTTTAAAAGCTGTAAAGGATATTAAATATAAAGTTAGTGTTTTTAAAAGTAGTCTAATGCCTAGTACTTTAGCGTTAAATTAAGGCATTTTTTCTCTAACTTATTTAGAAGGTAATTTTATTTTTAATAACTTTTTAGTTAAATTGTATAGTACTGCGCAAGTAGCTAGCAGCAGCTTATAAAGTTTATATTTAGTTCTTATACATTATTAGTCTTAGAATAGCTTAACTATTTAACTAGGTATTTATTACTATTATTTTTTATTTAATGTGTAATAATTATTTTAACTTTAAATTTGTTTTCTTCTTTTGTTTTATAGTAAAAGGTTTTCTAGAGTAGCGTTTCTAGGTCTACTAGTTCTAATATATTAATATAGAATTTTAAGTAGATTTTTATATCTAGTAGAAGGTTAAGTATATATATAACTAGTCCCTTCTAGTCTAGAATTAAAAATAGTCTAACTTTAATATTATTATGTTCTTTATTTAGTTGTTTAGTGCAAAGATTCTTTATAAGCAAATATACTTTCTTTTCTTTTTTTAGCTAAAGTGCTATTTTTTATTTCTAGTTAATATATAAAATGCTTTAGCGTTAAGCCTTCTTAAGTGTTGTTTTAAGTAACTTATATACTGCTTTAAGCTTATTAGCTATTGTAATAGCTACTTTTATCTTTTAGCTTAGAAGTGTACGTGTAAAGATATTTAAGTGTTTTTTATAGTTTATATAAAATAGTATCTATTCTATAAACTTTAATATCTTGTTGTTGTATGCTGTTTATGCTATAAGTAGTAATAATACCTAATTGTTTTATTGTTAATTAATATATATTTTAAAATAGGCTTTTATTATGCAATTTGTTTATTTTGTTTCTTTGTTTATTTATAAGTAATAAGATATTAATAGCTTTTATTTTGTTCTAATTGCAGCTAATAGTATTATTTAAAAGTTAAATGTAAAGAGCTTATCTTTGTTGCTAATAATTAACTTTAGTATGCTGTAATATTTAATAATTTAGTTATTAATAATGTGTGCTAGCTGTACTGCTATAAAGTTTTTTTTAAAGGCAATGTACTCTGCTTGTTTTATAAATTAATTAACTACTATAAGAATTACGTTGTAAAATACTTTAGTAATAAGGTTTTTTAAAACTAGTAGGCCTGTAATAAAGTTTATAGAGATATCTAACTATAGTGCGTTGAGTAGCTCTATTACTTGTATTTTTTTATAGAGTGCGTAGGTACTATGCTTGTTTTTCTAATAGTCTGCGTATTTAGTAATAAAGGTAGTAACTTTGTTTTTTATTTCTAGAAACTTGTAATTCTTTTTAATAAATTTTATAGTTTATATAATACTAAAATAAGTATATACAAAGTTATTATAATATTATTTAAAAATTACTTTTTGTAATTCTTTTAGTATATTAGGTGTAATTTGTAGAACTGCGTTTAGCATTTTCACTAGTCTTAGTAATTTATTTTTATTAATTTTAAGTATTGTAGTGTTAATAATTTTTTTTATTTTTGTAATATTATATTATTAGCTAAAAGCATTTACTTTACTATTATTCTTTCTAGGTGTGTATATAATCTTAAACTTATATTATCTAAGTAGCAACTATTTTACTTATTATTAGTTAAGTACTTTAGTAGTTATAAAGTTAACTAAGTTCTTGTAATTTATAAATATTATAAGTTCTAAGCAGCTTTTTATATAGGCTCTTTAATACTATAAGCATATAATTGTAGCTAGCAGCTCCTTATTATAGACGTTATATTATTTTTCTAGTCTAGAGAAGTTTTATAAATAGTACGTAATTAGGTGCTATTTACCTTTATATAATTAACTAGCGTAGCCTCTAAGTATAAAGTTTAATACGTTAGTCTTAAAGCGTAATAGTAGTCTTACTTAAAATATTCTAAAGTATAGTAGTTCTATACTTACTTTCTTAAGTATTTAAAAAGCGTTTTCTACTTTTTTACTTTACTTAAAAAGTATCTCTTTCCTTATAAGTCTTATTAATAGAATAGTAATTTTGGAGTAATTCTTAATAAACTATTAGTTAAAGTTTAAAAATTTTAAAAATAATTATATTTCTTTTACTATTGTTAAGTATAGCTATTTCTTAACTACTTATATATTTTTTTTACTTATTTATACTTCTTGTGCTCTTACTATATATTTAAAAAAAGTAACTTTATTTTTATAAAACTTATATTTTTTTAGTTTAAGTTAAAGGTTAAACTAGTCTAGGCACCTTAGTACTATATAAATATATTCTACATAATCTCTTAAGTTCTTAAAGTAGATAATAATATTATCTAAGTGTGCTATAACAAAGATGTTTAAATGTGCTTTTAATATATTATTAATAAGTTCTTAAAATGTTGCTAGGGCGTTTGTAAGCCTAAATAGTATAATAGTGTATTTATAGTATCTATATTATATTTAAAATACTATCTTTTATTCTTTACTTTTCTTTATTTTAATAAAATAGTATTTATTTTAGAAGTCTAATGCTATATAGACCTTAGTATACAATAATTAATTTTAAAGCTTTATAATATTTAGTAATAAGTATTGATTTTTTACTATAATGTTGTTAAGTTTCTAGTAGTTAACGCATATTCTTAGTAGTCTTTTTTTTTTAGTATAAAAAGTATAAAGAATTCTACTAGTAATATTAAAAGTCTAATATATTCTTTTCTTAAATTTTGATTTAGCTTAGTCTTTAGTTCTTTAGGTTTTATCTTTAATAATTAATAAATTAGCTTAAAGAGTAAAGTCTTCTCTTCTTTTAAGACAATTTTATAGTCTTAAAGTTAGTGTCTTATTAAAGCTTTACTATTTACTACTTTTATAAAAAAGTGCTAAATTTTTTATACCTTCATAAAATATTTTAAGTTATATATTTTTTTAAAACTTTAACTTTATAACTTAAAAGTACTTTACTAGTATTTATTAAGTTAAACTCTTATATTAAAAAGCTATTCTTAGTTAAAGTCTACTTTTCTTAAGTAATATTGTTATTTTTTATTTATTTACTATTATAGTTATTAAATATATAAGCTAGCTTGTAGTTACGTCTAATTTATAGCACTTAAATAAAAACTTTTTTAACTTCTAGTTAATTTGCAAGTTATATTCTTATAACTAAGAAATTCTTAATATAATATTATAAGTAGCTAATCTAAAAACGTCTAAGTCTAATTTTTTTTAGTATTTTTAGATGCTAAGTGTTACTTTGCTTACTTTATATATAATAGTTATATTGTTTAGCATAAGCTAACTATTTACTATATATAGTAAGTAGAGTTCTTATTTTTTTAGTGTTTATAGGCCTGCTACTTGCACTGCTTAAGGGGAAACAAAGTTAGCCTAAGAGCTAAAGTCTACTAATACTATTATTTAATAATTATTAAGCTTTACTAGTCGCTTAAGAAGGCTTAAGAGATTAATTATATTTATTACTCCTGCAGTTCTAGGTGTTTAAGGCGTTTATCTAAAAAAGACTATATGCTAAATTTATAAAACTTCTTAGCAACTATATATAGTTTATATTTAATATTAAAGCACGTGTGTTATAAAGGCTAGTTATACTCTTATACACAAGTTTTATTTTTATTATTTTTTTACTACGTTATATATATCTACAAAGTCTTTTTTAAATTATTATATTTATAAAAGTATAAGCTATATTATTAATTTTATAAGTGAACTGCGCATTTATTGTTAAGGTAGTTATACTATAAGTATTAGTATTAAGGCATTCTCTTTAGTTTCTTAGAAAACTATCCTAATCTATACTTATATAACTAATGTATGGTACAGCTATTATATATATATACTATTTAGGAGTACCTTGCGTGTTCTAAATTGCGCAGGTCTGTCTAATAATATATATTAGTAGTGCAGCTATTACTTTAAGTCTTATACTTTTAGCGTATTACTTAGAGTTTTTTATAAATTTCTTTTTTCTTTTTATTTAAGAGTTAATGCGTTAGTTTATTCTAGAATGCTTTAGCATTTTAAGTTTATTTTTATACAAAGTTATTATATAAAGCTTTATTAATAGTTGCTACTAAAATAATTTCTTTTTTTTATAGTTTCTTTAGTAAGTTAGTATACTAGTAGTATTTAATTAATATTCCTTTGTAAAGTCCTATAAAGATATTCTTAAGTTATTTAAGCTGCTTTAGTAAAATATTAATTTTTTTAACTAAGTTATTTAAGTATTGTATTTTTAAGAGTAGTAATACTTATATATTAATATTTTACTTATCTAGCGTAGTAAGGTATTTTTATATAGCTAGTAGTAAAATTATCTAGTTTTAGGCTGTTAGTACTTCTTTTACTATTAGTATAAAAAGCTAGTAAGTTTCTTAAAACTTAGCTATTTTTTTATACTTAGTTTAGTTAACTAAGGTTACTTTTATTTTTTTATAAAGTATTATTTTAGAAATATTATTGTCTAAAGCTTCCTCTAAAGTAATTATAAGAAGGTTATCTAGACTATTAATATTTACTTAGTCCTTCTCTTAAACTATAATAGTAGGTCTAGTAATAATATTTTATCCTTCCTCTAAATTATTACAGTGGGGTGACAAAAAAAAAAAGAAATCAAAAAAGTTATAGTTTTCAAAGCTTTATATTTTAGTAACTAGAAGGGCTCGGCTAAAAGAAGTTAGTGATTTGGAAAGCCAAGAGCCTCCTCTTCAAGATAGGTTGCTTAGTCAGCTGCTTAGTCAGCACGATTGCGCCTGTAATCTCGCTCAAAATATGTTGAAAAAAAAAACAAAAATAGATTTTGGCATATCTTTTTTATGAACGTATAAAAAGGGCTGAAAAAAAAATTAGTTTAATTAGCTTACGTCAGCAAAATGTGAGCAAGTTTTGGAGTGATATTTCTTATTTCTAAGACGCCTTTAGACACTAAAAAAGCTTATAATTGTTACATTTACGCTAAGCAAACACTTAAAAACATTAAAAATATAAACTTTTATGAAGTTATATTTTTAGACAAGTTTGCTATTAAGCGTAGGCACGGTGCTAGGACAGAATACTATTAAACACAGCACAATAATAGGATAGAAAAGAAAATTGTTTCTACAACAAATACAAGTAAGTTCTAAAAAACTCTAATTATTAAATAATAAACTATATTATATCTCTAATATTTTTATTATTTTAATCTATTTTTAGAATACTTACTAATCTAGTTATAGGTCAAGATATTTCTCTTTAAGTTTGGGGTGCAATTTGGATAGATAGAAGATCTAAACTAGTAATAATTAAAAGCCCTTTAATTACTACTTCTTTTAGGAATTTAGACTATATTAAAAAGATTTTAATTCCTATAATAAAACCTGCGATAAAAAAAGGTAAGTTATATATACTTTAATTTTCTATTTAGAGGCTTATTACTCTATATTTAAATTTTAAAGTTAAAGTCTTTTTTTATATATTAAAGCAACTTACTAACTTCTATATAGGCTAGAAGTTTTAGCAGGATAACGCTAAGATTTATAAAACTGCACAAGTTTTATCTTAGTTTTCTAGAAATAAGATATTACTTTTTAAGCATTCTGCTTATAGTCCTAATCTAAATTCTATAGAAAACGTGTGGGCTTTGCTAAAAAACACTTTAGCTAAAAGGTCTATTGCTTCTTTAGGTATAGGAAATAATAAGAGAAGTATAGCAGCCTTTAAGGCTGCTATAAAGGAGGAATAGTATTAATTACCTCAAAAGGCGATTAATAATTGTATTTTATTATTACTAAGGCGTTATTTGCAAGTAAAAGAAGCTAAAGGCTAGTACACTAAGTATTAGTATGCTACTGTAGTTATTTATTAAGAAAAAACTTAAAAAACAAGCTTTCTATTATTACTTAACAGTTAATTTTACAACTACCTTTAAACTTATACATAAAGAAGATTAGCTTGTCTTATCTATTATATATAAATTATAGCGATTTTTACACATTCAAAAAAAAGTTATAGTGCAATATATTCCTAAGTTTTTAAGCCTATATTTTCACTGCGAAGATTGAGAGCAATCATGCTGACTAAGCAGCTTACTAAGCAACCTATCCTAAAGAAGAGGGTTTTGGCTTTTCAAATCACTAACTCTTTTTAGTATAGCCCTTGTAGTTATAGAGATAAAAACTTTTGAAAACTATAACTTTTTGATTTCTTTTTTTTTTGTCACCCCTCTGTACTAAGTACTAAATAGTAAAAGATATTAAATTATTATATTATTTTTCTTTAGCTTTAGTAGTCTTGCTTTATATAACTTTTTTTACTATATATGTAGTAAGTAATTCCTTTTTTGCTATTTTTATTATACTAAAACTTGCTTTTCCTAAGTTCTTTATTAAAGTAATTAAAATATATAGGCTTGTTACTATTAGTTGCATAATATTTTAAAATTTTAAGAATATTGTTTTATTATTAACTTTAGTTAAGGTATAGGCGTTAATAAGTTTAACATAGTTAAGTATTTATATTTTTAGGTATATAATTTCTTTATAAAAATAGTTTTTTTTCTAACTAAAGCTTATAAAAGTTATTATTTACTTAAATAGCTTTAGCTATAAGTTTATTAAGTATGTTAAAAGTAGCTTTGCTTTATATAAGTTTTATTTATATAGTTAGTTTAAGACCTTATTAGTATATCTATATTAAAGTATTGTTATCTTATTTAATAACTATTTAGTACATTTAAAACTTTATTATATAGTTAGCTGTAAAGTAAATTTATTATAACTTTTAAATTTTTTGTTTTACTACTTTAGATTTCTTAAAAAGTAAAAATATCTTTTTTATTTTTATTTTAAAATTATTTTAGTTTTTAATAAGTTCTTTATTAATGTTGTTATTAGTAGTATTGTCTATATATTAGTATAAAATAAAGTTAGCCTATTTTTTAGTAGCTTTTTATAAAAATATAAAGGCTTATACAACTATATTATTATTATTAATTTTAGTCTTTTAAATATAGAAGTATTTATTAACTTAAAGTAGCTATACTTTAAGCTTCTTATAGTTACTATAGTAAGTTTTAGGCTTATTAGTATATATAGTTATATCTATAGTTTAGGAATTAGTAAAAGTGTTTATAGCAGTATTACTTATTTTAAAAGTATTTAAAGTATAAAAATTATTTATAAATAATTTATATTAGTTCTTAAAAAATAAGTAAGTGTAATAAGTAAGAAGTTATACTAGTATAATTAGTAAATTAATATAATAGTATAAGTAGTTGTGTTAGCATATTTTAGTAAAATAATATAATAATATAAAAAATTTAAGAATTAAGTAATCTTTAGATTATACTTAAAGTTAAATATAATAAACTATAAAGGTTTATTACTTATACTATATACTTAAGAGAGTGTTACATTGTCTTATACGTCCTACGTTGTCTTATAAGTAAGATATTATAAGATTCTATAGTATATTGTAGAAAGCACGTAGCCTGTTCTATAAAGGATCTCTGCTAAGACTGTAGGATTACGTGCTAGATGCAAGGTGGCGTTATCTATTCGTGCACAAAGGTCTGCCCTTTGTCTAGGTTACCTAAGGTCTCTTCCTGCCACTATCCTTCCTACATAGTTAGTGTGTTCCCTCTCTTTAGGTTCGTAATAGTAGGCTGTTTACTTAGATGGGCCATCTGTTTATAAACTACGTTAAGTGTTCTATTATCGCACGTTTACTTTAGAAAGCAAAGTAGTAATAGTGTTGCTTCTTTAATTTGTCTAAGAGTACCTAGAAGTAGAACCTTAACATAAGTAGACGGCATAGGCAGCATAAATAGGATAGGAGCAGGATAGAGCCGTTAAGTTAGGAGGCGATTTGTAATACTAAGTATATTATAACATAATCTTAATATAACATGTATTGGTACTACAGAATACTAATATTAAGATTTTAAGAAATTCTATATACTATAGTCTAAGCTCCCTATCTTAAAAAGCTTGAATACTGTATAACGATATTAAAGATTATGTAAGTTTTATAAAATTAAATGTAAATATCCGCTAATACTAATACACCTTATTTTAAGATTGTATTATAATATTCCTAGTATTAAGCAAGCTTTTAAAAAGTAAAAGTTAAGATTTTAGTATTCTAGTCTATATAGATCTAATCTAACTACAACTTAACTCTAACTCTTATTAGCCTATTTTTAACAGTAGAATTTTAGAAATTCTACTATACTTTTCTAAGTATAATACTTTTATGCAATATATGTAAGGCAGACTTCACGCACAGAAGAAAGGCTAGTTAAAAGATAGCTTGTATTCGGAGTAGAGAATAGCAGACACAGACCTAGAAGAGGCTGAGTATGCAAGCAGCTATATAGTAGAGAAAAGAGGCTAGTGCTAGCGTAGTCAAGTAGTAAGGCAGGCCTCTATCTCTAGCTACATACTTTAAAGCTAGCTATAAGGTATATAGTAGTACGTAGATAGAGGCTATGTCCTTATATATGCTCTTCCTCTAAGAAAGAGATAGCTAGTCCTCTAGCTTTAGTTGTTAGTACAAAGAAAAATAGAAAAAAAATTATAATCTAGAAGAGAAAAAAAAAAGTTTTATATAAACTACTAAACTTTATAATTTTTAGTATCTAGGTATAGTTTGTATAAAGCTGCGCGTGTCTACACGTTTTCTTATATAAAAAGCGTACCTCTAAGCTATTTTCTGCTACTTTAACCTTATAGCGCGAAATTTAAGGCAAAAAGTGTTTTTATACTATATAGAAGAAGGTATTTTTTAGTTACTAACTCTAAGAAGGTTTACTATTAAGAGTACAACTTATACACTTAGTAACTAACTAACTACAGCGTTTATTAATAATTATAGTAAAGTAAGTATTAATAGGCGTAAAGTTTAGTAGTTTAAGTATTTTTTTTAGTAGCCTTTACTATTATGTACGTAGGCTTTTTAAGCTTTTACACTAATTTCTTATTAGTGCTAGCGTATTTGTCTTGTCTATCGCCTGCGTCCTTAGAGAGAGAGGTCTAATTAGAGGTTATAGTAAGATCTAGGAGAGTAAGCTTATTAAGATGTTTTTAGTAAAAAAGTCTAGTATTATAATAATTAAAGTAGTCTTTAGCATTATGCTAAGTAGGCTTTTAAATAAATTTATTTAATTCTATACGCCTAGCGTCCTTTAATCTTGATTATTTATAAAAAGTAACCTTAATAAATTTATTTACAAGCTATTTTATATAGGCTTTGCTAATGCTATTTATAACTTTTACTAGCACTAGTTAAGCTAGTGCTTAATTAGGTAAGCTCTTAGTAGCTGCTAGCTATAAGAATTATAAATAAAATACTAGAAATGTACTGTTGCAAGTTATTTCTATAAGCAAGTGTAGTTTATAGGCGTGTCCTTTATAAATAACTTTTATTACTAAGTAAGAGCTAGCCTAGCAGTCTATAAGCTTTTTTAATTGTTATAAAGTACTTTAGTTTATTATAATAATATAAACTCCATTTCTAATATTATATAGCAGTATAGTATAATATATTGTATTAGCTTAAGTTACTTACTCTTACTAGGCCTATTAGATCTACTTCTTTAAATGCGTAACTAAATTTGCATATAAGTCTATCATTATTTTTTACCTAAATAGCCTAGTCGCAGGCTAGACATAGCAAATTAGTATCTATATTCTTATAAGGGTAAATTCTGCTGTAGGGGTAATACCTAAAGTTAGTAAAGAACAAAGTTATGCCTGTGCTAGAGTTAATGTTGGCTACTATCAACTCAGAGGTAGAGGTCTCTGCCTTCTACTTGTTTGTAGTAGACTCAGAGGCAGCCTAATCTAGGCTTATAACCTGGAAATTGAGGAGGTGCGGAAGTAGAACGATAAGAATAAGAGAAATAAATATAGAGACTTGGGGAAGAGAGTAATTTGAGTCTTATTATTGTATTGTACAACTGCTCAATTGAATATTGTCATGATCAATTGATAACAATGATAAGTGGTACTAGTAGCGTAATAGCTTCTAGTAATCAATTGATCGTAGGTTGATTGTAGATTCCAGGTATGATTTTGAGCACCTGGATCCTGTAGAGAAACAGCTAAGTAGCTTAATCTCCAACAGTTAATAGTATTATTAACTTAAAATTAAGTAATATATAGCTATAAAGCCTAGTTATTCTGCGCCTAGTTAATGTATTAGCGCAAGTATATTTTAAGTAGCTAATTTGCTTATTCTATTTATCTATTTATTTTTAGGTAGTAGGCTATAGACAGGATACGCTTAATGTTTAGATACTAGCAAATATTCTTCTAGAATAGGGCAATAAAACTAGTGCTATAATTAGATACAGTACTAATAAGTAAGCTATATTACTTGAATACATTTATAAAATATTTACAGGCTTCTACTACAGTATGTCTATAAGTTAAATAGAAATAGCGTCTCTTAGTAAGGTAATCTACAATAACTAAAATATTGCAAAACTCTCTACTATCTATTTTAAAAAGGAGAAGATCTTATATAAGATTTATAGTAAAGTCTAACTACTATTAGTGTAAGAAAAGCAGTAGTTGCAGATAGCTATATTTGCTATTTTATAGTAACTTTGTTTATTTGTATACACTAAAGGCGTTGCAGTATTTTGTAATAAGCTAACTTATCTTAGGCTAGTAGTAACAATTATATATTAAATAGAAATTAGATTCAGGTTCTTCATAACCCGCAATTTTGTAGTTGTAATAGAAATTAAAAATTTAGCACTAGAGTTATATATCTGCAGAGATATAAAGTCTAGTCTTATTAATAAATAAGTAACAGCTTAGTCCTATTTTTATAAAAGTAATATCTACAGCACTAAAATAGTATTCGTGCTTGTAGAACTATTTAGATAGCCTAGTCTTATAAGAGTTAATTACTAAGAAAGCCTTTTTAGCTATCTTATTATTAGCGTAAGCTTTATCTAGTAGCTCTTTTATTAGTTAAGAGTCTTGTTTATAAGCAGGCAAAGTTAGATTAGCGTTACCTTTTAGTAGAAGTAATTTCTTAAAGTTAGCATTATTATTGTAAGTAAACGCTGTCCTTAGTACATGTTATTATTTTAGTGTAACAGCGTCTATATTTTTGCTAGCTAAGGTAAAAGCTTATAAAGCGGTTGCAATAGTAGGTTTTATACTAAGAAATAATACCTTTAAACTTAAGATAACTGTGTTTAGCGTATATTAAGAGTTGTCTAAATTTAATAAAACATTTTGTAGTCTTTAGCTAAGGGCATCTACTTTGCTATTATTAGTTTTAAAGCTATAGATAATTTTAAAGTTAAACAAAAATAAAAAAAGTAACTATTAAGCTTAACGTCTAGTAAGCGTCTTGTTTAACAAAAATGTTTCTAAGTTTTTTGTTACGAACCTAAGAAGAGGAAAAGTACAGACTATGTATAGAGAATAGAGGCAGGAAAAGATCCTAGACTACCTAAACAAAGGGCAACGCCTTTGTGTGCTAATAGATAACGCTACCCTGCACTAAGCACGTGATCCTACAGACCTTAGCACAAATCCTTTATAAGACAAGTTACATGCGTTCTACAATGTACTACAAAATTCTACACGTCCTACGCATAGGACAGCATAGAATTCTATAGGACAGCAAGACACTCTCTTAGTATATAGTAGTAGGCATTAAGCTCTTATAGCTTAGTATATTTAACTTAAAGTATAATCTAAGAATTACTTAATTCTTTACTTCTTTATATTATTATATTATTCTACTAAACGTGCTAACGCAACTCTATACTATTACATTAATTTACTAATTATACTAGTATAACTTCTGTCTATTACACTTACTTATTTTAAGAGAACTAACATAGATTATTTATAAATAATTTTTATACTTTAAACACTTTTAAGATAAGTAATACTATAATAAATACCTCTACTAACATCTTAACTACAGATATAACTATGTAAGCTAATAAGCTTAACACCTACTATAGTAATTATAATAAGCTTAAAAAATAGCTACTCTAAGTTAACAGATACTTCTATATTAAAAAGACTAGAATTAATAACAATAATATAGTTGTATAGGCCTTTATATTTTTATAAGAAGCTACTAAAAAATAGGCTAATCTTATTCTTTATTAGTATATAGATATTACTGTTAATAAAAATGTTAATAAAGTACTTATTAAAAACTAAAATAACTTTAAAATAAAAATAAAAAAAGTATTCTTACTCTTTAAGAAATTTGTAGTAGTAAAACAAAAAATTTAAAAGTTATAACAAACATGCTTTATAGCTAATTACATAATAAAGTTTTAATAGTACTAAATAGTTATTAAATAGAACAACAATGCTTTAATGTAGATATACTAATAAAGTCTTAAACTAGCAGTATAAGTAGAACTTATATAAAGCAGAGCTACTTTTAATATACTTAATAAACTTATAGCTAAGGCTATGAAAGTAAATAATAATGTCTTTAAGCTAAAGTTAGAAGAACAACTATTTATATAAAGAAATTACACACCTAAAAATATAACCGCTTAACTTTATTAAATATTCTAATGTCTATATTTTAACTTAAGTTAATAATAAAACTACACTTTTAAAATTCTAAAACATTATATAACTAATAGCTACAAGCCTATATACTTTAATAATCTTAATAAGGGACCTAGAAAAAATAAGTTTTAGAATAATAAGAGTAGCAAGAAAAAAATTCCTTGCTATATATATAGTAAGAAAGGTTACATAAAGCAGAACTACTAAAGCTAAAGTAAAGTAATATAATAGTTAAATATTCTTTACTATATAGTACTTAGCAACAATCTAAAGAAAAAATAAAATATTATTACTTAACTGTCACGGATGGTAGCGTGTTAGCTGGATCCGCCAAACTCGCTTATCGTTAGCTTGCCTACCTGCAATTATGCTTATAAGGGGCTCTTTACCTGTAGGGATACCTGCAGGTATTATTGCTTAAAATATATATATGTATTATTTAGAGCTATCTCTTACTATCTTCTATAGTGTAAAGTAAGTACTATTGCCTAAAGCTACCCCTTACAGAATAATACCTCCTCCTACAGGCTAATAGTCTAGAGATAGCTTTCTTAACGCGATCTAACACTTAAAGTAATTAAAGAAGCTAGAGCTTTACTACATTTAAACTTTCTAATCCCTCTTAAACTCTATTAAGGCCTGCTATACTTAAAAAGCCTAAAAAGTATACTTAAAGCGCATTTATAACGCTTAAGAAGCGTATAAATACTATAAAAAAGTAATATAATAAACTTTAATTCTTGCAATATTTATAAGAGTTAAAAGAAAAAGTAGTATAACTAGAAGAAGTTAAATAAAAAAAATTTCTAGATATACTAATACTACTAACTATATTATCCTGCGCGTAAAATGTACTTAAAGCAATACTTACTATATATGCGTAATATGCGTTAAAACTTAAAAACTTAGCTAAATACTTAAGTAAAACTTTTAAAAAATATTATAAGTTTACTTATTTTTATAAAGTAGTATTTTAGCTACTACTATAAAAATTTAAAAAAAATAACAATAAAGTAATTTAAGTAATATAGTATTTTAAAGTAAACTTTTAAAAGCTTTAGTATACTTACTATAAGTATTTTTTTAAAGTAAAGAAAAAAGTGTTAACTTAGAACTACTTTAAGTAATATATACTTAACTTACTTTTAAACTTTATTAACTATAGCTTTAAAGTAGTAACTACGCATATATATACTCTATAGTAAAAGAACTAAACTATTTAATTATTTATAACTTATTTTAATATTTTTAAAAATTAACCTTTAATATATACTAAGGTATAAAGAGTCTAGCACTTATTTATAAAACTAAAGCTTACTCTATAGTATATAATTACTAACTACTTTTAAATTCTTATAACTAGAGAAAACCTTATTACGCTTAGCTTTATACTTAAATAAAATTTTTATAAAGTACTTATTATATATAATTTACTCTACTAAAGCACTTTTATAAAAAAAAAAAAACTTTTTTTTAGCTACTATACTAGACGCACTTAAAAAGTATAAAAATAATAATAAAATTAAATACTTTAAGTACTAAAAAAAAAATACTACGCTAAAAAGTGCTAAAGCAGCAACTTTAATAAAGTTTTAGTTAATATAAACTAAATAAAAAAAAGTTAAGCCTTACTATAAACTTAGAGTTAGTAAAGTATATATTAATAAATATTTTACTAAAAATACAGCACGTGTGTTACGCACGTTTAGTAACTAAAGTAAAAAAAAAATTTAAGTTATTTTAGACTTATAAGTAGATATTAGCTATATTAGTTAAAAAATAGCTATAAAAATAAATTTAAAACTTATTTAAAATATAAAACTTCTTTGCTTAAGTTAAATTAGACTTTAAAAGTAGAATATATACGTAGTGTATAAGCTCTAGCTATACTTAATTAATAATAATAGTATAGAGCGTATTACAAAAGTTACTGCGTATAAAGTAAAAAAAAAAAGCGTACTACTACTACTTAGTAATTTCTTCTTAAGTTAAAAAGGTATTTGTATTAACTATAGAAGCTAGAAGTACTATTAAGAATATATAAAGGCAAATATTAACTTAGTAGCTACTAAAATATTTCTAAAGAACGCAAAACTTATAAATTTAAAAACTTACTTTTTAAAAGTACTTTAAAGTAATAGCGTAAGTATTAAGCCTAAAATATATATATTAAACGTATTTATAGTATAAGTATAGTGTATACTTAATACTTTATAAAATTACGCTAATCTTTTTAATAATAAAGCTACTAAAACTTTCTTATAGCTAAAAAGCTTAAATTACGTAATTTTTATTTAATAAGGTAAAAAACCCTTTTATAAGCTTTTTTATACTCTTTTTTTTCTAAGCTTTAAGTGCTCTATAAATATATTAAAGAAGCATTATAAAAAAAAAAATTCGCTACAGCACTAGCCTTATAGGCGCACTAATACTATTTATACTAAAGAAAAATAAAACTTTTTGCTTTTACGTAAATTATTAAGGTCTTAACGCTATTACAATAAAAAATTATTACTTACTCTTTTTAATTAAAAAGACACTAGACTGCCTGTAAGGCGTACGCTACTACACTACCTTAGATTTTAAAAACACCTACTATTGTTTAAAAATTAAAGTAGAAAATAAGTAGAAGACTACAAGAGCACTTGCAGGCTCTTCTCTTGGCGCTCTCTTTTTGAGCAGGAGGCTAGGATACTGGCTTAATAGCTCTGGCGCTCTTTTTTTTGCGCACTAACCCTCTAAGGCTAGCTAGGGCTAGCAAAGCCTTGTTCTGCGGGCTGTCTATGTTGTGTTATATCCCCTAGGCTTATTTTTGTCTTTTTGCTGCTTTCTCGCTTGTGGTCACCCACCTAGGTAAGCAACTACAATGAGATTGCTTGCGCAGTTTTGACTGAACTGGGCTTATAACTGTAGTGAACAAGGAGCTGGTAATAGTAGTTTAGAAGAACTAAATAGTTAATTCTAATTCTGCCTTTCTAACTAAGTCTGAGACGTGCTATTTATATAGACCTAGCCTAGAAAAGCTGCTGTTAAACTTAGAGGACGTATCCTGCTAAGCTTAGGTATAAGCTTATAAGTTTAGCGTAGATATTCTAACGTGTAGTTAGCTAGCGCGCGCTTAGCGCGTAAGCTAATAGGCGCCTAGGCTTAGGCCTTAAGGTTAGTACGTTATAGATGCAACACACCTTCTAGGTAACTAAGACCTTAGTTACCTATATAGAGCTTTATATAGTCTTAGCGTACTGCGCAATATATTGTACACGTGCAGCTTAGTGCAAGGTATAATAATAATAATAATAAATTTTTAAGCTTTTTAAGCTTAGTATTTAATACTACTATAGCTGCTATAAGTATTACTTAGAAACTTGCTTAAATCTTTTAAAAGTAATACTAATTATTTTTATAGGTATTACTATACTTTTGTATAGCTTTTTAAGCTACTATATGCTACTTTATACTTTTGCGTAGCTTTTAGCTTTATTTTAGTACTTTTTTTATTTAGTTACTAACTTTATATAAAAGTTAAAATTATAAAAAGCTACTACTACGTGTGCTGCTGCCTGTACTACTACGCGCGTGCTGCTACTATTACTTTTGCCTACGCTCTTGCTGCTACTACTATTGCTGCCTACTTTAGTAGCGTAGCTGCTTCTAAAACGCGCTTTTTGCATAAAGTTAACTAGTGCTACTTTAAGTATAGCACTAGCTTATATGTTTAAAGGGCGTATAAGTAAGGTTAAAACCTTAGTTAAGACTACTTGTAAGGGTAAAACTTTAGTAGTAACTTTTAGGCGCTAAGGCAAACTTAGTATATATTATAACATGCCTTATTTTAGGTGCGTTAAAAGCGCTTTGTTTAGCAGCTCTAATAAAGCTTATTAGAATAAGGCTTTAAGCTTTAGAACGTGCTGCTAGTAATACTTTAATAAAAAGACTTATAAAGTTTTATATATATTTTTTTCTTAAATTTTAAGCTTTTACTAATAATTAAAGTTTTTAAATTACTATTTTTTTAGCTAAAAAGCTTTTTGCTAAGCTTTAGAAAAATGCGCTATTATAAGCTTTTTTTTATTTTTTTTTAAGTTTTTTATACTAATAAATTGCAAAGTAAGTAGGCTAAAAAGCTTATAAGCTACTATTTACGTTCTTTTAAAAAAAGTAGCTAAGGAGAAAAAGTTTAAGGAGGGCTTTAAAAGTAAAGTAAAGAAGAAGAAGAAAAGTTAGAATAACTAGAAAGAGCCTGCTAGCTTTTTTAATAGTCTTTTTACGCGTTGTCTACGCGCTAAAGAGCTGTTAGATAAGCTAGTTAACCTTCTAGTTACCTAAAAACTTATTAAGAGGAGGTTATTTTCTTAGAATTTTATAAGTTTCTTAAAGGTAAAGGGCTAATCTACCTTAATAATTAAATATTTTTTTTATACTTTTTTTTTCTTGTAATTTTTTATAAAACACGCGTTTTATATTAATAAGCTTTTTAAAGTGCTTAAGCTTTTGTTTTAATAAGTACTTAGTAAGTTTATTAGCTAGTATTTTAGCTATTAGTAAATATTTAATTTAATATAAGCTTTTAGCGTGCTTTTAGTAGAGCTACATATTTTATATATTAATATAGTAGAGCTTAGTAGTTATTTTTTCTTACTTTTTAACAACTAGGTGTATAGTTTATTAGTTATTACAAAAGATTTTCTAGGCTTTTAAAATTATAAGCTTAAGCTCTTTAAATAGTTTTTTAAGTACTATAAATTTTTTTGCTATATGCTTTAATGTAAGGAGCTTAGCTTTTATTATTAAAGTTATTACTATAGCTTAACAAGCTGTTTTTTAAATAATTAGACCTTTAAAGAGTATAATAATATAGCTTTAAAAAGATTAATAAGTCTCTAAATTATCTATAAAAGACGCGTCTTTATATATAGTAAGCTTTTTATTATTATTATTACTATATATAATCTTCTTATACCTTGTATAGTAGAAGTATTATATAAGATAATTTACAGCCTTTATGTAAGTATCTAAAAAGTTAGTAAAAAAGTAAAAGAGCTTAGAAACTATGTAGGCAGTGTTAGAACGCAGTATAATAGCTATATACAGCGCGCTACTAATACGCTTTTAGTAGGCCTTTATTTAAAGCTTTAAGGCCTTTTTAGGATTTTTAACTAGCTTCTCTAAGAGTAAAGAAGTCTTTAGAAACCTGCTAAAGGCGTCTAAATTAAATCTTTTTGTAACTTTGTTAATATAGGTGTTGTGTAGTAGTAATATTATGCGCTTTTTACAATTTTTTATAATTTTTATCTCTAGAAACTAGCTTGCCTTTTTTTTATTCTTAACTTTGTAAATATCTTTAATTAATTTAAGGAGCTTATAGGCTCTTGTTTAGTAAAATTAGTAATTTATAAGAAGAATATTATTTATATAAAATATTAGGAGAAGCGCGTAGTTCTTAGTATAGAAAGGATAAGGCTTTTTAGCTAAGGCTTATAGGCTAAGCTTTTTTAGAGTATTTAAGAACTTATTATACTATAATAATAGCAAGTCTTGTAGGCTATATAAGGCTCTCTTAAGCTTAATATACTTTTTTAAGCACTTATAACTATCTAGTAAGTTATATAAGACTATTGTTTCTTTATTAATATTAGTATTAAGGAACGCGCCTACTATGTTAAGCTGCTAAATTTTTATATTAAATTTAGCTGTAATTACTATTATAAGTTTAAAGAATTACGCAGCTAGTGTTACTATATATATTAAGTATAGTAAGTCTTTTACTTATAAGTCTTTTCTTATTATAAGACGTGCTTTGTATTTAAGAAAGTAGCTATTTTTATTAAGCTTATAGGTAAATACTTATTTAAAAAAGAGAGGCTTAAAGTCTTTTAAAGTCTCTTCTTCTATTTAGGTGCCTTTTAAAAGTAAAGTATTAATTTTTTTAAGTAGCTTATTTAAATAGAGTTCTATATTAGTAGTTTTAGAAGTTCTTTTATTTATTTAAAAGCTTTAAGAGATTGTTAAAGTAAGTTTAAAGTTAATTATTCTTTTTAAAAGCTACTACTATTATAGTATAGACTATAATTAGCTCTTAATTTTTCTAAAGTTAATAGAGTAGTGCTTTAAGCTTAGGTGCCTTTAAAGAGTTATAAAGTAGGTAGTGTACGCCTGCACTTTTTATATTAAAACTATATTAGTTTTTGTTTTTTAGCCTTAAGAAGCTTTTTATAAAAAGTCTTTATACTTTTTTTTTATAAGGTCTTTTTGCTAAAAAATCTTAAAAGACTTTAGCTAGTGTTATAAAATTCTTAGTACTATACTAGGCCTCTTTAAAAGCGTTTTCTGCTCTTTTTAAAAATTATAAGAGTCTTTACGCGTCTATTAAGCTTAATCTACTAGTTATTTATAATTTTTAGAAGCTAAGTAGCTTATTGCTACTACTTATAGCTTTTTTAGCTAAGGTGCTTTGCCCTAGCATTTGTACTTTTAAAAAAGAAGGCGCTAGTATTACCTTAGGCGTTAGTAGCTGTTTTAAAGAACTTTTCTGCCCTACATAAATTCTTTAAAAAGTATTAGCTTAATATTTTTTACGTGCTTTTAGCGTACTGCTTATTAAAAACTATAGTAGGCTTTTTATAGTCTTTATTATTAGCTAATTACTTATTAGCTTTAAAGCTTTTTATATTATTACTACTACTTAACTAAGACTTGTAAGTTACTTAAGTATTTCTCTAGCTTTACTAATTTTATTATTATTAATAGTATATACTATAAGAACTGTGTTTTACCTTAGTAGCTTATAAGCTAGTTTCTTATAGTATAGCGTTTTGTTAAATATTATATTACGTGTTGTAATAACCTAGTTAAGCGCTAGAACTTATATCTAGTATATATTAAAGGCTCTATATTTTACTAAGTAACTAATATAGCCTTTAGGAAGAGTTTTAAAGCTCTTCTTATATTGCTTAGCTACTCTATTCTTATTTAAGAAAAAGGCGCGGCAGCTATAGGCGTATATACTACTCTAATCTAGTTTTATATTTATTGTAAGGCTTTTAAGAGGCTCTAGTTTATAGTACTTAAAGTACCTTTTGCTTTATTAATTAAGAAGCTTACTTAGTAAGCGCAAACTACATGCATAGGATAAGCTTATATTATAAAGCTATGCTATAGCCTTAATAATTTTTAGCTAGAGTCTCTTAAGCAGGTTTACGCTTACTTTTATTTTAATTAACTTAGTTATTATTTTTTGTCTTACTTATTTAGTAGCTTTATTTAGTTTATGTATGTGTAGTAGAGATAGCTTTATTATAATACTACGTTCTTTACACTATATTTAGTACTATAATATACTTTGCTAAAAGAGCGTTAAAGAATTATTATTTTATGTAATTTTAACTATTTAGAGCTTATAACAAGCTTTAATAAGAGCTTTAAAATAGTAAAAGGCTTTTATAATTTTTAAAATAAATTTAGCTTGTAAAATGTATACATAGAGCTTGCTACTAAAGGCGTTCTAAATAACTTATATTTATTGTTTTTTTAAACAACCTTAAGGCATATTAAATAAGTCTTATAAGATTTTCTAGTATAGTTAAAAAAAAAGCTCTTTTAGTTTTCTTAAAATAACTTATTTAGTATAAGTTAGAGCACAGTACTTATATTTTACGTGTACTATTTTTTTAATTTGTACTTCTTAAGCTATATTAATAAGTGCTTCTAGTACTTTTAGACTTAAATGCCTTGCTTTAGTATACTAAAAGTCTTCTAAGTTACTTTTTAAATAAGTTTTTTATAAGCTTTTAATAGAAAGTATTACATTTATAATAAGCTTTAAATAAGAAAATAGAAGCTTATATTTAAAAAAATCAGAGGTTAAAACAACGTTTAAGCTGTACTAGTATAATATTTTTACTAAGTATACTTTAGTAAAGTGTGTTATTTAGGCCTAAGTACTAAACTCCTTTTCTATGTAGGCGAGCTTCTAAGACAATATTAAGATAAAAACTTTTAATAACTACTATATTTATAAGAGTAAAGTTCTTAGTCTTATTACTACGTGTTTTATTTAGGACTTAGTAAAGAATGTAAGTCTCTTAACTACTAATAGAGAAAGCTTAAGTGCCTGCCTTTACTATCTTTACCTCTCTTGCAGGTACAAAAGAGCCTAGTATAAGTAGTTCTCTACTATTTACTAAGTGCAACACGGCCTTACTATTAAGTATAGTACTTTCTAATAGTACGTAGGCGTTGTAATTGCTAGTGTAGTATACACCTAGGCTTTTATTTTCTTTAAAAAGCGCTAAGTTAATTAATAATATAATAATACTGCTTAAAAAAGCCTTTAACTTGCTTTTTTTTTTCTAAAGAAGCTTATATTTTATTTCAACTAGTTTATCTCTAAGTTCTTTAAACTAGTTAGTGTGTAGGCGTTCTTAAATTTTTTTAGCTTTCTTCTTACTAATATTATATTAGACTTTAGTGTAGGCCTTAATTGCTGCTAGAAGTATGTAGTATTTTACAGAATTCTAGTAGTGCTTATATTTTTTATTATCTTTGTATAGGTACTTATAGTTAACTTTCTAGGCTGCGCTTTTATTACCTTAATTTCTATAAGTTTTTAAGTTTCTTAAGGTAGCAAAAGCTCTTTCTATTAATTTAGCTAAGCTTAGTACGCTAACTAAGCGCTAATAAAGCATCTCTAAGAACACTTAACTAGTTTAGTTAAAGTTTAAATAATTCTTTTTAAGCATCTACTACTATTAGTAGAGCGTTTTTATTATATTAGCCTAGTTAGGAGCGTATTTAGCTCCTACAGCGTCTAGAAAGTTAAATACAGCAAGCGCGCTGTCTACTTTAGAGATTTTTAGCCCTTTAGCTTTTAGTTAGCTTGTTTACTACTTATTATACTAAGCTCTTAGTTCTATAGTACTAAGTTTTGCTTTTTTAAGGCTTGCTTAGTACTTCTAACGTGTTACTATTTAGTTAACAGCGTTTATTAGTGTTAGTTTAAGCTGTAGTTGTTTAATAAGCTTATTAAGCGTTTAACTAGCACTATCTACAAGTTTAATTATAATTAAAGCTAGTAACTGTTTATTAATAGTTGTGTAAACTTAATTCTAAATATGCTAAAGGGCGTACGTATTTACAGCCTAGTCTGCATGCCTTGCGCAGTATTTATTAAGTTTTCTATTGTAGGCTTTAAGTTTTCTTTAGGACAAGTATTTTGCAGGCGCTAAGGGCCTTAGAGGCGGCCTTGTTAATATATTAACAGTTACAATAGCCTTTAGGTTAACATATTCCTAGACTCCTTTAGATTTAGCGTTAAACTTTAGCTAGGTGTACTAGTAAGTCTAGGTCGCGTGGCCTGTAAGGCGCGCTAAGTTAGTAATTTAAGGGGAGTCGCTCGCCATTGTTTTGCGTGCGATCAGTTAGTAGGTTAAAGGGTGTAAACTAAGTTTTTTAAACAAATTAGAGGGTCTAAACTACTGCTAGCGTACTCTAGGTTGCGCAGGGAGAATCTAAACTGCGATTTAAAGCGCCGGGCTCATAACTGTCGGAAACAAAATACTGACCAATCGATGAATCGCACTCCGGCTAGAGGATACATATACACATACACGTTGCGACACTACTTTTAAAACATAATATAGACATTTTAAATAATTTATTATACTTTTTAGGCTTATAAATACCTTAGTAAATTTTTAAGCTTATATTAATAAAGCTTTAAAAGAGCACTTAAATTACATTTATATAGTTTATCTAGATAATATCTTTATTTACACCTATAATAATAATATTATGCTATACTAGCATGCTATACGCGCTGTACTTAACTTTTTACAAAAAGTAAAGTTATATATAAATTTTAAAAAGTATACATTTACTTTAAACAAAGTTTATTTTTTAAAATTTATTATTATAAAAAGTAGTATTTATATAAATCTAGCGCGTGTTACTACTATTAAGTAATAGCTTACACCTACTAGTATAAAGGAGCTGTAGTCTTTTCTAAGATTTGCAAATTTTTATTAGTATTTTATTAAAAACTACGCTGTAGAAATAGCACCTCTTACAGATATCTTAAAAAGGAAATAAGCGTTCTACTAAAATAAAAATACACATACTACTTTTATAAGGCTAAAGCAATGCTTTATATATACGCCTATTTTGCATTACTTTAAAAATACACGTATAATTTATATTAAAATAAATACTTTAACTTTTACTATATTAAGTATATTATTTTAATTATTTAAAAATAATAAGTGGTATCCTATTACATTTTACTTATAAAAACTATAAAATACTAAGCTAAACTATAAAGTATATAACTTTAAACTTTTAGCTATTATATAAAGTTTTAAAAAATAGCAGCACTACTTAAAAAGCACTTAACACACTATTTAAGTGTTAACTAATTATAACAACTTACACTCTTTACGCGCTATATAAAAGCTAAACTAGTATTAAGCATGCTAGGCTTTATATTTAAGGGCTTTTAATTTTAAAATTAAATACTGCTTAGAGCATATAAACTCTACAGACAAACTGTTAAAAAAAGCAAATTATAAATAAGAAAACTTATTATTAACTTAACTATTACTTACACTGTAGAATAAACTTCTAGCATAGGTAAAGTATAGTAAAATAAAAAGTTTTATAACTTAGCACAGCTAAAAAAGCGCATATAAAACGCATATAGCTAATATTTATAAAATAAAAAGTATCTAAACTACTAGTGCTATAAAGTGTATACTATGCGTACTACGCTTTTTAGCTAAAGTATTAGTTAGTAGTAAACTTATAATAGTAAAGTTAAAAGCTTTAGTAAATAAACTACGCTAGTTGTAATAAAAAAATGCTTTTACTTTATAGTAGGTTGCAGACTTTATATAAGTAGCACGCACTTAAAATAGTAGCAGTGTATAAGTATAGCGTGTTAATAATAAAAAAGTCTTAAGATATAAAGGCAGAATTTATATTCTACTAGAACAAGCTATTAGGCAGGAGATTTTATTACAGAATTACAACACGCGTATAGTAGGTTATTTTAGTATATATAAAACTTATAAGCTTATTAGTAGGCTATATTACTAGCTAGAGCTAGGCTATAATATTTAGGATTACGTAAAAACTTATATAGTATACTAAAAAAGTAAGGCTCTAAGATATAGTAAATATAGTTAGTTATTACTATTACTAGTTCTTAATAAAATATTTAAGGAAGTAAGCCTTAGTTTTATAATAAGGCTACTACTAGCAAAAAACAATAGTTTAAGTTATATATTTAATATAATTCTTATAATTGTTAACTACTTTTAAAAGATAGTAATTTATATACTTATATTAAAAACATAAAATGTAAAATAATTTACAAAATCTTACTTTAAATATATTATTTTAAAATATAAAGTCTAGAAGGGCATTATATTTAATTATAATTTAATTTTTACCTCTGCATTTTAAATAAAAATGTGCTACTAATTATAAGTAAAGTGTAAGCTAAGCACAGCCTTCTACCTATAAACAAATAAGCAAACTAAATACTAAAACTAAATAATAAAGTAATACTTAAAGACGTTCGCCTTAAAAAAATAAAATAATTAAGTATTACTTTTAATAACTATATAATTCGCGTAAACAACTCTATTTATAAATTAATTAAGATAATACTTTTTTACTTAGTATATAGTAAGCATTTATTATTAACATTACCTTCTAAAGATAGTAGGCTAAAAGAGGAAGTACTAGACGCTATAAATAGAGTACAGCGTATGCACAGCGCATATGTAATAGTAAAAAAACACTTCTTAGTAGTATAAAAATACTAACACTAATACTATAATAAAAAACACAAACTAAAAATCTTTTACTAAAAAGACTTAGTTTGTCTTAGTATAAAGAATATTAACTTAGCTTACTAACTTAGTAAAAAGCTTTTTAGTAAGTTTATAAAACTATTTTAAGTGTAAGAAGTAGTTAAAACATAAGTTTACTAACTATAACTACTACTTTACTATTATATTTATAATATTTTCTATATCTTTTTACTAGAATAATATAAATTACGTAGTAATTAAAAAAATAATACTTAAGTACTAGAAATTAGCTTTAAAAGTAAAGAGATCTAAGAAGTTAAAAAAATATTAGAGAAACAAATTAAAAATAGCTAGCTAGAGTATTAGCTATAATAAAAAAGCTATAATAAATTATAAAATACTTAGACTCTAGCATTACAGTTTAAGAATATAGAAGAACTAATTAAAAAATATAAGTATAAGTAAAGATTATTACGTCTTAAGCATGCTAAAAAAAATATACTAAATATTATTATTACGCACTTAAGGCGTAAATTAAGTATTTAAACAAATAAACTATAAGTATAAAAATAATTACTTTTACTTATTATTAAAAATCTTCTTACTACTAGCATAAACCTTATTATTACTACTAATATTATTATTACTACTTTTAGCACTACTATTATGCGCGCTACCTACGCCTAGACTGTGCCTAAGAAGCAGCACGTTGTTGTTACCTAAGCTTTTATTATTATTTTTATTATTACTAGCAGGACTAGTAATTATAGCTATATAACTAGCAATTAATTTAAAAGTAGCTACTATATAGCACTACTTTACTAAAATTAAGCTTAAGTAGTAAAGTAAAATTATTAGTATTTAAGTAAAAACTCTTATAAAAGTACTAGTATATATAGTAATATAGTAGTAGTTAAAAAGTTTAAAGTTAAATTAGCGCTAGTACTGCGCAAGCTTAACACTAGTAGTAATAATAGTAAAGTTAGTTCTTAAAATATTAGTATTAGTAATAGTAATATTAAAATAAGCGCAAAGTTAGTATAAATAATTTTAATACTTATTAAGTGCTTTAAAAACTTATTTAAATTAGCTAAAATATAGTTAATAAAACAAAAATACTTACTTTAGTACAACTACTATAATTACTTTTAGCATAATAGTTATAATAAAAATACTTAGTTTTACTATAATACTTTTTTTATTTAGTAATACTTTATATATAGCGCAGGCATATTGCATATAAAGTAATAAAATTAGTAGCTTTTTTAAGTATACTAAACTTATATAGCTAAGTATCTTATAAGTAAGACTTTTTAATATACTTAAGATTTAAATAGTAGACTATAATAAAAATTAAAACTTAGTATTAAAGTACATAATAAGTGCACTAATATTACGTATTAAGTATGTTAAGTAAGGCAAGGACTATAAAAAATATATTAAAAATTTTTTTTATTACTATAACAAATATTACTTTATATAAACTACTTATAATAACTATATACTTTTACTTTTACTTTTAAAAATTTTTAAGAAACAAATAATAAAATTTAAAAGTTACTATAATAATACTATATAACTTAATTAATAAAGCTTACTATATATTTAACTTATAAGTAATACGTGTTTTAAGTATATATAACTTTTGCGTAGAACATGCTCTTTATTAAGCTATTTTTATATATAATTTTAGAAGTTTTAAGTTAAGGCTATTAGGACGCTAGACTAGAAGAGGAGGCTCTGTCACGGATAGTAGCGTGTTAGCTAGATCTGCTAAACTTACTTATTATTAGCTTACCTACCTGCAATTATGCTTATAAGAGGCTCCTTACCTGCAGGGATACCTGCAGGTATTATTGCTTAAAATATATATATGTTATTATTTAGAGCTATCTCTTACTATCTTCTGTAGTGTAAAGCAAGTACTATTGCCTAAAGCCACCCCTTACATTAACCTACTATTACAGTCTAAGAATAGGACTAGGCAAACATTAATAGTCTAGATAACCTCCTTATAATTACCTTAAAGGAAGCCTTAGACAATAACGTCTCTAAAATAATACTTAATAAAGAAATAGAAGTAACTTTAGCTAACTAGACTAAGTATAAAAATATAGCTAAGTTTTAAAAAACTTACTAGCCCTCTACACTAGTTACATAGGAAGAACTAATAGCTTATAACTAGAAAAATTTACTACTAGCTATATAGAAGTACTACACTACACTAGACAAGCAAAATATTAATATATAAGTATTACTACTTTTAGAAACACAATACTTAAATAACTTAGCTAAAAAAAATTAATATTCTACTTAGGTAGCTTAAAAGACCTAAAGAAATCTTTATAAAACCTTACAAAAAAATATTGACAAAATACTACTAGTATACTAATTTACTAGAGAAACTATAGAAAAAAAAATTATTTTAGTAGCAACTATTAATAAAGCCTTACATAACAAGTTTATATAAAAATAAACTTAATATACTAAAGTATCTTAGAATAAACTAACGCATTAACTCTTAAACAAAAAGAGAAAAAAATTTATAAAAAACTTTAGGCAACACGCTAAAGGTAGAAAATATAAGAAGTTAATTATAATAGTATATACTATTAAATAAATCTGCGTAACCTAGAACATGCAAAGTACTTATAGACTATATATATATATAATAGCTGCACTATACACTACTTAAATAAGTATAAATTAAAATAGTTTTTAAAAAAACTAAAAGAAATGCCTTAATGTAAGTACTTATAGTATAACTACTTAAATAATAAATGCGTAGTACATATATAAAATAAACAACATAGCCTATACATTTATAAATATAATAATTTAAAAAAAACTTTACAAATATATATAACGCAGTAAAAAAATTATAAAAATAAAACTTATGCATAGAAGTACAACTAGCTCTTATAGCATATATACCTTAAGATTAAATATAAACTATACATAGTTGCTAAAAAGTTCTATAAGTTTAGTATATAGTCTTTTTTAGACAAACGCCCTAAATACCTAGAACTACTAAAGCAATAAATATAATTAACCTCTTAAGCCTTTTTAAGCTACTAGTAAAGCTTAATAAGTATTAAATAATAGTATTAGTAAATTCTAGCTTCTAAGCTAACTTTGTTTTCCCTTAAGTAGTGTAAGTAGTAGGTCTGTAAACACTAAAAGAACAAGAACTTTACTTACTACATATAGTAAATAGTTAGCTTATACTAAGCAAGACAACTATTACGCACAAAGTTAGTAAAGTAATACTTAGTATTTAAAAACATAAAAAAGAATTAAACTTAAATATTTTTAAATTAGCTACTTATAATATTATACTAAAAATTTCTTAGTTATAAGAATACAACTTATAAATTAACTAAAAGTTAAAAAAGTTTTTATTTAAGTGCTATAAATTAAACATAACTATAAGCTAGCCTACGCATTTAACAACTATAACAGTAAATAAAAAGAAAATTTATAATATTACTAAAGGATAGTAAACCTTAACTAAGAATAGCCTTATAATATAAGAGCTTAACTTAATAAATACTAGTAAGGCACTTTTAAGTTATAGAGTTAGAGTTTTAAAGTAACACGTAACTTTAGATATTTTAAAAAAGTATAACAAATTTTAGCCCTTTTTTATAAAAGTAGTAAATAGCAAAGCCTTACTAAAATACTAACTTTAGGACTATAAATTATCCTAAAAAAAAGAAAGACTCTACTTTTTAAGCTAATTTATTAATTATTAAAGATAAAACTTAAGGAACTAAGGACTAAGCTAGATAGAAATTTGAAAAAAGAATATATTAGACTTTTAATATTACTAGTAGGATTTCTTATACTTTTTATACTAAAAAAGAATAGAACGTTAACTACTAGAAACTTAATAATATTATAGTAAAGAATTAATACCTATTACTAAATATTATAAAGCTTTAGAATTAATTATTTTATGCTAAGGTTTTTATAGCATTAGACTTTTAAGATAAATACTACTTTATTAAAATAAAAAAAAGTAAAAAATTAAAGATAGTGTTCTATAAATAATATAAACACTATAAGTGTACTATTATACTATTTAGGCTTACAAACGCCTTAGCAACATTTTAAAAACTTATTAATAATATATTAAGAGTATATTTAAACATTTTTATTATATTATACTTAGATAATATTCTTATTTACTTTAAGAACTTAAGGGATTATGTAAAACATGTTTGTATAGTACTAAGGTGCCTAGACTAGTTTAACTTCTAACTAAAACTAAAGAAATGCAAATTTTATAAAAATAAAGTTACTTTTTTTAAATATATAGTAAGAGCACAAAAAGTATAAATAAGTAAAAAAAAGAGGTAAGTAGTTAAGAAATAGCTACAACCTATAATAGTAAAAATAATATAATTATTTCTAGAATTTTTAAACTTTAACTAATAGTTTATTAAGGACTACTCTAAGATTACTATTCTAGTAACAAGACTTATAAAGAAGAAAATACTCTTTAAGTAGAGCAAGAAAGTAGAAAACGCCTTTTAAATACTTAAGAAAGTAAGCATAAAACTACTATACTTTAAGATTTTTTAAGTAGAATAACTATTGCGCTTTAAAACTAATATATTAGACTTTATGCTAAGAGGCTGTGCTAGTTAACTATATTAAAGTAAATAGCACTCTATTACGTACTATTTATAAAGATTCTCTAGACTAGAAAAATAGTATAACGTCTATAACAAAGAACTATAAGCTATTATTATATACTTATAGTATTAAAAAGCATATGTAGAAAGCTACTTAACATTTATAAATTATAAGAACTTAGTTAACTTTACAACTACTAAAGTACTTAACTAATAATAAGTAAAATAGTTAGAATTACTTAGACAATATAAATTTAAGATTATATATATACTAGAAAAAGACAATAGTAGAGTAGATACTTTTAGCTAACAACATAATATTATAAAAATAAAAGAAATTATTAAGACTACAGTACTTAAGATTAATAAAAATAGATTATTAAGACTAGTAAAAACGCTAAACTTAGTTCTACAAATTATACTAAACATACTAAAAGAATTATAGAAAGTAATTATTAAACAACATTATAATAACCTTATATATAGTTACTTTAGTATTACTTAAACTATAAAACTTATTAAGAGAAATTACAAGTTTTTAAAAATAAAAAATAAAGTTACTTTCTTTATTGCTAAGTGCGTAGACTATTAAAAAAACAAGCATAGTACTTACGTACCTTATAAAGAAATATAAGTAATAGAACTACTTAACGCACTATAGTAAGACTTCTTTATAGACTTTGTTATAGAATTACTAGTTTTAAAAAACTTTATTACTAAAGTAGCTTATAACGTAATTCTTGTAGTAGTAGATTAATTCATAAAATAAGCAGAGTACATTACCTTTAAAAAAGATTTTACAGTAGTACAGCTAGCACATATTATCAATAATTAAATTATTAAATATTATAGCATACTAAAATCAATTATTAGTAGTAAAAATAAGCTCTTTACCTTTAACTTTTAGACAACACTATTAGCTGCAATTAAAATAAAATAAAAGCTATTAACAGCTTACTACTTATAAATAGAAAGATAAACTAGATAAACAAATTAAATAATAAAAGCTTACTTTAAAATATATATTAATTAATAGTAAAATAATTAAGTACTACTACTACTTATAGCACAAATAGCATATAATAATAAAAAATTAAAATTTATAGAATAAACACTGTTTTACATAAACTATAAGAGAAACTTAAATTTTTTTATATGAATATTTTTAAGCTAGAAAATAGAAGTAGCTATTGCTATAGCTAATAAGCTAAAGATAGTATATAAGTTACTTAAAATAATACTTAAGAAAGCTTAACGCTAAAGCAATTTATATGTTAACTAGAAACAAAAAATAGCACCTTAGCTAAAAAAGAGAAATAAAGTATATTTACTTATAAAGAATCTTTGCACTAAACAACTTAACAAAAAACTTAACAACATTAAAGTCAGACTATTTTTAATTCTAGACTAAAAAAGCCTAGTTACGTATACACTTGACTTTCTACTAAATATAAAAATCTACTTAAAATTTTATATTAATATGTTAGAACTAGTAAACTTAAAAATACTATTATAAAAAAACTTCTACTTGAAAATAAAAAAAGATAATGTCTTTAAAGTTAAGAAGATCCTAGCACACTAAGTATAAGATAGACCTAATTACTGCTTGTTCTATTATCAACTCAGAGGTAGAGGTCTCTGCCTTCTACTTGTTTGTAATAGACTCAGAGGCAGCCTGATAGGCTTATATCCTAGAGATTAAAGAGGAGGCGGAAGTAGGACGATAAAGAATACGAGAAATAAATAAATATAGAGACTAAAGGAAGAGAGTAATTTAAGTCTTATTATTGTATTGTACAACTGCTTAATTGTAATTGTTTAAGACTGATCGTAGTTTGATTGAAGATTCCAGGTGTGATTTTGAGCACCTGGATCTTGTGGAGAAACAGCTAAGTAGCTTAATCTCCAACATAAGATAATAGCAAAGAATACTTAATTAAATAGTTAAAATACCTAAACAGCAAAAATATATAAGAAATAAATATAAAGTTTATAAATTGTTGCTAACTACTTATGTAGTACTATATAACTTACCTAGGAAGTTTTTAAAAGTAGAATTACCTTCTAAATAAGTAGAAGAGAACGCGCTCTAATCTAATAACAGTGTACTAAGCATTAGGCTACTCTTTAAAATATTAACTTTATAGTTAATATCCTCTATAGCTTTTGAGGCTTTAATTTCTTTAACAAATTTCTTTTAACTTATTTATTAACTACTACTTATAACACGCTAGCACTTTACGCTATTTCTAAAAATAATTTTTTTTTATACATGCTACTAATAACGCCTTAAGCGTAACTAACTTTACTATGTTAGCTTTAGACTCCTACTACTCTAATTAAGCTAACTTTTAGTCTAGCTATAAATAATTTAGTAACAGCACCTTTGCTAGAATATACTTTTTAACTTTTATTTTTATAACAATTTCTACACGCCTTCTTTAATAAAATTATTTAATATAATAAACTTTTTTTAATACAATATTAACAGGCAACTATAGCAAGTTAACTAATACTATTTATATAATTACTAAATGATTGACAATAAGTAGTACTATAGGAAACTATTAGGCTAGTTTATAAAAATAAGAATGTAGAAGAGGAGAATAGTGTTATAAACTTAAAAAGAGAGAAAGTATAGACTATGTATAAAGGATAGAGGCAGGAAGAAATTTTAAATAACTTAAATAAAGGGCAACGCCTTTATGTGCTAATAAATAGCGCTACTCTACACTAAGCACGTAATCCTACAGACTTTAGCAGAAATTCTTTATAAAACAAGTTACATGCGTCTTATAATGTACTACAAAATCCTACACGTCCTACGCATAGGACAGCATAAGATTCTATAGGACAGCAAGACACTCTCTTAGTATATAGTAGTAGGCATTAAGCTCTTATAGCTTAGTGTTTTTAACTTTAAGTGCAATTTAAGAATTACCTAATTCTTAACTCTTTTGTATTATTACATTATTTTACTAAACGTGCTAATACAACCCTGTACTATTATATTAATCTACTAATCGTGCTAGTACAACCCCCGTCTATCGCACTCACTTATTCCAAGAGAACCAACACAGATTATCTACGGACGATCTTCACATTTTTGTAGTCTAAAACAATATAAGTAAATGCTTAAACTCTATAAGTCTAAGTTCCTATTCTTTAAATGCCTAGATAATTTTTTTAAATTCTAAATTATTAATATTAGAGTTGCACTCTGCGGCAGAGTGCTTTTTAATGAAGAATATAATTAGCTAAAAGATATTTTGCTTATTAAGTTTTTTTATAACACCATTAGTAGCCTAGGCTAAAGCGTTTATAAAAATATACATTAGTTTAGTAAAGTTAAAGTGCTTTAGTATAAAACTTTTGCAAAAAGCAGCTTTAAGTGTATTAAAGACTTTTTAGCATTTATTGTTCTACTATAAGTCTTTATAAATAGTACGTCCTTTTTTACTAAGTTTTTTATTAAGAAAGACTTTAGCCTTAATAGGTTTTATAAGAAAAAAAAGTAATAAATAAGTAGTTTTTAATAAGTTGTTAATAATTTCTATGTAGCTTAGAAAAACAAACAGTTCTTTTATAGATTAAAGTATTTCCTATTCGCGGATTATAGAGACTTTAGCTAGGTCTATTTTAACAACCTTGTTAGTAACAATTATGCCTAAAAACCCAATACTAGTTTTGTAAAATTTATATTTTTTAAGGTCTATATAAAATCCTTTACCTTTTTGCTAAGCTAGAACTAGCTTAACTTACTTAATATGTTCTTTTTCTATTTATAAAAAAACTAGAATGTTATTTAGATATGTAGTGCAGAACTAACTAAAGTATTTAAAAGGTGCACTATTAATAGCGCGCTAAAAGAAAGCTAAGGTATTATATAATTTAAATAGCATAACTTTATACTTATATATGCTTTACTAAGTAGTAAATATAGTAAGCTTTATAGAGCCTAGCTTTATACAAATCTAATCAAACGTGTAAATAATATTAAACTTAAAAAAATTAGTAGTCTTATAAAGTTTAGCTAACGTTTTATAAAAGAAAAGAATTAGATAGTGATTTTTAATTATAGTCATGTTAAGGTTATAGAAAGCTACGCAAACACAAATACTTCTATCTAGCTTAGCTATAATTAAAAGTAAGCTTTGCGCTAGTAAGTTGTATTATTTAATAAATTTATGTTTTTCTATTTTATAAACGTAAGTAGCAATAGCCTTTGCTTGTTAGCCTAAGAATGTTTAGAAATAATAATTTAGAATTTTTACGCTTAAAGTTAGTTTAATCTTATAGATATTTATTTTTAAGGTATCAAAGGTGGTGGTTGTTGTTGTAGTCAAAATGGTTTTGAAAAAGTGAAAAGCAGCTGCCCTCTACTAATTAGTTGCAAAAGTCAAAAAAAGATTGTGTGTAGTTAACAAAATTCGAACAGTAAGTGGATGAGGTCCACGCGCTAAGCGCTCGGAGCAGAAAAGCTTAGACCACCGAGCGAAATTAGGGTCAAAAAATTTGCTGAAAGTACTAAAAAACGACACTAATTGAAACGTGTTTAACGGCGATTGCTAGCCTATGGCTGGCAACAAGATTGCGATAGAGGTGGAATCTTACAGTTATGTTTTAAATAGTCTAGCAATTTAAACGCTACTTTTTAATTAAATACTAGAGTATAATTAGCGTATTCTTTATACAATTTTAGTATAAAAACATTTTTAAAAGTAACTTTTTTAAGTTTGTTTATAAATTTTACAAAGTCTTTATTTACAGCTACTTATTAAAACTAGGCAGGTTATTTACTACGTATAGTAATAAAGTAAAAGTCAGATTTTTATTTTCTTGCGTACATGCAAATAGCGCAAAAAATAACTATTTTAATTTTAACTAATAGTTTGTTAGTAGGCCTAAGTAAAGAAGTAGGCACTATTTTTTTAACTTTATTAAGAGGAACTTACCTTGTTTAAGAATTATAGCAAAGAAGTATATATTCCTTACCTAAGACGTCTATTGCTACAGGCTTTAGTTTAAAATTCTATCTAGCAGTACTACTTAAGTAGAAGTTAGTAAAAGTTTATGCTTCTAAACTTTGATTATTAGTATAAATATAATTAGAAGGTTTATTTTTTATTTATTTACGCCTGCTAAAAACCACCTTTAGCATAGTGTCTTTAAGCTAAGAATTTAGTTAATAGTACTAATTAGAGAACTTAATTATGCTTTTATAGTAATTAAGCTTAAGCTAGTAGAGTTTGCGCTACTTAGTTTAAGTATAAGATTAAAATCTGCATAGGTCTTTACTAGGTAAGCTATTATTTATTTAATATAAGTATTTATTTTAAGAGAAAACTTAATATAGTAAGTTTTTAGTTCTATAGCTTCTTTATTATAGCCTTTATAAGAATTTATTTAAACAAGTAGAATTAGTTTAAAAGTATAAGTTTAATTTAAAACTTACTGGAATATAAAGTTACTATTACATTATTATTACTTAGTGTTTTACAGCTATGTAGAACTATATAGTTATAACTAACATACGTAAAAAAAAAATGATATAAAGTTTTTTCCTTATAAAAATAAGTTTTATTTTTAATTTTAAACTCTTTAGAACAATATGTTAGACATAGAATTTGTTATACTTACAAAAAAATTAGCTCAATATTCTTACTTTAGCTATTAATATTTTTTTAAAGTTAGCTCGTCTTTTAAAGTTGTAGTTTTCTAATTTATTAAAGTTAAAAACCTTTCTAGCTTAGTATTCTTGCTTAAGTTCTAAGTTAAATTTATCTTCTATATATATATAGACGTAACGTAAATAAATTGTTTCTACCTTAAAAAGAGCTAGCTTCTAAAAGTAGTCCTAGGCAATATTTTTAGGTTTCTTACAATAAAAACAGTTTAGGTTATAAGATAGAGACTTAAGAGATTAAGGCTTTTTAAATAATATTTTACTTTACTTAAAGTAGCCTATACTACAAGGTATTAACGCATCCTTAAACCTAGTATCTACTAAAAAAGTAATATTTAAACTAGTGTTAGGTTTATTACAGTTGCGTTAAGCCTGTTAGGCTAGATAGCTATCTAGCTAAGTTACGTTGTAGTTAATAATATATAACAAGATATTAAGTAGGAGTTTAAAGAATGTAATTACGTTCTATAAAAAAAAATTTAAGATTTTTAAGCTAGCTATATATTATTTCAAAAGCTTGTACATAAGCTTAATACAATATAAAAAGTATAGAATTTTAAGCTTATTAGTAATAAGGCAAAACTTAACTTTAAAGTGTGCCTAGGCTTTTTAGTTAAACTTTGCATTATTTAAAATACAAAACTATACTAGCATATTAATAGTTACTTTGTTTATAGTATAAAAATTTAAGTTACCCTAGATCTTAAAAAGTGCTATAAAGTATTTAATCTTTATTTTATATAAGCAACTAAGGATAGTATTTTCTATAAATAAGGTGTTCTTAGCAGCTTTAAAAGTATAAGCAAAAAGAGACTAAACGCGCTAAGCTAAGTACTAAAAGTGTTTACTTTTAGCACACTAGTAGCTAAAGAAAGATTAAACAAATTTATAAAGTACCTTTATACTTTTCTTAAAAGTTTGTAGCTTTATAGCAATATAATTGTTAGTATCTTTAAATTATAGTATTATATTAAGTATATGCTTAAGGTCTTAAAGCGTATATAAAACATGAACTATATTGCTTTTAACTATAATAAACAAATTGTTATTAGTAGTAAGTTGTAGAAAGTAGTATAACTAGTAACTAAAGTTGTTTAGGCGTGCTTATAATCAAGAGTTATTACAATTTAAAATAGTAATAAGTTTATTTATAGTTACTTAATTTACAAACGTAGAAACTGCAAGGCGTAAAAGTAAAACATCTAGATTACTAGTTTATTCTACATTAAGTAGTGCGTCGCGTTAAGTTATATGTAACTAGTTTTAAACGTTTATAAGTTAATTATAGATAGCTAAAAACTAGTTCTTCTATACTTATTTATTATCTACTACTTTATTTTATGTAAGTTGCTTATTTATAGAGTATTTATATTAAACTTAAGCATCTTTTTATGCGTTTAGCTTATCCCTTACTATAGCTAATATAGTAAGGTAAAATCTAGCTACTACACTAGCATATTTATTATAAAAAAGTTTAAAAAAAGTTAGTTAGTATTGCTGTTATAGGTAGTTTAGCAAAGTAGGCATTATAAAAAAGTTATAAGTCTACTAATATGTCTTATTTTACTTACTTAATAACTTAATGCATATAATCTATATTTTAGTGTTTCTAATACAGCGGCTAGAGCGCGTCTAGTCCTTCTAGTAGTAATACGTTATCTAGTTAAAAAAGGTTAGCAGTGCTTATAACTAGTTTGTCTGTGCGTTTAAAAGTGCCTAGTATATAAAGAAACATATTAAAATTTAGTCTATTTAATATAGCCTAATATTTATTGTTCTTGTCTATAGTAGCTACCTAGTGAAGAGGAAGAAGATCTAAAGTTATATTAAATGTTATCTTTCTAGATGTCTTTCTAGAAAGGCGGACAATAGTAACTTTGTTAGTTTTTATAATAATATAATATAGAAGTTAGCTAAAGAGCGCGCTTAAATTAGATTTAGCAGTTAGTGGTAGTTTCTTTATATTAGTTTTAGAGTTAGTATTAGCCTAGAGATTTATAATATAAGTAGAGTTTTAGAAGATAGCTTAGGATATTAACTGTGTTATCTATCTATTTATTATTTTAGATTAATAGCGTCGCGCTATATATAGTGTTAACAGTTAGTCTTAAATATTTTTTTTAACTATTTTAATTAGCTATATTTTAGTTTAGTTAAATTTAAAAAAAAATACTTATAACAAAGCATAGTTAATCTATCTAAGTACAAAGTAAAAAAAAAATTATTTAGTACGCAAAATTTTAAACTATAAATTAAGTAGTATAATTTTAAGTAAAAGCTAAATTTCTAGTCTTTGTAACATACTATTTTGCTAATTTATTAATTATATACCTAATTAGTGTACAAGGACCTTATAGGAAGTAGAATTTCCTACTTTTATAATATACTTTTTTTAGAAATTTTATTACTATAACAAACTTTTTTTTTATTTACTAAATATATACTTAAAAAAATTTAAAATAGTAATAAAGAACACGCTTTAAATAACGCAAAACTTATTTTAAATAAATAAAAATTTAGAAGTAGGTAAGTATAGTAAAAGCTATAATTGTAAGGGGTAGCTTTAGGCAATAGTACTTGCTTCACACTACAGAAGATAGTAAGAGATAGCTCTAAATAATAACATGTATATATTTTAAGCAATAATACCTGCAGGTATCTCTGCAGGTAAGGAGCCTCTTATAAGCACAATTGTAGGTAGGCAAGCTAATAATAAGCAAGTTTAGCAGATCTGGCTAACACGCTACTATCTGTGATAGAGCCTCCCTCTCTAGTCTAGCGTCCTAACAGCCTTAACTTAAAACTTCTAAAATTATATATAAAAATAGCTTAATAAAAAGCGTGTTTTACACGCAAGTTATATATACTTAAAATATATATTACTTATAAGTTAAATATATAGTAAGCTTTACAAATTATATTTTATAGTATTATTATAATAACTTTTAGATTTTATTGTTTATTTCTGAAAAAATTTTAAAAGTAAAAGTAAGAGTATATAGTTATTATAAGTAGTTTATCTAAGGTAATATTTACTATAGTAATAAAGAAATTTTTTAGTATATTTTTTATAGTCTTTGCCTTGCTTAACACACTTAATATATAATATTAATATACTTATTACGTACTTTAATACTAAGTTCTAATTTTTATTATAGTTTACTATTTAAATTCTAAGTATATTAAAAAGTCTTACTTATAAAATGCTTAGCTATATAAGTTTAGCGTACTTAAGAAAGCTACTAATTTTATTACTTTATATACAACGTGCCTGCACTACATATAAAGTATTACTAAATAAAAAAAATTTTATAGTAAAACTAAGTATTATTATTACAACTATTATGCTAAAAGTAATTATAGTAGTAATACTAAAATAAGTATTTTTATTTTATTAACTATACTTTAGCTAATTTAAATAAGTTTTTAAAGTACTTAATAGGCGTTTAAATTGTTTATACTAATTTTATACTTATTTTAATACTACTATTACTAATACTAATATTTTAAAAACTAACTTTATTATTATTGCTGCTAGTGTTAAGCTTATGCAATGCTAGCGCTAATTTAACTTTAAGCTTTTTAACTACTACTATATTACTATATATACTAGTACTTTTATAAAAGTTTTTACTTAGGTACTAATAACTTTGCTTTACTACTTAAGCTTAATTTTAGTAAAGTAGTGCTATATAGTAGCTACTCTTAAATTAATTGCTAGTTATACAGCTAAGATTACTAGTCCTACTAGTAATAATAAGAATAATAATAAGAGCTTAGGCAATAATAATATACTACTTTTTAGGCGTAGTCTAGGCGCAGGTAGCGCGCATAATAGTAGTACTAGAAGTAGTAGTAATAATATTAGTAGTAATAATAAAGTTCGTGCTAGTAGTAAAAAGATTTTTAATAATAAGTAAAAGTAAATTATTTTTATACTTATAGTTTGTATATTTAAATACTTGATTTGCGCCTTAAGTACATAATAATAATATTTAGTATATTTTTTTAACGCGCTTAAGACGTAATAATTTTTGCTTATACTTATATTTTTTAATTAGTTTTTTTATATTCTTAAACTACAATGCTAGAGGCTAAGTATTTTATAATTTATTATAGCCTTTCTATTATAGCTAATACTCTAGCTAGCTATTCTTAATTTGTTTCTTTAATATTTTTTTAACTTTCTAGATTTCTTTACCCCTAAGGCTAATTTCTAGTACTTAAGTATTATTTTCTTAACTACTACGTAATTTCTATTATTTTAGTAAAAAAATATAAAAAATATTATAAATGCAATAGTAAGGTAGTAGTTATAGTTAGTAAGCCTGCGTTCTAACTACTTTTTGTACTTAAAATAGTTTTATAAACTTACTAAAAAGCTTTTTACTAAGTTAGTAAGCTAAGTTAATATTCTTTGTACTAAGGCAAACTAAGTCTTTTTAGTAAAAGATCTTTAGTTTATATTTTTTATTATAGTATTAGCGTTAGTATTCTTATGCTGCTAAGAAGTATTCTCTTGCTATTACACGTGCGCTATACATGCGCTGCACTCTATTTATAGTATTTAGTACCTTCCTTTCTAGCTTGCTATCCTTAGAAGGCAACGTAAACAATAAATACTTACTATATACTAAGTAAAAAAGTGTTGTCTTTATTAATTTGTAGATAGAGTTGTTATACGTAAATTATATAGTTATTAAAAGTAACACTTAATTATCTTATTTCTTTAAAGTAAACGTTTTTAAGTATTACTCTATTATTTAGTTTTAGCGTTTAGTTTACTTATTTATCTATAAGTAGAAAGCTGTGCTTAGCCTATACTTTACTTGTAATTAGTAGCATATTTTTATTTAAAATATAGAGGTAAAGATTAAACTGCAATTAAATATAATACCTTTCTAAACTTTATATTTTAAAATAATATGTTTAAAGTAGAATTCTGCAAATTATTTTACATTTTATATTTTTAATGTAGGTATATAAATTGCTATTTTTAAAAAGTAGTTAATAATTATAAAGATGACATTAAATACGCAACTTAAACTATTGTTTTTTACTAGTAGTAGCCTTATTATAAAATTAAGGCTTACTTCCTTAAATATCTTATTAAGAACTAGTAATAGTAATAACTAACTATATTTACTATATCTTAGAGCTTTACTTTTTTAGTATACTACATCTAGCTAGTAATATAGCCTACTAATAAGCTTATAAGTCCTACGTGCGCTAAAATAACCTACTATACGCGTGTTATAATTCTATAATAGAATTTTTTACCTAATAGCTTATTCTAGTAAAACATAAATTCTACTTTTATATCTTAAAACTTCTTTATTATTAACGTGCTATACTTATACGCTACTACTATTTTAAATACATACTACTTACATAAATTCTGCAACTTGTTATAAAGTAAAGGCATTTTTTTATTATAACTAGCGTAGTTTATTTATTAAAGCTTCTAACACTACTATTACAAATTTACTACTAACTAATACTCTAGCTAAAGAGCGTAGTACGAATAGTATACACTTTATAACACTAGCAGTTTAGATACCTTCTATTCTACAAATATTAGCTACATACGTCTTATATATACTTTTCTAGCTATACTAAGTTATAAAACTTTTTATTCTACTATACTTTACCTTTACTAGAAGTTTATTCTGTAGTATAAGCAATAGTTAAGTTAATAATAAGTTTTTCTATTTATAATCTACTCTTCTTAATAGTCTATCTGCAAGGTTTATACGCTTTAAGTAGTATTTAACTTTAAAATTAAAAGCTCCTAAATACAAAGCCTAGCGTGCTTAATACTAGTTTAGCTTTTATATAGCGCGTAAAAAGCGCAAGTTATTATAATTAGTTAACACCTAAATAGTATGTTAAGCGCTTTTTAAGTAGTACTACTATTTCTTAAAACTTTATATAATAGCTAAAAGTTTAAAGTTATATACTTTATAGTTTAGCTTAGCGTTTTATAGTTTTTGTAACTAAAATATAATAAAATGCTACTTTTTATTCTTAAATAATTAAAATAATATGCCTAATATAGCAAAAGTTAAAGTATTTATTTTAACACAAATTATACGTGTATTTTTAAAGTAATATAAAATAAGCGTATATATAAAGTGTTACTTTAGCCTTATAAAGATAGCATATGTATTCTTATTCTAGTAGAACGCCTATTTCTCTTTTAAGATATCTATAAGAAGTACTATTTTTATAGCATAGTTCTTAATAAAATGCTAATAAAAATTTATAAATTCTAGAAAAAACTATAGCTTTTTTATACTAGTAGGTGTAGGCTATTACTTAATAGTAGTAACACGCGCTAGATCTACGCAAATACTGCTTTTTATAATAATAAATTTTAAGAAATAAACTTTATTTAAAGTAAATATGCACTTTTTAAAATTTATGTATAATTTTACTTTTTATAAAAAGTTAAGTATAGCGCGTATAGCACGCTAGTGTAGCGTAATATTATTATTATAAGTATAAATAAGAATATTATCTAAATAAACTACGCAGATATAATCTAAGTGCACTTTTAAAGCTTTATTAATGTAGGCTTAAAAACTTGCTAGGGCATTTATAAGCTTAAAAGGTATAACAAAATATTTTAAATGTCTATATTATATTTTAAAAGTAGTCTTCTACTTATCTTCTACCTTAATTCTTCAATAATAGTAGGCGTCTTTAAGATCTAGGGTAGTATAGTAGTATATGCCTAATAAGTAGTCTAGTGTCTCTTTAATTAAAAAAGTAAGTAATAATTTTTTATTATAACAGCGTTAAAACCTTAATAATTTATATAAAGGCAAAAATTTCTATCTTTTTTTAGTATAAATAGTATTAGTGCGCCTATAAAGCTAGTGCTATAGCAAATCTATTTTTTCTATAGTACTTTCTTAATATATTTATAAAGCACTTAAAGCTTATAAGAAGAAAAAGTATAAAAAAGCCTATAAAAAAGTTCTTTGCCTTATTAAATAGAAATTACGTAATTTAAGCTTTTTAGCTATAAAAGAGTTTTAGTAGCTTTATTATTAAAAATATTAGCGTAATTTTGCAATATATTAAGTATATGCTATACTTATACTGTAAATATATTTAGTATATATACTTTAAGCTTAATACTTGTACTATTACTTTAAAGTACTTCTAGAAAGTAAGTTTTTAAATTTATAAGTCTTACGTTCTTTAAAAATACTTTAGTAGCTACTAACTTAATATTTACTCTTATATATTTCTAACGCTACTTCTAGCTTCTGCAGTTAATACAAATACTTTCTTAACTTAAGAAGAGATTACTAAGCAGTAGTAGTACGCCCTTTTTATTTACTTTATACGCAGTAACCTTTATAATACGCTTTATACTATTATTATTTATTAAGTATAGCTAAAGCTTATATACTGCGTATATGTTCTGCCTTTAAAGTCTAATTTAACTTAGGCAAAGAAGTTCTATATTCTAAATAAGTTTTAGATCTATCTTTATAGCTGTTTTTTAACTAATAAGGCTAATATCTGCTTATAAGTTTAAAATAACTTAAAGTTCTCTCTTTACTTTAGTTACTAAACGTGCGTAACATGCGTACTATATCTCTAGTAAAATATCTATTAGCACGCGTCTTACTAACTTTAAGTTTATAGTAAGGCTTAACCTTTTTTTATTTAGTTTATATTAACTAGAACCTTATTAGAGTTGCTGCTTTAGCACTTATTAGCGTAGTATTTTTTTTTAGCACTTAAAGTATATAATATTATTACTATTCTTACACTTTTTAAGTGCGTTTAGTATAGTAGCTAAAAAGAAGTATTTCTTTTTTTTCTTTGTAAAAGTGCTTTAGTAGGGCAGATTATATATAATAAGTGCTCTACGCAAATTCTATTTAAGTATAAAGCTAAGTATAATAAAGTCTTCTTTAGTTATAGAAATTTAATAGTAGTTAGTAATTATGTGCTACAGTTTAAGCCTTAGTTTTACAAATAAGTGCTAGATCTTTTATTATTATTTCTTTTAAATTTTTATAATAGTAGCTTAAACACTACTTTATAAAAATAAGTAAACTTATAATATTTTTTAAAAGTTTTACTTTAATATTTAGCTAAGTTTTTAAGTTTTAACGCGTGTTACGTATATATAGTAAGTATTGTTTTAAGTACATTTTACGCGCAGGATAATATAGTTAGTAGTATTAGTATATTTAGAATTTTTTTTTATTTAACTTCTTTTAGTTATACTACTTTTTTTTCTAACTTTTATAATTATTGTAAGAATTAAAGTTTATTACGTTACTTCTTTATAGCGTTTATACGCTCCTTAAGCGTTATAGGTGCGCTTTAGGTACACTCTTTAGGCTCTTTAAGTATAGTAGGCCTTAATAAGGTTTAAGAAGAATTAGAGAGTTTAAATATAGTAAGGCTCTAGCTTTCTTAATTGCTTTAAGTGTTAGATTATGTTAAGAGAGCTATTTCTAGACTATTAGCTTGTAGAAGGAGGTATTATTCTGTAAAGGGTAGCTTTAGGCAATAGTACTTACTTTATACTATAGAAGATAGTAAGAGATAGCTCTAAATAATAATATATGTATATTTTAAGCAATAATACCTGCAGGTATCCCGAGCCCCTTATAAGCACAATTGCAGGTGGGCAAGCTAACGATAAGCGAGTTTGGCGGATCCAGCCAACACGCTACCATCCGTGACAATAATACTCTAGGCTATTAAGTAGTAAAGGCTATTCTATAGCTAGCTATCTACTACGTAGATAAGGTCTAAATCTTACCTGCGCTAGCAGTAAAGGCCCCTAAAAAACATGAATAATTTAGTAATTTTAGTAGTAACTTACTATCTAAAAGCGCTAAACTTAGCTAAAAGCTAGCTACTAAAGCTATAGTTCTATACAACAACTAAGAATAAATAAAAACTACTTATTTTTATTTAGGCTAAAAGCTTATAATAAGCGTTTTACTTATAAGTTTACTATTATATAAGGTAGACTTTACGTATAGCAGAAAGGCTAGTTAAAAGATAGCTTATATTTAGAGTAGAGAATAGTAGATATAGACCTAAAAAAGGCTAAGTATACAAGCAGCTATATAGTAGAGAAAAGAGGCTAGTGCTAGCGTAGTAGGCGCTAAGCCTAGTGCTACGCCTAGCTAGTACTAGTGCTTACTAAGTAGTAAGGCAGATCTCTATCTCTAGCTACATACTTTAAAGCTAGCTATAAGGTATATAGTAGTACGTAGATAGAGGCTATGTCCTTACACTATAACTTATATTTTACAATAAATATTAATAATAATTACATTTAGCATATTTTAAGTTTCTAAAATTTTTAGTAATAAAAAGTAAGTATTAATATAAAGAGTAAATATCTTAAAAGTTAAGCTATATTACACTATAGTAAAACGCTAGATTTAGAAATCTAGGCTTCTAAGCCTTAAACTATCAAATTCTCTAAATAGATATTAGTTTTAAAAAAGTTATAGCTATATGAATATTAAAAATGTACTTAAATTATAATAGTAAGAACAATATATTACCTTATCGTATATAATAGCTAATTTTATGTGTTAGCTTATCTTGCGTGTTAGCTTATTTTACGCGTTAGCTTATTCTGCGCGTTAGCCCGTCCTGCGCGTTGGCCCGTCCACCTCGGTAGTATGTCGCCCTAGTGTTGTGACATCCGCTACTTCCGGACAGGTCCGAAGATATCTCCGCGGTAGCCAAGTACTATGGTAAGCACGTAAGAGTAACCAACTGTGTCTCTACTCATCTCTCTGTTAATTACCCCCGCCTGGGTAAGATGCCTATCGCAGCTGGCTTCTCTCTGGGCGTGATGTGGCCCGATTACCAAAACCATCCAGACCCCTAATGTCTTGGCAAATCATAAGCAGTAACATCACGAAAAAGATGTGTATAATATCGCATAAAACAACTAAAAGTTCATCGTAAGGCTTTACAGGTATCGTACATAGGCCTAGAAAGCTTTCCTGGGAGTTGAAGTACTAATAGCGGTGTGCGAAGACATTTAGAAGTCCGGATTGTTTTGGTAGCCGGGTGCCCCGGTTGTTGTGTCACTCTTCATTATGCCGAATAAGGACCGCAGACATAAACTGTGCTCGATGAAGTGGGTCCCACTAGAACCTACTATGGTATCAGGCGTGAGGCAAAAGTTTTGTATATGGGCCACTAGTAAGGAGCTGCATGGGGGTAGACGTCACGTGTGTACGAAGAAAGGTTGCTGATATAAGCGCTTGTTATTAGCCAGAAGGCTGGCAAAAATCTCCACAGTTGGGTCTTACATAATCAGAACACCAAAACCTCTACACAAGTTCTAGATATATATATGTACAAACTTAATATTACGTAAAAATCACCCTAAAGAAGAGGCTATTAAACTAATAGCTATATATCTCTAGAACTTGTGGCGATGCGGAGGTGTAGAGGTTTTGGTGTTCTGATTATGTAAGACCCAACTGTGGAGATTCTTGCTAGCCTAGCCTAAGTACTTACTGCAGGCGCAACGTTATCTTACTAAGTAAATATGAATAGCACACGTTAATTATAATAATACATATACTATAGTTAGTTAACTTTTAAAAACTTAATAATCCTAGCTATTAGTAGTAGCTGTATAGCCTTTTTTTTAGAAATCTTGATTTAGTAGAGTATTGCATTGCGCGCACGGACACGGTATAGCTGTATAGGTGCACGGGCCCTAGGACCTTTGCTCTTCCCCACCTTCGCGAGCTTGGCTTTCGTCTCACGTAAGTCGAGCACGAATTGTAGGGTACTGCTATAATCTGCATAGGACCTACTGTACTAGGCACAATTTTTATATACAGGCCGATAGTAAGGGGCAGTTTTATTAAGGAAAGACGTTACGTGTAAACGTTAAAAGGTTACTTATACAAGCGTCTATTATTAGCTAGTGTAAGTGTAAGGACTGGGCTTAACTAGGACTAAGCTTAGAGCTAGGTACTAGCTAGTAGACAGCCTAGTCCTAGTTAAGCCTAGTCCTTACAGCTAGAAGCTAATTTGTCCGAAGTAGCGCTCAATGTTCAAATTTTAGCGTCTCTACTTACGGTACTTTTGCCTTGTAGTGTAGATAGTTCAGTCGAAATAAAATCTTTCGTACAAACTCTATGTCCGCAATCGTTTATAATCTTCTAATTATAAGAAAGTCTAAGTAGGGATCTCAACTAATGCGAGATAGGAGAGAATAGCAAGACCAACACACATTCAATCAACACCCCCACTAGTAAGGATTGTTGCTACAAAAAGAGGATTAAATTAGGGCTAGAAGGTCCTTAATAGAGGGCTATAATTCGCTTGTAGACATGGGGTACGGCCCTGCGAGCAGGGCAACTAGCAGGTGGAAGATGCGCTCTCTCTAATGGCACGTGATAAGGTAACGGTCCGCGCACGTACAGGTGTTCCAGCAAGCAATCAAAGCAGAGCGTTTGAAGTAACTTAGGACCTGCGATTGCTAATACATACCGCCGAGCTACTAGGGGGACGCCCTGAAAGTCTGCCGCCTCATCCTTAGGCGACGCGCCACTAATACAAGAGTATCACTTTTGACTGATGACCCCACATGTGCTGTCTATCAACTCTCTCACCCTCTCTCTTAGCAACCTGGCAATAGATTTTTTTCTTCCTTTCTTTTAGCTGAAAATGACTATTGGGGTACGGCATTGTGACTCAGGAAAAGCCCTTGCTAGCTAAGTATGATGCTTCATAATTGCTGACTACATGCACAGGGCCCTTTGTCAAACGACCAAACAAGGCAATGCATGTGTCGGAGATTTCCAGCGAGCACTGAGTGGCTTCACGAGAACCACATCGGCATCGAATTACAGGATCCCGTTTCAGAATACAACACACTAGAGAAGGTGTTGCAACTTGACCAGAAGCTATCGAACCTACATAGTGCTATGATGGATTGCAGCACGTGTTCTTCAGATCCCATGCGCACTATGGCCCTTCTGCGTGAGCTAGACATTCTCTGTACTCTTTACGTTGCAGGGCAGGCAAAGTTCGCGACATGGGACAATCCTATTGGCAAAGGTAGCAACGAAGACCGCGCTGAGCTAGGCAACAGCACATTCCAATTAGGCCGATTTGTGTTGGACAGCGAGGAATGCAAAGTCGTCGGTCACATTGTCGTGAAGCAGGGGCTAAATCATCTTCAAAAGAAGCTGCAGATGTTGCAAGCGGAACAAAAGCGGACCAACTGTAGCACCATACAGAATGAGATTGAGTTGATGGTGCGCGCAATACTTTCGAAAATCTGGGAGGTGTCCGCGTATGGATGCATGTAGTTTTCAGTGGGCAGATGATACTAATAAATATCTTGTAAAAAAAATTGCGTTTCTTATATTCGAATCTTTAAATAATGAGTGGCCTCTGCTAGGGATTTTATGAACGCATCAGAAAAAGTTAAATACGTTTCAGCCGGCACGGAGCATACGCGAGGGTGCGCTGAACTTTGGGTAGTAGCAGCTAAGGTAGTGTTGAATCATTCATTACGGAATTGTAACGGAGGATATAGAACTACGCGGAGATGTTACTGTGGTCTTCGCATCGGGAAAATACGGGCTAATTCACAGGCCGATTTTCGTTCCACCTAGTCAGTCATGTACTTGAGTTGTCAGCTTCCATATGGGTAACACACATGATACAATTCATATAACAAACAACAACGAATTCAACCATAGCTATCTACAGAATTTGCCTATTTGTACCCCAAACGGCGGTGGAAAACCATCTGGTGGCTTTAAAAAAAAAAAGGGTGAAGAGTGGTACAACCAGAATGGGTATCCGCATTCAAAAGTCCTTACTACTAAATTCTCCTCAGATATGCATGTATATATCGTGTCAGCTTCTCAATTCGAAAGTGAAATTCACAATTAACCATGTTCTCAATTCTGGCCTCTTACCCTTCAAATCTTTCCCCAGGTCATCACCGCCACACGGGCCCTCTAGCGCCTTGCTGACAAGGAAGCACACCACCCCGATACGATAGTATCGACAGCCAAGGGAAAAGTAACGGGTACGTTGAATTTTTAAGAATACTAGGAATCATTATATATAGATCTGAGTGCCAAAAGGCATGATTTCTTGCGCCATTACCGCTAAAATAACGATTGCAAACTACCACATTCAAACATCCTTCACAAAGCCAACCTCAATGACCTTATCCATGGGAACACTCAAGCTCGCAATCTTTGCTCTTGAGTTCTCCCGGATGAACAAGAAGGCCTTTATGAAGAACCGCTGGATGATGTTTGTGCCAACCTTGACCTTCATTTGTTCTTTGCCGATCACATAGAGCACTTTCGTGGTTGTATGCGCGTTCAAGAGCTTCCGAGCGCGCCGAAGTTGTCGAGCTGCGTGTTGGAGTTGATATCCCGCTCCCAGCTACAGTCTCAGTAGCAGTAGTCTTCTCTTTCGATATGCATGTGGCTTTGGTAGATATCTCGCCCTCGCGTTCAAGAGCTCGTATGACGATGTGATTGCGGACTTTCTCATATATGAGAGAGGCTAGATCCGGTGTGATGACTTCATCCATGTACCCATGGCGAACTACTAGGCGATAGCAGTTTGGGACGGCTAGTCGCGAAATGCTGTACCGATTGTCCGGTGTGACAAAAGGTACCTCTAGCGGCCGCAGGTGGAAAAAAACCATGACCTCAGGGATGATGACCAGCTTGCGAATGAATTGGCTAAAAACAATCGGGGTGGTCTCGCCAGCTTTGTCGAAGAAGATCCCGAAACCCTCCATGGTGCCAACAGACTTGCTACCGAATAGTTCGGTCAACTCTAGACGGCCGTCTTGTAGTGTCTTGACAAAGTGTGTCGTTGGGAAGCGATCGCTAGCTTTCGCACCCCATTGTTGCTCTTTGCCAAAACGCCAAAGGATGAAGATGGATCCGAGGAGACAGGCGAGAAGAATGGTAAACCAGGCGCCGTCTGGTACTTTAACCAATGCGGAGGATAGGTAGACGCCATCCAGACAAGCAATGGTAAGCCAGGGAAGAAGTACGAAGTATGGCTTTATACGCCATACCAAGATCGCAACGAGTGTAACCATACATGTGTCGAAGAACGTAACGAACATGACGCACACACCGTAAGCATTTCCCAGGGAAGTTGTGTTGTTATAGATGGCAGCGACAAGTACAGTTCCAATCATGAGTAGCCAGTTGATGCTAGGGATGTAAAGCTGTCCGTGGTACATGGTTGAGGTATGGACGACCTTGATCTGCGGGAAGTACGAAAGCTTCATGATCTGGGTAAGGAGCTGGAATGTCGCGGTGATCATGGCTTGTGACGCGACAATGGCAGCCCCGATGGCTACGATGAGCGAAAAGATGAGCCAGCCTGGCGGGGCACAATTGTAGAAGGGGTTCGAATAAGCGTCTGGATGTTCACTGATGTACGCAGCTTGACCGCTATAGGCCAACAGCAGACATGGGTAGGCGTACCCAAGCCAACTGATCTGAACAGCACGGCGACTGAAGGCTTCAATGTCTGCAAACAAAGCTTCAACACTTGTAAAGGCAAGTAGAATACCGCCGAGACTCCGCCAGCCTTCATGCTTTTTCCTTATCAGGTAGTCGAACGCATAGAAAGGGTTAAAAGCCTTCAGAAAGGCGTAGTCGTACCTGAGGTAATTAAGCTAAGAGTACTGTGAGGTAGGGAGCGTTCTTACTTGGCTAGATTGTATATGCCAAACCCAGCATTTAGAGCCAGCCACACGATGACAATGGGCGAGAAGATGAATGTCAATTTCGTGATGCCAAGCGGTTGAACCACGAACAGGAGAACGAGAATGGCGCATGTGACACCGATGATAGTTGACTTCTCAATGTCGGGCATCACGACGTTGAGACCTTGTACGGCACCCAAAACGGATTGAGCGGGAGTCAAAACACCATCAGCCATGACCATGGAAACAGCCAATCTTGCCAAGGCTGTGGCTGTCTGGCAATCTCATCGAGTAACAAGCACATACTGCTGGCGCAAAGCTTTGATTGGCTCTTGGCTGTGTGCTTATCGTGAGAGCAAATTGCCCACGTGCAGTTAGCCAGGTCATTGTTTAGGCAGGAAGGCGCAGCACTGCAGCATTTTCTTCGAGCGTCGGCGCGCGGGGAGCGTAACTCGCAGAGCTTGCTTTTCGGCGCCGCAAAAGCCCTGGGGAAAATGTCACAGCATCTTAAATCCCGCAACCTGTTGGTTGTAGTCAGAGGCACTGGCTCAAAGCAGGCTTTGTTCCTCGGGTTTCTGGACAAGGACACCACGCAGGGTACTTGAAGGAATGCAGTCAGGCCATAGTGATTGCGAGCGACCACCAACCGCCATCGCCAGACGTCCGAATTTGTACCCTGCAGGTTTCCATGCACGGGAGCCAGCTGAAGTGTGGTGCGAGTGTGCCATGTTTGTGTATCGGGATGCTGCACGCTAAGAGAACATTGCAGCCAAGGTCTCCATTGAGCCAATCACCGACCACGCTAAATTCACCCTGCTAGTGCTTGGTCTGACCTCCACCCCTCGCAGCTCGTGGGGTCTCGACCACACATCTGACACTCCCGGTCCCGCGGAATGCGCCTACATGAACGACCCCAAATAAGCGATACACAATCGTTTGATATCACGGTTTAGCTGACGATGTCGTAGGTCTACGACGGAACTCATTTCTTTTGAGTGCCAGGGTTACACCGGATTCAGCCTAGGGGCTAGTGCTCACAAAAGACGAATTCCTTCGTTGCAGAGATGTATCTTCATCTGCAGGGGGGGGGGGGGACGGATATCTTGTGCGATGCATCTTCCCTCGCCACCAAACTCTTCAGCTCTGGCAAATGTCTTGCTTGACTCCATCTCAAAGCACTACTTGCCTACTGCGGGCTGAAGAACGTGCCCTCTTTGCTGCCAAAGACGGAAGTGTGTACTTCATGACTGTCGTACATGCGCGTCAAGCAACTTCAGAAAATCTTCATATGATGTACCTCTGCTCGGTTCCAAATTCCATATCGAATGTCTCATGGACCGCAGCGGTTAAAGCCACCTGACACCGCGCAATCTTAGGGAGATGAACCGGACCAACTCTCATAGCTACCAATTATCAACAAGCTGGTAGACACATCCTTACAAACGAGCAAAAGATCGCATATGAGTTCACGTCCATTGTTCTAACATACCAAAAAGCGGTCTAGATGCTAAATCACCAGGCTTGATGCCGCAATTGACTCCCCAACTCCCACGTCATCACCGGGTATTCTACGCTCAAGCCATACAAGCACTGAAGACAATGCTCATGCCAACATCCTCTTCAATATGTTTCTTAAGCGTTGTGAGTACGCCCGAGTCATCCACTTGCAGAGCATGCCCTATAACTCGTCGTGCGCGTCTGGCTCTGGCATCTTGATAGGCTCCTGCGGCCTGCCAAGCTCGGCATCGATGCTAACGCCCTTCTTCGCGCGATACTTCTCCCAAACACTCCAGAATTCCTTCTCCATGCTCTTCTCCATTTGGTCCGGTAGTACGACCACGTACTCGACGTGCAGGTCGCCAAACTGCAGGCCCTCGTTGTTTTCGAGCTCATGGTGCCATATTGGCATACCTTCCTCTTTGACAATCTCAACGAGATTGGGTTGGACGACCTCGCCGCGCTTGCGGGAAAGTTGGACAATATGGCCGTCCAGATGAGTGATGTTACGTGTCCAACCACCCATCCATGCCTCGCGGAGAGAAAGAACTTCCCGCCAGAAGAGATTTTTACCCCGTCTCCTGAAGAAGGTTCCGTCTGTGCGCTCGTGCTCTTGTTCTCCCATAGCAGGCTCTGCCTCGGCGAGGTGCACAATGAGGTCGCCAGCGACATAATCGGGGCTCTCGTCCGCTTCGTTCTCGTACGTGATGCTTACGCCCTTTGGCATGCCCTTCTCAATTTCGAGAGTGTGTGATTCGGATTCGCGGATAACTCTGCTACCGCTGCAGACGGGGCAAGGGTGCTTGATCATCTTTCCTTGGCCGTGACATTGGTCGCATTGCGTCTGTACTTGCTGGAACAGGCCGGGTGCGAGTTGCTGTCGTTGGATTTTGACGCCACGTCCACCGCATGTGCCACATGTCTCTACATGACCGTCTTCTGAGCCTGAGCCCTCACAGGCAGAGCATATCGCTTGCTTCTCAATTGTGAACTCCGTCTTTCGGCCATTATAGAAGTCGCGAAGAGGCAATGATATTTGCACTTCCATGTTTGGCCCTCTGCGCTCTCCGCCTTGATGTCCAAAGTGTCCTGAGCCGCCGAAGAAGCGCGAGAAAAGGTCGAAGGGATCGTGTTGGCGTGGACCGCCGCCTTGCTTGTGCTGTTGGATGCCGTCGTGGCCGTATTGGTCGTAGATCTTACGTGTCTCCTTCTCGATAAGGACTTCATAAGCCTCAGCTACTTCAACAAACTTCTTGCCCGCCTCATCATCGCCACTATAATCCATTAGAACTCTGAGCTCAAATGGTCGATTGATAAACGTACGGATTCTTGTCTGGGTGGTACTTTTTGCTTAGAGTTCGATATGCTTTCTTGATCTCGCGCTCCGAGGCATCTTTCTTGAGGCCAAGTAGCTACATGACCCATGTTAGCCAATACGCTTTAACTTGGAATTGAGGCGAAGACCAAGGTAAATACAAATGTGGCCTCTGCATACCTTGTAGTAGTCCTCTGCACCAACGACTATTAGTGCTAAACAGGCGACCACAAAGAACAGCGCTATCCGTAGGAGCATCTTGTCCTAAGAATCGCGCCAACGGCGAAGTTGAACCTGCGAAAGTGAATGGACGGAATAGAAGTATCCAATGTAATTGCAAGAGCGAATGTCTACATGAAGTTTGCAGACTTGAGGCGAGAGCAGGCGAATCAGAAAAGAAGGAAACGGAGGTAGGTAGACGGAAAGATGACTTGAAATGTGGAAGTTGCGAATGGGACACGATAGCAGTAACGTAGACGATGCGACCAATCGGAGTTAAGCCTTGGCATTGCTGACTTCCGTTTTCATGCGAAGCAATTCCAGCGCGACCATAGTCAACTGAGGCTGCATCAACACCCACGCCTCTGACACGCGATCAGATACCATACGAGGACGCATTGGGTTGCCGTTTTGCTATACGTCCATCAAAACAAACTTTTGCGTGCGTATCCCGCGCTGGGAAACCTCCGCAGGACCTCCGCAATCACCACACACCACCCTGACCCGACTACATACCCGCCCACCATGGCGTCGATAGCCACCAAAGCGGTAGCCGGTAAACCAATCATCCCACAATGCTTCTCAAGTCAGAAAGTAGGCGTCGTAGTTTCGGCGGGCAAGATGTCGAAAGCAGTGCGCGTGCGCGTCGCAGAACAAGAATGGAACAAGAAGTTCAGAAAAGTGTGTTGGCTTGACGATCGCGCATTCGACCATGCCAGTGCTGACGACTAGAACAGCACTTCCCAGCCCCCAAAACATACATAGCCCGCGACCCCAACAACTCCGTCGTTGAAGGAGACATTGTGCGCATAACATCCGGATACCGCACCTCCAAAGTCATCCACCACGTCGTAACATCCATTGTCGCGCCCTTTGGCGAACCTGTAGAAAACCGGCCACCAGTCCTCTCCCAAGCACAACTAGACGAACAACGCATCAAAGAGCGGTTATTGAAGGACGTAAGGTCGGCGGAGCGGGGCAGACAGCCGAGCATCCAGAGATTGGCGCAGGCAAGGAAGCAGGGTTTAAGGATACCAACCCTAGAGGAAGCAATGGAGGGCATGCGGATACACACTGAGGCAGAAAAGGCACGAGCTGAGGCGCATGGTGGGCAGGTTGGACAGCAGAAGACGGCCAAAGAGAGGAGATTGGAGCAAGGCAAGAAGACAAAGGCAGAAGTCAAGGCGGAAAGCAAAGTCAAACACGCAAGGAAGCAGACCGCATGAGGTAGTCACCGAGATGGAATATTGTAAAACATATTGTATTACACATTAGACACATCCAAAAACTGCCTACACAGTGAGTGATGGCAGCGTGTGGTTCAACCTCTACGTTCTCGCTGATATGCGACGTTCGCCTATATTCGATAACCGGCTCTCATATTCACCCCTCGCCATTTTTTTATGCTACGTTATCGTCAACATACCAAAGTCCTTTGAAATGCAAACCGTTGTACAAAGTCAACAGCTGCTTACATGTCATGAAGACGTACTTCTTCTATTACCCATACTCATGTGCAGTCGAGAGGTCGCTCGACGCCTTACTACTCCAGACTTCCTTTTCCCTTCTGCTTCCAAGGCCCTTGACGTGCCGTCTTACAAATTTTCCATGACTTCTTCTTTCTTACTGCTTCCGCTCCTGGGCAGTGTGATGGGTCCCCATCATGATTGGTATACTGCTTTGGCGCTATGTTTTCTTCAGTGAATATAGGTGCACTTTAATTGACGTCTTTCCCGAGTCTGGTGACGATCTTTATTGTAGGTGCTGGCTTCATGGCTTGAGAAGTATTTTTGGGCTTGAGAAACAGTGACGCCTCTTATGTGTCATATACATTCATGTGCCCTATACAATTCCGAACGCCAAAGCTTATCCACCCCGATCCAACCCAACCCAGGTTATCATCGCGTTCATACAGTCATAACGAATTCAACATGAAACATGAAGATGCATCTTAAGCATTTGCTTGAACAACCTTGAAACCCTCCGAAACCATCTTTTGGATCTCCTCGTCTTTATGCTGCAGCTGGCCCAATGCATATGCAACGTCGTTCCATTGCCTCTCGTTCTCTGCCCTTGGTAACCTGGACGCGAGCTTCGCAGATAGCTGCTTGGCGTGTTTGTCCTAATTGAGGTAAGTATCTGACTAAAAAACATAGCATAAAAAGAGTGAGCATACCTTCTCGATAAATCCAGCCAGGAACTTAACGATCCTCTTCAATGCATCCTCGCTTAGCGCTGAATCTGCACTGAGTACACTGAACATGTCGATGAACTGATTGTATACAGCATTGTCCTTGGTTGACAACTCCGTAAAGAACATGCGTGCCATGTCTGCAATCTTTTTATCGCTGTCTTCGAGACACTTGGCCATTTCACCTAGCTGACCCTTGACCTTGACCTGTCCGGCTAGAATCAAGAAGGTGAGGGTCATGAGACATGTTCTCTTGACGCTCGGGTCGCCATCATTCAGACGGCGGTAAAGGAAGTCGGTATTTTCATCGATGAGGTGGTTGAAGCAAACGGCCATGTCACCAAGTGCAACGACCAGGTTACTGCGCACAACGGCGTCTTGGCTTCGTTCGAGGATAGTGAGTAGCAGACCAAGGTTAGTCTCACAGTACTCTGAGCTTACACACATGAGCTTAGCCAAGCACAGTGCAGCTTGTGCTTGTAGCGTCGGGTGGTTATACGACGTGTTGTTGGAGCAAATATCTGCTACAAGGGGGCCAAAGTTTGAAAGGAGGGAATGTGGGCCATACAGGAGTTCGCGTTCACGAACGTGTGCAATGGCTTCTGTGAAATCATCCTCTGTCGTTCCCGCCATGAGATCCAGCTCATCTGCTTCCTCAGGCGCTGGTGTTGGCTCTTTGGTCGCTCCCCTCTTCCGCCCCTTCTTGAGTGGTGTGGGCTCGGATGAAGCCATAGATTTTCGAGGTGTCGGCGCCATCTTCTTGTCCTTTTCAGCCTTGCGGCGTTTGAATTCAAGCTCACAAAGCTCCAAGTGAACAATTTGTTTAATGGCGATGTGTCCTACAACAAAAAGTAGCTGCGACAATGCAAGCGCGGAGTTCTGCTTCTTTGGCTGTGGTTCGTCAACGTCGGGCGCGTCGGGCATCTCTTCATCAACCTCCATTGGTTCTGCGGCACTAGAACTCGATGTGGGTCGCGACTGAGCTTTGATCTGTCCCGCAAACACTCGCTTTGTGACATTACGAATGATCTCGGAGCACAAAACGTCAGGGTGTTTCGAAAGGACGTAGATGGCACCGATGGCTTGTTCCGCAACGCCATACCACTCCTTGCTATCCGAAGTCATCTCGGTGATGGCGGCTAATCTGACTAGGACTGCGTGGTCGTTTGGAAGCTTGACAGTCTGTATCGGCGCGTCGTTCGAGGCCTGCTTCCCAGGCGGAGGACTCATACGACGCAAAGCTATGCAAGTGTATCGAGCCAATCCCAAGTCTCGTCGACCCAGCTCCCCAAGGCCGATCCGTAGACATGCTTCCATCTCTTGTTGAATAATGTTTGGAGATGAGAGTGCCAACATGCCAAGAACAATGATTGCTCCACGACGCTGATTCTTGGAGATGTCCTTCTTCTGGTATCCATATATCTGCCAAAGCTTCTGGACGACCAATTCATTAACCAACCCCTGCTTCATCATGGTACTGAGAAGCTGCTCGAGAGACGTGAGTTCAGCGGGAGTTGTGCCGAATGTGAGACTGATCATGTTTTTCGAGATGTAGTTAGCAACTGCATTGGCGTCAAATCCAGGTGGCGCGTCAAAGAAAAGGCCTTTGTAGCACTCGAGCAAGTGTGTCTGAACACCCTTGCCTTCGTCACTATTACCCTTGGTCCAGATAAGGCGCAGCATTCTCCGTATACCGAGTTTCGCATTCGCGATCTTGTATGCGTCGATGGTCACGAAGAAATCCATGGCTTCGATGACTTCACTCTTGTTCTTGGATGATAGCAGTTGAGTGACCACCTCCGCGGCGTCATTGATGACTTCGATAAACTTGAGCGCTTCCAGAAGGTACTTTCGAACTGCCTGGAACTTCTCAAGCTCTTGCGCAGTTGCAGCGTCCCTCTGGGCCTTTTCGATCGCGGCGGCTCTCTCTTCTTCGGACATCTCAGAAGGATATTTTGGTCCTTCATCCTCTCCGTGGTCGGCCTGTGTTGCGTCTTGCAGTAGTGTCTCGTCTACAGTCTGGTCACCCGGCGCACGTTCTCGTAGCTCTTCTGGAGGTTGTAGGGCGTTGATCTGAGCGTCGACATCATCCAATCTCTGGGTCCAATCCTTGGTCGATAGCAACCCACCGTCAAAGGTGGTGAAAGGGTGAGTCGAAATAAGCTTCGCCAGCAGCTTAACTGCGTTACGGCGTACGTTACTGCTCTTGTCTTCCAGACTACGTGCAGCAAGTTCGGCAACCTTCTGCCTACGCTTGGAATATTTCTGATCTAGATCGCAAAGCCTAATATAGACCTGCATCACTCGGGCCCGGCAGTAGGGGTTGATGTCAAGGAACCGATCTTCGAGCACGTCGAAGAAGATGCGGATCTGCGCTTTATGGTTCTCGCTGCGGTCGTCCTGGCTCAGCTTGCTAAGCATAATAATCAGGTTTCCGCATACTTCAATGAGGGCACAGCGAAGGGTATATGACTCGCTATCGAGCAGGTTCGCAAGCAACGTCATTTGGCGAATGACAAGATGCGGTGTGAGTTCGGAGATTTTGGTAAGGAAGGTTGAGATGGATTTCGGCCCCTTCAGATCGGTAGAGCTGAACTCTTTGCTACTGATGTCCTTCAAGACGTCTTCGGTGAGCTGTGGGTAATCGAAAGCATCGGCAAGCGTGAAAAGGAACTCGGCCATGGGCTCCGACAGGCTTGCTGGGGTCTTCTCGAACCTACTATATGCATGTCCGTGAGATTTGACCGCAAAGCACAGAACCCTGAAGCAATGGTTTCGCATCGCATTGTTCTTGACTCTGGACTCATTCTCGAGGATGTGGTAGACCGGCTTGGTGAACAGACCGATGAAGGTGTCCCGCTCTGACGTGGTGACGAAGATGCGGCCCAGCTTGAGCCTCAGAACCTTGCTCATTCGGTCGAGCGCTGTCTCCAGTTGTGCTGAAGCGTCCCAGGTGACTTCCTTGCCGCCGCCAGCTTTCGTCTTTGCGCTCTTACCCCGCCCCCTCGCTGCTGGTGCGGACGCCGACTTCTCAAGCGCCCTCGTCTCTACGGCGGAGATGGTCCACCTGAGTAGGAAGCCGTACATCTCCAGTAGGTTCTTGTGGTGTGGTATCGCATCTTGGTCTTCGGCTTCGAGGTCTGCGTGTATGATGTCGGCTTGTGTGGACAAGGCCGAGGATATGAGGTCGAGTATCTTGCTGAGAATGGCTGGTGGTATTTGCGACGAGTGCCTAGATAGTCGGAACAGTTTACAATTAGGCTCCGTCTCATGTGTTTTTGCATCTTTCGGATACGCGGGGACGCACTTCAAGAGAAACTGCAGCGTATCAAATACAGAGCTGCGAGTGATGGCATCTGGGCTCTCTGCCACAGCATCGACCACAGGATTCAGCTCGCTGTTGATCAATCCGGGCGACGACAGCGATTCTGGCTCCTCTTCGCAGTCTTGCAGCACTTGCGGGGCCTCGGGGGTGGGGATCGTTGAAGGATCGCTGTCGAACAGCTTGACCGCCTCATTGATGTCAAAATCCACCCGGGTGTCCATTGTGACCAGATTCGCTTGGGGGAAGCAAAACTCGGAAACAAGAAGCGACGAAAAGATTGTCAGGGTGGGCGTGGGCGTTGTTTGCGCAGTGAAAGCAAAGATGCGGCCGGGAAGGCGCGTTGCAGGTGTTTATCGGCCCGTGCGCCTTGTCATCAGTCTACCCCTTTCGGCCTAGCAAGAAGGGTCCAACGCGTCTGCCCTCCGCACCGCGAAGAAGATTCACGCACTGTTTGACACAACTTCACAAGCCACGTTCATAATGGCAAAGGCACGCACATCACTGCGTCATGCAGAGGCCATCGACATCCATGAGGACGACATGAGACAGGACGAGGCCGAAGTGACACAGGACGAGAGCATGAACCCGCTCGAAGAAAGCGGGCGCACCGTGGACAGCAGCGACGAGGAAATTGAAGATTCAGTTCAAGAAGACATGGCGCGCTTTGAAGAGTCGTTCGCCGGCATCAACCAGCGGTTTCGGCTAATCAACCGCATTGGAGAGGGTATGTCTTGTATTATTGGCTTGCCGTATCCTGGGTAGTGAGCTGCACTCACACTTTCTCACAGGAACCTTCTCCACGGTGTACAAGGCCGAGGATCTGGAATACGCAAAGTACAACAACAACTGGGACATGGACGAGCGGGAGAAAACAAAATCCAAGCCCCTGGCACACAAGAGGCAAACCGCTCGAAAGCCCCACTACGTCGCCATCAAGAAAATCTATGTCACGAGCAGTCCGATACGTATCTTCAACGAACTAGAACTGCTGTTCGATCTGAGAGGTTCAGACTCAGTATGTCCGCTGATTACCGCTTTTCGCCATCAGGACCAGGTTGTTGCTGTGTTGCCCTACTTTCAGCATCGCGATTTCCGCCATTACTACCGTGACATGGACATTTCTCATATGCGCTGCTACTTCAAGAGTCTGTTTACTGCCCTAGCAGCTGTACACCACAAGGGCATCATCCATCGCGACGTCAAACCTACCAACTTTCTCTACAACACCTCGCAGTCCCGTGGAGTTCTGGTCGACTTTGGCCTCGCCGAGCGCGAGGGTACAGACTGGCACAACTGCGCTTGCCATATGAAGGAAGAAGATCGCCGGGATAGAATCATGCACAGTGTCTTTGCACAGACCCAGTCAGCAGGCCACACCACTTCTGCCTACCCGAAGAACGATACACGGAGCAGTCGTCGTGCCAACCGCGCGGGTACTCGTGGTTTCCGTGCGCCTGAAGTGCTGCTCAAGTGCACCCAGCAGACTTGTTCCATCGACGTGTGGAGTGTCGGTGTCATCCTGCTGACTATGCTCTCAAAGCGCTTTCCCTTCTTCCACAGTGCAGACGACATTGATGCGCTTCTTGAGATCACGACCATCTTCGGACGGAAGAAGATGCGGGAGACAGCCCTTTTGCACGGACAGGTATTTGAGACAAATGTACCCAGCTACAGTGAGGGCGGACACAGTTTAGAAAAGATCATTCTTTGGTGCACAGGTCGCACCAGCGATAAGACACAGCCGAAGAAGGAGCTGGACCAGGATGAGAAGGAGGCTGTTCAATTTTTGTACCGCCTGTTGGAATGCAATCCTGCAAAGCGCATTACGGCAGCTGAAGCGCTCGAGCACCCCTTTATTATGAAAGCTTACGAAGAGAGCGAAGTGGACGAGGACACAGGGGAAGACTTTGTAGAGAACCAAGGTCGCCGATCACATCCATACGATGACGATGTATGAATAATAGCATGGAAGGCGTGTAAAGGCATGGGCATAGTACAGGAGTTTTTGGCCATCTATGGAGCGGCGGCTCAATGAGATACCCTTCCACGCTGTCATTGGCATGTAAAAATTATTATTCTGTTCACAAAACGTTAAAACGGGCTGTCAAGCGATGTGTGGGGGTTGATAAGCGTTACTGTTTCACTCTCGTGTTGTACATCAAATGCCCTCGATGTCATTCAACTGCAGAATGTACCATACCATGAGTAGGCGAACATTTTGTGTAGGAGGCGAGCTAAGCCGAAAAGAGGTGTGGGGATTTAGCCTCAAGCTCCCCGGAGAATCAACAATACCACGTACGTCACACATCATGAGCGACTCGGACAACAAGACATCGCAGCGCGTGTCGCGCTCGTGTATTGAGTGTAGCCGTCGTAAAATTCGTTGCGACAAGAAGAGCCCCTATTTTCCTTGCATTCGACCGAGCGGGTAGACCGTCGCTTCGCTCGGGCGCTTGATCTACATGCGGTCTGGCTTGGTACTAACCATCTTCAATACATTCGGCAATGTTGGGTTGATAGTGTCGTAGGATACAATGAGCTCGTTTGTGTTTCAGGTCTTCTCGAATGCAGCAAGAACACCAGGCTCCCTATTCGCAAACGGCGTCAGCGACGATGATCGACACATCTCTAGTGGTAGCATGTACTCACGGTCTAACCTCTGAGACATATTTTCTCATGTGCAGCACAGTTGCTCAAGGGCGATCCTTTCTTGAAACTTTGGGAAAGATTTTCTTACGTCCATGTCTCTAGGTTTGTGATATCCGTATTCAAGCGGTTACGACTGGGATCCACAACTGACAACAAGTTCTTCCAATACCAAGATCGATCCTTGTTCTGGTATTGCTTTACACCACTCACAGCAAAGCCCCCGTCTTCTTCTCTCTATTTTCAATCATGCCTCTCGAATTTCAAGTCGCCAATCTCGCCATCAAATCACCCAAGGTGGGTGAGAATGGCTACCAACGCTTCAATCCGCGCAAAGAGACACTTCCCAAAGGATACCAAAGCCGAGATGGAGCGCGCGCACCTTCTGAAGATATGATCGCAAATCACGATGTTGCCGTCAAAGTTAGAGATAGTTGTACTCTATTCTGCGACATTGATTGACCCGTCAATAGAAATAAGATCGATGCCAAGGTGCCTGCACTTGTGGTCTGGAGTCCGTTCAGCAGGGAAAAAGGGGATGCAATCGGGTGCATGTTGGTGCGGAATGGACGAGTCGAGCGATGTTGTGCTGCATTTTTGTGTGAGAGGGTGGAGAGGGGTCACCTCTGGAATCCCGGATCTAGAGGGATAATCCAAGAGAATTCCAAAAAAAAAAGTATTCATCTATGGTATCATTCGTACTCCATCAGCCAACCCATGCTTTTTCTCCCACATCCACGCCCAGATCATCATCACTCGTCGTCATTGCACCGTTGCCGGGTTCACCTAGCCATGTATAGACAACCCAGCCTAACCCCTCCCCCCAACATTCCAGACACTTCAACCACCTCAAGATCTCAGTCTTCCTCCTCATAAATCTTAACCTTCTCAGCATACTCCCTAATATTAGAGTGGATAGTCTCCTGAATCAATTCGCCCCTACCACCCGCAACCTGGAGAATCAAATCATTCAACGACATTCTTCCCAGAATATCCACATGATCCGCTATTTCACATTAATTGTCAGCAAGAACAACAACAACAACAACAACAACAAGACCACCCACGATTAGAGAATGCGCGAGAGAGGAAGACGAGGTCACATACCAGTATTAGGACCACCCCTTGGACTAAACCGATCAGGTTCATGTTTCATTTCAAACGTTGTTACCTTGACCCCTGCGGGATTATACCTCTTCATCTTCCACCCTTTGGTGCACATGTAGCCGGAACTAAGGAGGTTCACCGTCCCATCCCCTTCGCCCATGACAACGCCGTGGTCGACGTTGCCCTCGGTAAACATAGTATCCAGCGTGACGTTCAACCCAGATAAAGGATCGTCGTCACTGCGGTAATAATAAGCACGCTCCGTATCCTTTCCGATGCCATAGAAGCAATATATCTTGAGGTTTGGAGCGAGCGGCAGTCGCGATTCGAGGGGGTTGACCCATTTAGCGGGTATGAGTTGGTTGTCTTCGACGTGCTTGGTGGTGTGGGCTACGCCGTGGGAGTAGGAGGTTTGGATCATTTTCTTGAACCATGGTTCTGTGTTGCGGAAGAGGAAGGGGAGGCTGTCGTCGACTGTGATGTTCTTCTGCGTCATGGTGGAGTTTGCGTTGCGGAAACGGATAAAGGGGCCGTAGGTGACAGTTTGGCCTGTTGTGTCGTCGGGCGCGCCGGTTTCGTCGCCCCAGACAGCGTTTCCGCCAAGGGGTAGCATGGAAGAGAGGCCGGGCATTGCGCGGAATATTTCGGCGCGTTCGTAGCGGGAGAGGAAGCGTTCGAGGCCGTAGACTGCGAAGGCGTTCAGTTGGGCTGTGTCTTTCATTTCGCCTGAGAGGACGGCGGGCATGTCTTTTAATGCGCCGAGCATACATCCGCTAATGTTGATCCAGCTGTCGACGTACGTCTCTACCCAATCTGGTCCACCATTGCCGTATCCCTCTGCTTCCACCCAGTGCAGGAAGTAGTATAGCACCTGTGAGCCCATGGAGTGTGAGAGGAGAACGACCTTCTCATTCGACACGCGTACGGCGACTTCGATATGGGACTTCAGGCGGGTGAAATACTGATCGCGAATCTCGTAGTTCAAGTAGGACATGCGCCAATCATAGGCAGCCGTGAAGGCATTCCCGGGATCATAACCTATCGTAGCAAGGTTTTCGAGGATCTTGTTCCAAATCCAGTACCCCGGTATGAAGAAGTCGGCTGCGTCAAAGCCTTGAGCTGCTCGTAACTTTACGCCTGGTGTATCGAGACCCGTGTCTTTGTCGAGCATGATGTGTCGTTTCCATTGAGCCTTGTCCAGGACGAGTGCACGCATCATTGTCCACGAACCCCATAACCTCTTGCGAAAGTATGGTCTTGAGCCTTCTTCCGTACCCCAAGATTCAAGACCTGTGGAGATGACGCCAGGAATCATTATAACTGGGTGTTTGGCTTTTATGCCTTGTTTCTGCGCATGGAGACCGACGGCAAATGAATCGTAATTGACAGCGTCTCGTTCTGTTTTCTACTGAGTTGGGGCAGTCAGCCTCGATACCTCTCGACTTGTATGTTCTATTATCCAGTCTTTTGAGATGTGAAGCGAAAATCCCGCATACCTGCAACTGCTGCGCACTGCTCACGAAGTTGTCTGGTAGCGCATCCAAAATGCTCTCCAGGTTGACACCCTCGAGACTCCTTAGGTCTATCATGTCGTTGCTGCTGGCAAAGAAGCCCGCAAGTAGCAGGCCAAATAGGCCTCCAAGTCCAAATACCCATAAATTTCTTCTCTTCTTATTTTTGCCCTTTTTCTTGAGCGTCTGGAGCTGCTCGGCGGTGATCAGGCGGAGGTTCGCGGGTCGTTTACCGTCCGGTCTTGGGGAAGGTTCGCGGGACAGTTCGGGTGTTGAGATATCGCTATCGTCGCCGCCGCCGCCGCCGCCAAAGCGGCGTCTCAGGAAAGACATGTACAAAGATTCAATTTATCTACGCGGGGTTGTATGAAGAACATGGGCGCCTGCCACGACGTGTTTTTGGTTGTCTTCCCAGCGAACCCGAGACCTCCGGCATGTGACAGAAGGATCGGCACAAGGGTGCAGAAGACGGAAGACGCACGTTCCTGATGCTGCCAAGCCGGAGAGACTCCGCTGTCGTAGGCCTCCACATGCCGCGCTTCGCTCTCATTTCCCACGCGCCATGGCCGACAATGAAGATGGCGACGTCACAAACGAGGCGGCAAAGACAACGAAGACTAGTGAGCTGAAAGAATCAGACCTCCAATATGTCCAATACGAATCCTCGAAAGAAGAGCAATTTCTCCCCGCAATCCGCCAGCTAATCTCCAAGGACCTTTCCGAGCCATACAGCATCTATGTATACCGATACTTTCTATACCAATGGGGTGATCTGTGCTACATGGTATTTCATCCCTTCCCCAAACAGGCACAAGCTAATCTCCTCTCACAGGCCCTCTCCCCCTCCAACACTTTGATCGGCGTAATCACATGCAAGCTTGAGCCGCACCGCAGCGGCACCTACCGCGGCTACATTGCCATGCTTGCTACACAAGAAGAATACCGCGGCCGAGGCATAGCCACGCAACTTGTCCGACTAGCCATTGATGCCATGACCGCGCGCGACGCCGACGAGATAGTGCTAGAGACCGAGGTGTCGAACACTGCGAGCCTGAAACTGTACGAGAGGTTGGGGTTTATCAGGAGCAAACGGTTGCATAGGTATTATCTGAACGGTAATGCGGCGTTTAGACTTATACTGTACTTGAAGGAGGGTACCGCGCTCAAGAGACCAGAATATGCTGAGCATGACAAGATGAGTGGTATGCCGGATACGAGACAGGTGGATGAGGCTGAGTTGTACTCCTGAAGGAATTGGATCAAGATAAATGTATACAAACTTGTTAAGGTGGTTTCAATGGCTCAAGGGCAACTGTTTTGGGGACAGGCTGGTTGCCCTGGCGAGCTTGTAGGATTAAACGGTCGATTATGTCTGGCTGTAATCCTTCAAGCTACATGGTGGTAGATTCATATAATCTTCATGCAGGATGCCCAATCCCAGCATGCCATTTGACCTATGAGTCTGAAGCACACTACAAACATGGGCAAATGGCGAATGCAACTGGTATACTTCACCTACGCGGTATCACTAAAAGTTTGTATTTGACTCATCTACTTCTCTTCTAAACTCAGGCTCTCAACAGCCTTCTCTCCGCCCTCAGTCCCAACATCAACTTTCGCCTTATCCTCGCCCTCAACATGTCCGTCTGGCTTCGCCTCCACATTCCTCTTTGGATGGAAAGTGCCCTTATTCTTCACCTTCTTCTCTTTTTTGACCACCGGTGGCGGTGGGTAAGCCTTTTGCTCAATATCTTTCCACGCCTGGTTAGCTTGGAACTCCTTCTGCACTGGCTCAAGAAGGGTGATAAGTGCTTCAGTGACAGCGGGCTTGAGGTCTTGAGGTGTAAGCATGTCGTTTGCGTAGTCCTCTTGCATCTTTTTGATGTCTGTGTAGGTGAGGGGTTCGGCGTCGCGGCGCTTGACGACGAACTTTGGCTCGCCGTAGATGAGGTGGCCAGCCGGAAGGAGGACGTATTCGACAAAGCTGAGTACACCGTTGTCTTCGACAACCTTGGGTGCGGCGTGGGCTTTCTTGAGCTTGCGCTTCACTATGTCTGCGTCGTCTAGTACGTCTATCTTGGAGTCGGGGTCCGAGGAGCTCATCTTTCCACCTTGTAGACCGGGAACCATGGGGTTCATCAAGTGTGCGCGCTCCTTGTAGCCGATCTTGGGAAGGACGTCCTTTGCGAGCGCGAAGATCTTGCGTTGATCTACACCTCCGAATTGGACGTCTACATCTAGGTACTGCTCGTCGAGGGCCTGCATAAGTGGGTAGATGAGTCCACTCAGGGGCGCATTCTCGGTTTGCTTGACAACCTCTGCGCCTGCCTTCTTCGCCGCCGCCTCGCTTGTTATACTCGCTAGTCTCAGCAGATCCATGGTGTAGTCCGAGTTCAACTCGTAGCTCGATCCTAGCACGAACTCGAGCTTATCGATTGGCACTTTGACGGCCTTGAGCAGTGCAGTGATGGTGTAGCGGTAGTATTCTGCGCGGAACTTGACGAGCTCGATTGGGGCCTTCAGATTATCGAGAAAGCCGTGGATATCGGCGAGGAGGATCTTAACGTGGCAGCCTGCAGCAAGGAATTGCGCAAGTTTAAGGATAGGTACGAACTGAAACATGCATCGTCAGCGGTGCACGCGACCGTATTTCGCCATGTGTACATACGTAACCGCAATGTGGCCTTCCCGTTGTCGCAGTACCCCAGTAAACCTTCAAGTGCCCTTGCTTCTTCAATGCCTCGTCCATGATCTCTGGATTCAGCACCTCCGCCAGATTGACCTTGATGAGCGCCATCTTCTCTTCCTCAGACATGTTCGCACTGGGGTTGACGAACGAAGCCTCTTGGGCTTTTTGTAATCTTGATTTCGCATCCTTGAGTTGTGCTTGTGCTTCTTCGATTCTCTTCTCTATCTCAGCGATTTCCTGCTGGATCGCCACGGGGTCTGCCATGGTGTCGACCGTGGTGGGGGAAGAGGGGCAGCTGTTGTGCCAATTGACTTGAGACAGAGAAGGAAAAAAAGTAACAAGTTTCGCGAGAAGATTAAGCAGAGACAGCGATACAAGGCTGCTGTACTAAGCTCAGCTGAAATGTACGGGTTGTTGGTGTGTCTTGCGCCCAACCGAATGAGTCGCTGCGGGGCGCCAGAAACAGTCACCAAAATAACATTTCCAGGGTCCAGTAACTGTTGCGCCACAGTCATGTGGCTGGCCGCACCTTCCTTCGAGTAAGCTTGGGTGAACTCTACAACATGAACTGCGATAACGGAATCGGTTATAATTCTTGCTTACGCCTAGTCCCTTAGATCAACGTCCTTCAGCTCATGGTCCACAACGTGTCCAGGGCGTAATCTGTCGTCAATCTCGATTCTTGCGGAAGCTTGCCTTTGTCAAAGCTGATCGTAGGTGTAGGCACAATGAGAATCTGGGCACCTAGGCATAACAAGAGGGCAGAGGGGTTTTTTTTGGTAAACAAATGTTTTCTGTTCGCATATGTAAGGAGTGTATAGACAAGAAGCAGACAAATCCAAGACAAATCCAAAAAAGATGTAAAACCAATAACCAAAGCCCACCGATCGATCAAAGAACGCGCCGTCGCTATGTATGCTGAATTCATAGATGCAATGCCCCTCCCAAGTTCTCTCAATATATCATGACTTCTACGGCAGATTTAGAACCCGCCGCACTTGGCCAAGCAGACCTTGACATCCTGAACGAGGTTTTTCGGAAGGGACTTGGCAAACTTGTCAATGTCCACGCCATTGATTTGCTTTGATTTGAGTTAGAGCTACTTCAGGCTTGGAGAGTTGATAAAACTTACCGTGGCGTCGAGAGTAGCGTCGACCACCTGAGGGTTGAGGGCAAAGAAGTTCTGTGCAATCTGACTGGTACCAGGGTCCTCTGAGTTCAGAGACGCCACGAATATCGCATCTTCGCAGTTGTTGTTGAACTGGTAGTGGATGGAGCCTTGAGGGAAAACAGTGCCTTCGAATTGTTTGAGGTATCCTGCGATTTCTGGGTTCTTCATGGGTCCAACGAGATCGTTCTCTAGAACGTAGCCAAACTCAAGATTGTCGCCCTCAACCAGAGTGAGGAACTCGGTGGCCCGCGGATGCACGTGAGGAGAATTGATGCCACAGGGCTTGAGGAAGCCAACGGTGGTGCTGATACCAAGTCCAGTAAGGATGGGAAACCTGGCGACGTTCTAGAGGAGTCAGTAGAGGTTGTGTAGCTTACGAGGAAGAATAGGCTTACGGCTGCAACCGCAACACCACCCAGTGAGCCATTGGGAGGCGCAGTGTTTCTGTCGAAGGGGAAGACGGTCAATTTGCGGAGATCGTCTCCAGTGAGGAGCTCTGGTCCATCTGGTCCTTCTCCGACAGTCAGAAGCCTTTGAAAACGCTTGATAGCCGTAGGAGCCGTCAGGAGATCGTCGAAAATGTCAGGCGTCGAAGCAGGTGCAGTTGGCGCAGCAGACGTGGAACTAGCGATCGTATCTTGTCTTGCCTGAAGACGCTGAGGAAGGGCTTGGACGGCACTGAGAGCGAGCGAAGCGACTACAATCTTGGTGATGGTGAACATGATTACTGATTAAGAAGCGAAGGCTTGGATAGACAGTAAAGAAACAAAGAGATATGGGGAAAGACGGAGGAAAAGATGAGACTGTAGTGTGTAAGGAGATGATTCATTCTTTGGTGGTCTACGAGACCTTATTTATACCTACTTGGTTGTTGTATGTCTTGCTAGCACGATCAGCTTTCCTAAACGGAAGTCACAAATCCGTCGACAGCTGGATGGCTGTACAGCACGGTCTTGTTGGTTGCCGACTAATAGCGTGCTTAATTCAGAGAGAGAGCTGGTATGCTTAGAAATCGCGGGGTCAAGAATATCCATTGGCTGTGATCCAAAGTTGGTTCAACTATGTCTTTTGGTCTGTCAGCCTGAGAGCGGGAACGCTGACGGGGCGTGGACCTTCTGGGGGCGGTGTATTTTTGAGTCCTGCTCGCGCAAAAAGAATATACAAACTAAAAATTCACTTGTCGATGTCTGTACCTGCTGATGCGACTGAAAACGCTCAGATGTGTAGTTGATCGTGCGAAGCAGTGATCATGGTTGTACGACCTAGGCGTGGGCGTTCAAAATAATGAGGCTGATGGTCTTGCGCAGTATGAGCAACGTTCTGTGACTGTAAGGGTGTATGCCTTGGCGCAAAAGAACGGGAGTATGAGCATCCGCGTCCTGTGAAGGAACGTATTGCCCGACAGTTGGCCGCGTGCAAGTGGTGGTCAGCGTCCGCTGTTGAACGCCTGGGCCTCGTGCTCTGTTAAGGCCACCTAAAATTAGCCTCAGACTGACTCGCGGTACTAAACAGTCTTGAAGAACAAACAAACGGCAACAAATACTGGGCGTAGGAAAAATCGAACTCCGCCATGGCATCTAGACTGTGGCTTACATTTTGTTGAATGCTGAGCAATATGCAAGTAAAAACAGATATATTCAAAAAAGAGTACGCTACGCTAAATCCAACAGATGACACCAAGCTTGTCGCTCTTGAACGCCATGCACCAAGGAAACAAACAACGTGAGGTCATCACAATGGGCTAAAACTTGCGTAAATCGTGATGCTGACACCTAGTCAGAGTCAAACTCGACATCCATCATGTTCTGCTCCTTCCAGAACGGAAGTTCATCAAGCGTGAAGGCGTCATCACTGGGGATGGACGGCGGTCCCTTCCAGTGGGGCACCGTTCCTTCGTCAGGTTCTTCAACCTCCAAGATGTTGTTGGTGTTCGAAACGCCCCGGTCCTCAAAGATGAGTGAGCCCCTTCTAGGCCCGCGCACGCGGCGCCGCAGTCGGCGAGAATTCTGGTCCATGTCATCGAGAGGGTCGTTATCGGAGTAGCTGCTATCTCCTTCAACGCTTTGGCTGTGGCTGCGCTTGAAGATGCCTGCACTCCATCGTTTCTTCTTCTTCAGATAAATGCGCTCCCTTTCCTCATCCTCTGAAGTATCTTCTTCGAGTTGCAGCTCGTTCATCCTGGCAAAGATCTCTGCTTTTGTGCCGCTCCTGTCGCTCTTTGCGTCTTCGCAATGATCTGGTCGCACAACTTCTACGTCACAGTCGTAGCCTGGATCGCTGTCCAGTTCCTCGAGTACGAATTGAGCTTTCTCAACCCGGCGCATTGGCGTTTCCTCTTGTTGTTTACATTCTCCATCCGACTCGTTCTCCTCCTCAGATTCGCTCTCAGTCTCAGATCCATCTAGAGTTGTTGCCGCGTAGGCTCGGTCAGAGTCTGACGATAGGCGAGAAGATGGCTCGCATGATTGTGGACGAGTGAAGCTGAAGTGATAGTCGTGTCCGGTCGGTTCGATGTACTCGAATGGAGGTGTCTGAACGAAGTTGCCCATGCGCTTGTGAACTGGAGAAGTTTTGTATGTTGGGGGTGGGAAGCGGCCATGTGTATCAGGAGTAGGCGTCATGGGCGGTGATTGCAGATGACCGTTGAGCGCGGCAGCTGGCGATTCGTGGTGCGTCGCCATAGCGAGGAGGGTGTTGTGGTGGTTTAACGGGAAATGTTGCGTCAGACTTGGTTGCAGCCAATTGCGAACGCGTGCGTATCGATGATCTTCTCTAGTGATTTTGCTGATTTCTCAAGGAATCAAAGTCCGACAGACGTGTCTAATCTTTGAAATACGGAAGAGGAGTTGCGTCGACTGTCTCATTCTGGAGGTGGCCCGGGAGTGTTTTACTGGGATATCTGAGCGGCGAGCTCGAGCGGAGAGGTGGAGAGTTTTGACAAGTCGAACCCTGCAACGCCTTGGCTTATCGTGCAGGTAGAATTGGTGTACTATAGGCAGCAATGCAGGAAGTAAAGCTCGCAGATGGGTAAAAAGCCACAAAGTGCAGGTCAGTTCGGGTGCGACGCGTCTGTGGTAATCGAATGGAAACGTAAAAGAAGAAGACGAGTACCGGAGGAGGTATGAATTCCCTGCCGAGTGAGGAATGTGTGCGGGCTGTCGCCAATTATCACCTGCGTTTCAGCAATGAGCTGGCCGGCCACGGAGCGGGTCTGCAGCATTGCTGCCCTTTCCATGTGCAGCACCGCTTTCCATCCGTGACTCAGTTCGCGACCGCATATCGTGGCCAGCGTCGATTAGTCGCAACAAAGACTCGGGCAATCTACCTTGCGTCAGGCTGGATGGATGCCCAATGAGGTCAGCGAGCAAAATTGTCCTGCACAGGGCGGGTAGGTAGTGTTGGCACTACGATGCCAGCTGGCACACGGAGTCGCATTGGGGAGTCCTGCGGGGCATCGTTGCAGGACGCCAGCTGCCAGACCAGGGGAGCCGAGCCACGCAGCGGAGGCGAATTTGTGATGAAGCAACTCTGAAGAATGAGGCTCTGCTTGCGGCAGCTAGTGTGGGAGCTCGAGGTTCGCGTGCAATTGAAACATGGACCCAGCGACTTCAGACGGAGCTGCAGCGATGTCTGGCAGATCTCACGTGACCTGGGTGGGGAAACCGCGCTAGGGACCAACGCGGTTAGGAGGGTAATTGGAATGTTGCGTGGCATATCGAACATGAGCAAGAGCAGCTCAAGGCGGCAGCAGTACCAACGACAATAGCCAACGCCGTGTTTCTTTCTCTTTTACTTGTACCCGTACCCCTCCGCGCTTGCTGTCTCTCGCATTGAGGTCACCATAGACGACAGTGAAGCTGCGGCTTCGTCTCCAATTCCGCCATGTCTTCGTCTCCCTCAATGTTGACCAAGGCAAGCAGCTCCCGATCCATGCGACCGTACGGCTAGCTAATCCAGCGCAGTTTGAGTCAAAGTCCTCGCGTGCGAAGGGCATCGCCTTCCATCCCAAAAGGTGCCTTGACCTGCTCCACATTGCTCCCTTCCCCGCTGACCGCTTTCAGGCCTTGGATCCTTGTGTCGCTACACTCGTCGACGATTCAGCTATGGGACTACCGCATGGGCACCCTTATAGATCGCTTTGAAGAACACGACGGGCCGGTCCGCGGCGTTGACTTCCACAAGACACAGCCATTGTGAGCATTCTTGGGACAATTTGGGGAGCGGCCAGCAACATACTAAGAGTGGGCAGATTTGTATCTGGTGGTGACGACTACAAGATCAAGGTCTGGTCATACCAAACTCGGCGATGCCTCTTCACATTGAACGGCCACTTGGACTATGTTCGGACCGTCTTCTTCCACCACGAGCTCCCATGGATATTGAGCAGCTCCGACGACCGTAAGCGCATGCTGTGGGCTGGCGGTACAACGGCTAATACGAACCAGAGACCATTCGTATATGGAATTGGCAGAACCGTAAGTACTACTTTTAGCTGCTCACTTGGAACAAAGCTAACATTCACAGGTTCATTGAGTAAGTCCTATCGGAATCCCTCGCAGGAACACACACCTAACTTTCCGAAGTATGCACCATGACCGGTCACAACCATTACACCATGTGCGCGCAATTCCACCCGAAGGAAGACCTCATCGTTTCCGCCTCACTCGATCAGTCGGTCCGCGTCTGGGATATCTCTGGGCTCAGGAAGAAGCACTCTGCACCACAAGCCATGTCTTTTGATGATCAAATGGCACGCGCGAACCAGAACCAGGCAGATATGTTTGGAAACACGGATGCGGTTGTTAAATTCGTTCTCGAAGGCCACGACCGAGGTGTGAACTGGGTCGCATTCCACCCTACACTCCCATTAATTGTTTCCGCTGGTGACGATCGCCTCGTGAAGCTGTGGAGGATGTCAGAGACAAAGGCATGGGAAGTCGATACTTGTCGAGGGCACTTCCAGAATGCATCTGCGTGTCTATTCCACCCGCATCAGGATCTGATACTATCTGTTGGGGAAGACAAGACGATCCGTGTATGGGATCTCAACCGGCGAACATCGGTCCAGTCTTTCAAGCGGGAGAACGACCGCTTCTGGGTCATCGCAGCGCATCCCGAGATCAACTTGTTTGCTGCTGGTCACGACAACGGTGTAATGGTGTTCAAGCTGGAACGCGAGCGACCCGCATCCGCCGTCTACCAGAACAATCTTTTCTACATTACCAAGGAGAAGCATGTGCGGTCTTATGACTTCCAGAAGAACATCGAGTCCCCATCGATGCTGTCTCTCAAGAAGCTAGGAAGCGCTTGGGTACCTCCACGAACATTGTCCTACAACCCTGCTGAACGCTCCATCTTGGTCACATCACCAGCCGATAGCGGAACCTACGAGCTGATCAGCCTCCCCCGCGACGCTTCAGGAGCTGTGGAACCGACGGACACTAAGCGTGGGTCTGGTAACTCCGCTGTGTTCGTGGCTAGGAATCGATTTGCTGTTTTCAACCAGTCGAACCAACAGATCGACATCAAGGATCTCAGCAACTCGACTACCAAGACAATCAAGCCACCACACGGAACCACCGATATCTACTTTGGCGGCACTGGTAATCTGCTTTTGATCACCCCAACCTCGGTTGTACTCTACGACATTCAGGCCAAGAAGAACCTAACTGAGCTCTCTGTCAATGGCGTCAAGTACGTCGTATGGTCATCCGATGGACTGCATGTTGCGTTGCTGAGCAAACACAATGTCACTATCGCGACAAAGAACCTAGAGCAAATCAGTACTCTGCACGAGACTATCCGGATCAAGAGCGCAATCTTCGACGACACTGGCGTCCTTCTCTACTCCACACTCAACCACATCAAGTACAGTCTGATGAACGGCGACAACGGAATTGTACGCACGCTCGAGCAAACAGTATACTTGGTGAGGGTCAAGGGCCGCAACGTGTACTGTCTAGAACGTGCTGCGAAACCGAAGATCCTCCAAATTGACCCTACCGAATATCGGTTCAAGCTCGCCCTGGTTAAGCGCAACTATGACGAGATGCTCAACATCATCAGGACTTCGAGTTTGGTCGGACAGAGCATCATCTCTTATCTTCAGAAGAAAGGCTATCCCGAGATCGCTCTTCAATTCGTGCAAGATCCTCAGACACGATTCGAGCTCGCCGTCGAATGCGGTAACCTAGAGGTCGCAGTTGAGATGGCTAAGCAGCTTGACCGACCGAAGCTCTGGCAACGACTAAGTACCGAGGCTCTAGCGCATGGTAACCATCAGACCGTGGAGATGACCTATCAGAAGCTGCGCAACTTTGACAAGCTGTCCTTCCTGTACCTCACCACTGGAGACCAGGACAAGTTGAAGCGTATGTCTAAGATTGCGGAGCACCGTGGTGACATGACGGCACGATTCCAGAATGCCCTTTACCTTGGAGACGTTCAGAACCGGATAGAAATGTTCCAGGAGCTTGATCTATACCCCCTTGCGTACGCCACTGCTAAAGCCCAAGGTCTTGACGAACAAGCGCAGTCGATATTGGAAGCCGCTGGAGTTTCGGAAGAGCAGATCAACCTTCCTTCGATCGGTGCTCCTCTTGCGCCTACCAAGCCCATTGTACCTACTCACAAGACAAACTGGCCAACGCGTGCAGCTTCTTCGACTGTGTTCGAGAAGGCTCTACAAGGCGAGGTCGAGGGCATTGGATCCGACGAGCCAACATCGAACGGCTTCGGTGACGAAGATCTTCTGGGCGATGCTGAGCCTACTAGTGCTGCAGCTGACCTTGCAGGTGACGAAGAAGACGATGTTGGGGGGTGGGACATGGGTGATGATGGAGACGTGGAGGCAGAGGACGACTTTGTTGAAATTGAGGGTGCTGAAGCCGGCGCTGGAAGCAGCGAAGCCGACTTTTGGGCACGTAACTCACCTTTAGCAGCCGATCACATCGCTGCAGGTTCGTTCGATACTGCTATGCAGTTACTAAACCGCCAAGTCGGCGCTGTCAACTTCGCCCCTCTCGAAGACCGCTTCCAGGAGATTTACCAGGCAACGCGGACGTTCTTGCCAGCTACACCAAACATGCCCTCGCTGGTCAACTATGTACGGAGAACAATAGACGAGACAGATTCGCGCAAGATCTTGCCAATCATTCCACGCGATCTGGAGTCGATATTATCGACCGATCTTACCGCTGGTAAGCAGGCTTTGGTCAAGAACAAATTGGAAGATGGCGTTGCCGCCTTCAGGAAGCTATTACAGGTTATCATGGTCAACGTTGTCTCATCACAAGCAGAGTTTTCTGATGTAAGTTCTTCCCATACCCGTCCAGTCGTCGTATACTAACTAATATTCTCTAGGCTAAGAAGGCAATCAACACAGCCACACAATACATACTTGCCATGTCTATCGAGCTGGAGCGCCGCAAACTCGTGAACGGTGCTACCGACATATCCGCCCTATCCGACGCCGACAAGAAACGCGCTCTCGAACTCTCCGCCTATTTCACCATCCCCGAGCTCGAGGGTCCCCACAAGTCGATACCGCTTTCGGCAGCCATGAACTTTGCCCACAAGAACAAGCAACTCAACACGGCGCTGAACTTTGCTAACGCATTGCTCGACCGCACCGGCAACGCAAAGATGAAGGAGTCGGCTAAGCGTGTCAAGACGGTTGCCGAGAGGAACCCCAGCGACGTCATTGAAATTGACTTTGACCAATTCGCCGACTTTGACATTTGCGCTGCTAGCTTTACACCTATCTATAGTGGTATGCCATCGGTTACAAGCCCGTATAGCGGTGCCAAGTACCACGCAAGGTACAAGGGTACTGTGTGCAGGATCGACGGCATAACTCAAATCGGTGCGCCGGCTAGCGGTCTGAGGCTGGTGGGTTAGAATGAAGCGAGAGATGATTTGAGAAGGAGAGACTTGGAGGTGTATGCTTAGCGTGTTTATGCTCTTTTACAACATCTGGTGTTGCCAGTTGGACGGACTACTGAAAATGGGAAGTGGCCGTTGACGTGAATGGATCGAATACTTGCAGCTTTAAAACTACGAGGGACAGAAGATTTTTAAAAAAAAAATGACATGATGAAGTGTATTTTTTCGTTATATGCGTATTGTCCAATATTTCCCCAATTGATTGATTCATCACGGTCTGAAAGTTTTTTGATGGATGAAGATGTCGATTGTTTGTCAATCCGGTGTTTCTTCATAGTTCTACAATAAATCCCATGGAAAGAAAAAAGAAAAGAAAAAAGTGCAAAAAAAGAAGAAAATATCATAACATAAAAAGGTATCGAGCGTGTGGTCCACTACGGAGACAGAAGAAAAGTAAAATAAAAAAAAAAAAAAAATAAAAAAACTGTCTCTCCTGGCCGGTAACATTCTATGGAAACCCCTCTCTCCCCCCACCCCAAACGCCCAATCGAGAGCACACATCTCATTTTTCGCGTCATGTGGCAAGACCTCGATCATAGGCCGCCCGGTCCATTTTCTGCCCATCACCCGTCGTTCTACCGCACAATGCCACTAAATCTTGTTTGGTGGCGGGCCAGGCGGCGGCGCATACCCCCCGCCATACGCAGGCTGTGGACTCTGGAGCTCGACGCCGCTCTGCTGGCCGTAGAAACCCTGGTTCGCGCCGCCAGTGCCGTAGTACCCGTTGTTGCTGTCTGTGGTGGCGGAGTAGGGCGGTGCTGAGTAGGGCGGGGCGGGTTGGTGTTGGTTGTTGTAGTAGGGTGCGGCGGTTTGGTTGTTGTAGTTGTTGTTGTAGGCGCCTGGGCGCGCGGCCCAGCCTGTGCCGTAGAAGGGTTGGCGTCCGGCTTTGCGGCGGCGGCGGGCGGTTAGGCAGCTGCGGGGGGTTGTTAGATGGTGTTGGGTTGTAGGGGTTTACGTGTAGGGGTGTGTGTGTGTGGGTGTGTGTGTGTGGGTGTGTGTGTGTGGGTGTGTGTGTGTGGGTGTGTGCGGGTGTGGGTGTGTGTAGGTGAGGGGGAGGGGCTTACGAGCATAGTACGAAGAGGAGTAAGAAGCCCAGGACGACTACTACGAGGACAACCCAGCGTACCCAGTTGTTCCATGCTGAGTCTCCGCAGCGGTAGGCGTAGCCGTTGCGATAGCATATACTAGACATTGTGTGTAAGAATCCGATGTTCGTTTATCGTGTCGCAAGTATCGATTGGTTGTGGTGCGCAAGTGTGAATGAGAAAGAGCGTAAAACGTAAAGAACATTAATATAAAAGACACAAGAAAGACTAAACGACGCGTTGCTGCAGGGCAGACGTTGGACGGTAAAGTTGCCGTGATATGCGGTGGCGGGCTGGGCACAGTGACATTGTGACGTCGTCTGTCGCAAACACACCAGGCCAAGACTAAACCGATCCGTTGATCCACCAAGCTTGCTTTCCCCAGAATAACAGTGCTAATGCGCCGCTTAGGATGCACAGCTAACTGCTCGCACCGCCACTTGCAACAAACGATGGATGAAGGAATGATGAAGATGAATCGGGCACAAACTTACTCGTCGTCATCGAACTGTCTACTTTGTAGATGCATAGTCGTAAGCACTTGGCTGAATTATCGATGTATCAAGTGAAAAGATATGTGACGTGTGTACAGATTCGAGATGAAGTGAGCAAAGAAAGACGAAAAGTGACGATGAAGAGTAGAGCTGCAAGAGAACCCGAAGAGCAGGGTTCCCGAGCTGCTCTTATGACGATACGCGCTCGAGAGGGGAAAGATGTGTCTTTCGGTGCTCAGCCACAAGCCAAGATGGCCCTAGGCTTCGGTAATGCTATGCCGGTAAAGCGGAGACGGTGATGGAAGTTTTGGTGACGACTGCAATGCCTACTCCGATGTTATTGGTTGGCGGGAAGGGCTTTTTCGAAATGGTGATGAAAGCGATGGGCGACGAGGCAGCGATTTCTAGCCCATTCTCAAATACTGGAGGGGTGTTTTTGCGACGAAGGAATGTGCTGCGCTGCTTATCTGGTCAGCTGATGAGGATGACCGGAGAGATTCGGTCGTCGGTTGCTGCGCCTGTTGCTTTCGCAATGTGCATCAAGTCAGTCTAGCCCAAGATTGCGTACCTCGGCCTCTTGGGTGCGAGACATTCGCGTTAGACTTTGTCAGCAGTGCGTATGAGGTCTTGCGTTGCGTATTTACTCGGCTGCCGACATCGTGAGAGGGTGGCACCACATGTGGTGTTTAGTACTTGTCTGCTGCTCTCGATGGTGTTTTTTTTTTGTATGACTAAGGCTGTTCTGGTTAGAAAGGCTATAAGTCGTAAGTTCAGTGACGATGCATTGGCGTTGCGCGTGGCTTCATATGCAGTAGAACATCAACGACGACGAGAATCTTTGCAGTCACCACGCCACAGCCAGCCAAACCAGCGCCACACCTAGCCAAACCTACGCCACAAAGCCTCACCCCATCCATCACCGTCACCGTCGCCGAACATCCACCCACTTCCCGTTCCCCCTCCAGCTCGTCGGCTGTCCATCCAAGCATCCCATTCCTTCCAAAGAGGAGACAGGGGTTCGCATTGCTCAAACACCCTTGGACCAATCATGTAGCCTCTGCTCAAGATTCCCTGGGAGGCGCTAATGCAGGATGAGTTGTTCAATTGTTCATGGCATGGAATTTGCTTGGTTCCCACCCCATTTTTCTGCCCGCGCGTGTGAGTTGTGCGAAATAATAGTTGTGTGCTTTCCTCTTGCGCATAGATCCTCTCCTCTTTATCTCTCCTGCCTGGTGGAGTTGTTTGTTTTTGCTGCAATGTTTGGCGCGACTTGCTGCTTCCCAGGGCGCTGCAAAGTACCGGAGTCATTGAGCTATGCGCAACACGGGATTTGAACACCAGATCGCAAGGAAGCCCGCTTGAGAAACGAGTCACGGCGAGCGCCTGTGCACGCAATTGCGCCCAAACCCTCGAGGAAGCTCTCTTCCAACAACATGTCACTACGACATGTCATGCACGCGCACCGGCTGCACACGAGGCATGCAAAAGTCACGAGCACTCAGACAGCATGGGCCGGCACTCGACAAAAACGAGCATAGCATTGTACCGCTGCAATCTAAGGTCACTCCTTATGGAAACGAACAAGAGACGAGGCTTGCGCAACGATACGTATTCTTCATACCTGGACCAGATCTTCCCGTCCTTTCTTAGCCGCTACATGTTCGCTGGAATATGAAACAAAGAGGATGATACATGATGAGGAAGGAGCAGTCGCCGTCACAATGATATGAAAACAAGTAAACGTGTCGAGCTGGAGAACTGGAATGGCCATCGCTAGCCTGCAGAGCGATCTGCCCGTCTTTTCTTCCATCGAGTCGTAAGAATCATTAAAGATGTCATGTAAAGCTGACGACCGTAATTCGTGAGAAGGTAGGCACGTCAACATGATGAAGTTGCGAAAACACCAAACCCGGTCGAATGCGTTGCGAACGGCACCTGACCGACGCGGTCACGTTACATCGGTCGAATACGAACAACACAATACCTCACTTGCTGGCTCGGGCAATCAACCACTGAAGAACGGCATCGAGGTTGGTCTCCTCTTTTGCGCTGATGCCGTAGCAGCTCACCTCTCGATGCGACACTGACTTCAGGTCGAGCGCTTCGATCAGCTCATCCACGGAGAGCTTGTTGGGCAAGTCGGACTTGTTGCCCAAGACAAGAAGAGGAATGCCTTCTAGGGCCGGCTTCTCCAACAGAAGCTTCAGCTCTTCGCCGGCAACCGGCAGAGCCTCCTTGTCGGCGGAGTCGACAATGAACCTATGACGATGAGCGACAGCCTGCCTTGACATGCAGAAGACACGTACACGATGGCGTTCACGCCGCGGCAGTACCGCTCCCACATGGAACGAAACCTAGGTTGACCTCCGAGATCCCAACTGATGCCGCTGGTCAGCAGATGCGCCTCCGGACTAGTAGATTGACCTGCACCCCGCAAGGTTGGACTTGGCGCTGCAAGAGCCGGACATGGGTGACAAGGGAGAAGATGAAAAGCACCCACCACTTCAAGGTTACATGACCTTTCTGGACACGCTTCATGTTGAAGCCAACAGTCGGGATGGAGCTAGGACCAGTCAGCCCAGCTACGATTGTGCTCGTGGTTGCGCAAAGCAGCAACTTGGGGGACACGGATGAAACCACGCCGGCGGCGGCTTGCGCAATTCGGGACGCATGTAGACCTACTCGACAGTAAACTCTCCTCCCTGTACAATGAGGGGTCAGCTTGCATCCATCAGAACTGATGATGTCGATACAGGAGGGCCTTTTCCGCATCAGGAAGCGACTCACCGCCAGAACTCTCAACAGCGAAGTCTTGCCAGCGTTTTGCAACCCGATCATGGTGATGTCCATCTCAGTCGCCCTGGATGGTGTCAGTGGGCATCAGGCAGCTCACGTGTGTCGTCGCCCGTGACTTTGCTTTTTCGCGGGCGGAAGCTGGACAGTTTGGGAGAGTATCAAATAGCGCATCAGGCATCAAAGCGCGCGCACTCGATCAGGTGGAAGAGGACAGGTAGGCATACCAGAACAGGCGGAGCAGCCAGTCGTAGATGCGACGGAAGAGGTTCGCCATGGCCGTCGTCAGGGCAGGTGCTGACTCGGTGCTGGAGTGATCTGGTCGGCAGGACGGGCGATGGGCGGGCGATGGAGGCAGGTCTGGGAACCTTGATCCTTGCTGCGGGGCATGTAGTAGGCGTGATCGCCGTAGTCTTAGCAGCAGCAACAGGCAAATGGACGACTTGGACTTCTGCAATGTAGAAAGCGGGTGCAGAGAGCGCAGGCAATGCCGTGGGGAGGTAGAGAAGCAGAGCTGTGCCGCCCTAACGAAGGCCCGGAGTGGTTCACGCTGCAGCACAGTGATGGAGCCGCCGCGGCGTGTGACTGTCGCCCATGCGCTAGGCAGGGGCCGCCCATCGGACTAGTCTGGTAGAAAAAGTTGGCATCGCATCGCATCGCATCTTCACCACCGCGCTGCAGCTTGCCAACGCGACCGCCCCCATTCCCGGGGACTTGTACTGCGCATGCGCCTGCGATTTGCGCTGCTGCTCCCACTCCCACTCAGTTTGCCGTGAGAAGATAGCCACGGACGTGATTATGGCGCCGGCCGCAAGGGCCGACAGCCCTCCGAGATGGTCGACCAAGGCAAGACACTGCTTTTTTGACTTCGCCATGCAACATCTAACCGACTCTCCAGTTCGATACCCTCAGGCGGCATGCCCTGTTCCGCAACCCCCCCAGGGACAAGACGGCATACCCCACGCTCGCTGCCGCCGTAGACGCCCACATCGATTCGTTCAACGCCATCTTCACTCCCGGCGGCCAGCTAGCCCAGGGCATACGAGACATTGGCACCAAGGTCTTCCTCGACGGCGACCCATACGCAGCGCCCGAAGACGCAGGCCAGAGGAACCGCCTCTCTTTGCGCATCCAAGACGTTTTCCTCGACAAGCCAGTCCTGCCGCCTACCAACAAGGTCGCGCTCAAGAACCGAAACATTTTCCCCGCCGAGGCCCGAGAACGGCATGCTTCATACCGCGGCAAGATGCGCGCGCGGCTCGCGTCGAGGCTCAACAACGGGGATTGGCAGGAGGACGTGGTTGAGCTCGGCGGCGTACCCGTTATGCTGAGGTCGAACCGCTGCCAGCTTGAAGGCATGTCGCCAGCGGCATTAGTCAATGCGAAAGAAGAGTCTGATGAGCTGGGTGGCTACTTCATCGTCAACGGAATTGAGAAGATTATCCGTCTCCTCCAGGTCAACCGCCGCAACTACCCCATGGCAATCAAGCGTGGCGCCTTCACCAACCGTGGCCCCGGTTACACCCAATTCGGTATCCAGCTCAGGTCGATGCGACCCGACCAGACCTCGCAGACAAACGCCCTGCACTACCTCAGCGACGGCAACGTCAACTTCCGTTTCTCGTGGCGCAAGGCCGAATACTTGGTTCCCATCGTCATGGTGATGAAGGCTTTGGTCGAGACCAACGACCGCGAAATTTTCGAGCGTCTTGTGGGCGCAGCTGGCTCAGAAGGTCTTGAAGAGAAGCAATTCGTCACCGACCGGGTGGAGCTGTTACTCCGAACATACAAGGTCTACGGACTGCACACAAAGGCGAAGACTCGGGCGTATCTTGGTGGAAAGTTCAAGGTTGTACTTGGCCTGCCTGCCGACGTCACCGACGAGGAGGCCGGTACTGAATTCCTTCGCAAGATCGTTCTACCCCATCTAGGTTGCGTATCAGTCACACCGAGTCAGGACGCCGACAAATTTAGGATGCTCCTCTTCATGGCTAGGAAGCTCTACGCTTTGGTAGAAGGAGACTGCGCTGTCGACAATCCGGACGCGGTTCAGAACCAAGAGATCCTACTAGGCGGACAACTCTACGGCATGATCTTGAAGGAGAAGCTGGAGGAGTGGCTCAATAGCTTCCAGCTCGTCCTAAGGGAATGGGGAAGGAAGACAGAGTACAAACCCTTCACATCTCAAGAATTCCAAAAGGATTGGAACTCGAAGATCCTGAGGCGGACACAATTGAACCTCGGTCAAGCCATGGAGTACTTTCTTAGTACAGGCAATCTGATTAGTCCGACAGGTCTCGACTTGCAGCAAACGTCTGGCTACGTTGTGGTCGCGGAAAAGTTGAACTTTCCTCGATTCATCTCGCATTTTAGAATGGTGCATCGTGGTGCCTTCTTTGCCCAGCTCAAGACAACAACGGTTCGCAAGCTGCTTCCTGAATCATGGGGATTCATGTGCCCAGTACACACACCTGACGGTAGTCCCTGCGGACTCCTCAACCACTTCGCGCACAAGTGCAAGATAGCGACTTCCAACCTCGATGTCTCGGCAATTCCTAATCTCGTTGCCCAACTGGGCGTACCGAGCAAGTCATCCGCCTCCTTGGACGCGAGTGTCGTTGTGCAATTGGACGGTCGGGTCTTAGGTTTCTGCTCGCCCAAACAAGCCAAGGTCATTGCAGACACGCTTCGTTACTGGAAGGTCAAAGGCTCGCATAATGTGCCATTGGAGATGGAGATTGGCTACATTCCTGGATCCAACGGTGGTCAGTACCCAGGCGTCTACATGTTCTCGCAAAGCTCGCGAATGTACCGACCTGTCAAGTACTTGCCTCTCGGCAAGACAGACTACGTCGGACCATTCGAGCAGCCGTACATGTCCATTGCATGCACGGATGCCGAGATTGTATCTGGTGATTCAACGCATGTCGAGATCGAGCCTACCAACATCTTCAGCATCATCGCAAATCAAACGCCATTCTCTGATTTCAACCAATCACCGCGGAACATGTACCAATGCCTGTCTGCTGATCATGAGGTGCTCACCAACGCTGGGTGGAAAGCACTTCCGGCGATCCAGACCGCAGATCAAGTCATGACAATGGATCTTCAGACAGGCATTCAGCAATGGAACACAGTGCAGGCTACGACACGTCTGGCTCATAGCGGATCACTCTACAGACTCAAGAGTGGCGGTATGGACGCTGTCTGTAACGAGAGTCATCGCTGGTACCTTAACACTAAAGATCAACCTACTACCTATACGCCATACACTACACAGCAGATGTTGGATAGCCAGCTAGTTGCACTTAGAAATGCTGCTGGCGAGTCAACTCGTCAATGGGATCACATGTCCGGCACAACCACTCATATCAACCACAAGATCCCTACTGTCGGACACAATACCAATGCCATGTATCTGTGGCCGGATTGCCCCTGGCTACCCCGAGAATTCGTCACAAATGAGGCGTGCAACCTGGACTGGTGTCGATTCATTGGGCTGGTCATGGGGGATGGTAGCATCAACCATATTACCAATGCTCAGGGTCAAGAGTATTTTTACATCCAGATACATCAATGTGCTGGAAATTCCGCTGCAAAGGAGTATATCGAGGACCTTCTAAAACGCCTGGCTGCGAATCTACCTGAATTTGTGGTCAATCCGCCGTGCGTGACTGGCGTCAAGGAGAAACACATCTGGACCATCAATCACCGCGATATGTACCACTTCTTCCTACCTATGATACGCGGACCGCAGTCCTATGACCCCCTGGATGACTCGATGTGCCGCACCTATCAAGCGACTCATTACCAAGCATTGTCAAAGTCAGACAATGAGCCTATCTTGCCAGCCCCCGAAGGCTGGAAGATTGGCAATTGGTGGTATCTTCGACGCTGGATGCATTATTCTTGGCTCTACTTACTGGCCCAGAACCAAGCTCGAGCTATGATTAAGGGTATAGCTGCTGCCGATGGTGAATGGAGCCTATTATCAAAGGCTCAATCGAACACTGACGAAAATGGTGGTGATGGTGCAAAGAGGATCAAGCTTGCAACGGAAAACATCGATCCAGATCAGCCAATTGTTCCCCTCATCAATAGTGCAGTCGTGCGGGTCATCAACAGCTCGATTCCCTTGATACACGACTTGACCGTGCTGGGCCTGTTGGCTGACACGAGGGTCAACATCGGTGTCAAACACAAAAAAGGAGAATGGATGCCAAGTATTGGCAGCACCGCCAACGCTACTGGGTGGCAGGTATCCTTTTCATTCGCCGATAGCGAACTAACTGTGGCCGCTCCAAAGCCGGTAACATATGACAATCCTCGTCATGATGGATTTGTCTACTGTTTGACAGTGCCCAACGGCAATTTTCTAGCTCGAAGATCCGTCGAATATAGCGATAACGAGGAGACTCAGGAGGTTCTAGATGCAGCTCAGAAGCCCTTCTATACCGGAAACTGTCAGATGGGAAAACAATCGATGGGTACACCAGGAACTGCTACGAGATACCGAACCGACAACAAAACCTACCGCCTACAGACTGGCCAAACCCCGATTGCCCGGCCTCCGCTGCACAACGAGTACGGTATGGACAACTTCCCGAACGGAATGAACGCCGTTGTAGCTGTCATCTCTTACACCGGATACGACATGGACGACGCTATGATCTTAAATAAGTCATCCCACGAGCGCGGTTTTGGCCACGGCACTGTTTACAAGACTAAGATCTGTGACCTCGAAGAAGGCAGCCGAAGGAATCGATCAAGTAGGACGGTGACCAAGCTGTTCGGCTTTGCTCCTGAGGGCTTAGTCAAGGCCGCATCCAAAGAAACCCTCGATGAAGACGGTCTTCCGCGTATTGGAACAATGTTGCGATCTGGCGATGTCATTGCTGCATGGCACACCGTTTCGTACGATCCAGCCACCGGAGATTACATCAACCGCGACGGCCAGACACAATATTTCAAATACAAGGACGATGAACTCGCTTTTGTCGAAGAAGTCCGCATCATCGGCGCTGAGGATGGTGCGCAACCTTGCCAGAAGCTCAGTATCAAACTTCGCATTCCTCGTTCTCCTGTTGTTGGCGATAAATTCTCATCTAGACATGGACAAAAGGGTGTCGTCAGTCAAAAATTCCCTACGCCAGACATGCCATTCTCCGAGAGTGGAATGCAGCCCGACGTTATTATCAACCCTCACGCTTTCCCCTCGCGAATGACAATCGGCATGTTTGTCGAGTCGCTGGCTGGAAAGTCTGGAGCTCTCCACGGCATGGCCCAGGATTCAACGCCCTTCCGCTTCGACGAGCAAAATACGGCTGTGGACTACTTCGGTCACCAGCTATCGAAAGCGGGTTACAATTACTACGGCAACGAGCCCATGTACTCGGGTATAACTGGACAAGAATTGCACGCTGATATATACATCGGCGTCGTCTACTACCAGCGTCTACGACACAGTAAGTCTTCCGTCTGAAAACATTTTAAGCCTTGCTAACAACCCTGCAGTGGTTAACGATAAATTCCAAGCCCGTACAACTGGACCTGTGGTTTCCACGACAGGACAGCCCATCAAAGGAAGGAGCAAGGGAGGTGGTATCCGTGTCGGAGAAATGGAGCGCGACTCTCTACTTGCCCACGGCACAGCCTTCCTTCTTCAAGACCGCTTGATGAACTGCTCCGATTACACAAAAGCCGCCATTTGCCGTTCTTGCGGCTCTTTCCTCAGCACGACACCAACCGTCAGCGAGTACGGCCGCAAGAAGGACAGGTCCGGCAAGGACATTACCATCCGCTGCAGGAGGTGCGCTACCTTGGCCGACAGCTCCAGCAGCAAAGCTGATCTATGGATGGACGCCCAGGGCCTACGTTACTCGGGCGGTGAAGACGTTGCTGTCGTCGCGGTCCCGGGTGTGCTCAAGTTCCTGGACATTGAGCTGGCGAGTATGGGAGTTAGACTCAAGTTCAACGTTGGCCCTTGAGAGATTCGCATGTAGGTTTCGAAGACAAAGGGTTTGCGCATTTTTTTTCCATTGGCGTACGCTTGGTTTTTTCATAATGATGTTTTGGGCTAAACAAAAAAAAAGTCGGGTTAGCAGTAGCATTTTTTGGGGTGGGGGTTTTTTTTTCTTTCTTTTCTTTCTTCAATCATGTGCATGAGTGAGAGTGGGGTTAGTGTAGAGTGTATAGCGTGGAGTGAATCGAGTTACTTTATATAAACATGTTATTGTCTTGCAATCATGTGATTTTAGATGCTCATCACCACACATACATATATATACATGCTATTTCCAACCAAACAAACCAAAATTAATTACTTACTTACTTACTTACTTACAACATACTGATTCCCCCCTCCCCCCCACGCTTTCCTCTTATTCCTCAGCAACCCCTCGACACACAAGACTCGATACTCACAACGCACATCCAGGTGACAAGGACTATCTCGAAGCCGACAGGGTGGGAGATACAGGAAAGAAGAAAAGAGGGCCTCCTCAAGGTGGGGTGGATTCTTGCTTGTAGTGTGTCATAGACGCATGCGCAATTATTGTGGCATTTGCGGCGGTGTACTTTCAGATCATTGATCCCCTCTTTTGTTGCTTTAGGGCAGTAAGTAGTGAAGGGGGGGTGGGGGGGGGGAGTGGGAAAGAGGGGGTTAGACGATAGAATGCAAAGATCCGTTTAGTTAGGGTTTATTCCAAAAAAAAAGCCTTCTTATTCAGTATAACTAATGCTAATTTTGCAGCGGCCCAAAATAATTTCTGGCATAGCCTTTGATGATGATGATCGCAGTATCTGACCCCCTGGCACTAAAAGTCCGCCTTGCCACCCATAACTTTTGCGGCATTAACAGCGCTCATCTTGTTTGCCCAGCCCTGTGCAGGAACAATCTTGCGTACAGTCCTGACCTCATCGGATGCGTAACCAGGAATGCGAATGTTGTAGTTGCGCTCGAGTATAACCTGTATGTCGCGGATGTCGAGCTGGGGCGAGTCGCGGAGCTTGGAGAGTTTGCAGGCGTTGCTGATGACGTTGTCAACGAAGTCATCGGCGAGTTGGAGGACAGCCTGTGTGAAATTGAGTGGTTAGACATGTTTGGTGTTTAGAATAGATGGGGGGTTTCCTTACCTCTTCAACCTCTGGTGTCAGTGCCTCCTCGGATCCGCCTGTTACCTGCCGAACGAGCTCGTCCAGTTTACGCTTGCTAAGGACACGATCGCCCTCACCTTCGAGCTGGAACGGGGGTGGCCGCGGGATGACAGGCTGGCCCATTGGGCCTGGCGCGCCGTTTGTAGGACCACTCATAGTAGGTCGAGCTTGCCCCATATGAACGGCTTGCGGTGAAGTCACGTTCAGATGGCGTGGAATAGGCATCTTTGGGTTATTGAGCTGCTCACGCTCGCGACTTCCAAAGTTGCCGCCCTGCCCACCTTGCTGCATCGGAGTGTTTGTACGTTGGGGGTCGGTGTAGGATCGGTTCGCGGCGCTGACTGCGGCTTGGTGAGAGAGAGGGACTGGTGGACCAGGCGCGTTCGATGCGGCTGACTGTGGGTGTGGTGAGTTGCTCTGCTGGTGCGCATTGGCTTGCATGGGGTTAATCTGAGGTCGCTGCTGTTGCTGTTGCTGTTGCTGGTGGAAGTTCTGTTGCTGTTGTCCTTGTTGCGAAAACTGCGGCATCTGGTTTGGAGGCATCGCCTGCGAGTGAGGTGCTGGCGGAGGTCGAGCTTGCTGCTGTTGCATCTGTGGCTGTTGCGGAAGTGAAGGTGGAAGTTGTTGATTGTGTTGTAGATTGTGTTGCTGTTGTGATGGTCCCTGCTGGTGGTTTCCCTGATTTGGCTGCATATTGAACTGCGGTTGAGGCTGGGGCAGAGTTTGCGGTTGTGGTTGTGGCGCCTGTCCACCTTCAATCTTGATTTGCGGCTCTTCTTTCACCTGAGGTTGCGGTACCACGTTAGTTTGCGAAGGCTGTCGCTGAGGCTGTTGTGGCTGTTGTTGCGGTGGTGGTGGTGGTTGTTGCTGCTGGTGCTGCTGTTGCTGGGGGGGCGATTGCGCTGGGTTCTGGCCTTGAGGTTGTGCCTGGCCTTGGGAATTTTGCTCGCGCTCCTCCTTCCACTGCTTTTGCATCGCCCGGAACTTATCAATCTGAGCTTTTGTTTTCGCAGCTTCCTTTTCGATATTGCTCTTGATCATGAGCCGCTCCTGAGGTAGTTCCTGCCCGTTGTTCTGCCGTTCAGTCAACTCTTGGATAATCCTTCGTCTTTGCTCAGTCAAGGTAGCTTGTTTGGCAAGCATGTTTAAATAACCAGTCCGGTACTCCTTCAATTTGTTCTCGTACTCGGGTGTGCCCGGCGTAGGTCCATTTATTGGCCCCTGCATGGGGAAGTCGTGGACGTGCTTAACGATAGCAGGATCAACTTGGCCGCGTCCTGGGTTCTGGCCTGGGTTGGATGATTGCTGTACTTGAGACTGCTGGTTGGCTAGTGCCCCGACACCTTGAGCTTGCGCTTGAACCCCTTCTTGCTTGACAGTGTTGGCATTCTGCTGGCCGGCTGCACTGGACTGCCCAGCTTGTCCTTGGTTTTGATTTCCCTGTTGTTGCTGTGCCTTCATCTTTGCGCGATACTGACGTTCGCGTCCGATGAACTTTTGCGACCATTCAGTCAGCTTCTGGCGCCCGTTGGTATTCTCTTGGCTGCCTTGCGGGTTGTTGTTGAAGATGGTCCAGAAGTTCTGCATAATCAAGCGATACTTCTGCTTCTCGTCTTCGGGTAGACATTGTAGCTTGAGTATATCATCGGGGCGTAGCAACTGTTGACCTTGCTGGCCGCCGCTGGCGTGTTGTGGCTGGGAGTCGCTCATAGCAAAGGCAGCGGACTTCCGAGTCGCAAGTGGGAGGGCTGTCAAGTCGTGTACGAGCTTTGATACGGGATCACGTAGTTGATGTGTCGCGTAGTTGCTGCGATTAAAGATGGGTGGGCGGACATGCAGATTTTGCGTGTGAAGTGAGATGTTGGGAGTGATGAGGTTTCGAGTGATGGTCTTCCATGGCCAAGCACTCGGTCACTCCCATGTCGCGCGTTTGTACGACCACACGTGCACGCGTCCTTGCACACAACACAACTCCAGAACACCTGAACGATGCTTACATCACGTTGTCTATGCGTTTAATGTCTAACTAGACCTATTGCTCTGATGCAAAAGGTATCTGACTACTTTCAGAACCCGTTCTTGCAGCCTCGGCCTTTGCGACTGCCCGCTCCCTGGTATTTCGGATCTCCCACTCGAATTCCTTGAGTGCCCTGATCTCGCTACCAACAAACAATAAGCCTATTAGTCCATCGATTACGCCCACGCTGAATCCCAGTGTGCTCAACAACATGAGTATGAAGGAAACGTAGTTCTGCGGCGACCACCAAACACTTATTAGGCAGCCAATGGAGAAGGAGAGCTGGTAGAAGAAGTGGCCTATGCGCAGCTTGCGCTGTATTCTCTCCCGGACTTGGTACTTGAGTATCGTTGCCATGATCTCGTCGTAAACCTCGATGGGCAAATAGCGCTCAGGCAGTGCCCACGGGGATAGCCGTATGGCTGACGGCGCAGTGGACGTCCTTGTCAATGTCGCTTCGACTGAGAAGTGATCGCTCAGTGAGCAGTGTAGCGTAGGATGACGCATGGCCATGCCCACGTTCGCTTCCTTGAGCTTCCACTCGGCTGTCTCCTCGTTTGTCTCTGGGTTGTGGTGTCGTCCGCTGCTGAAGAAGACGTAGTCAAGTCGTTTTGCGTTTGGATCTGGGATGGCAGGATCTATCTGCACATTCTCGCCTTTGGTAAGGCGCCTCTGCTGTCCCTTGTTCCACCTCCAGGAGTTCAGCTCACTGTCGCATGTTGCACCATTGACAGTCATGTTGTACTGCGCCGATGGCATTGGCACGCCGCGTACCTGCTCGACTTTGTCTTTGGCTGCGCCGATGGAGGACTCGGGATGGAGTATGCGCCACACGTCTTGAACCGGTGAATGTGTTTCTATGATACGATGTGCGAGGGATAGAGGAATCATGTTGAAGTCGCCCATGCCGATGACGAGGTGCCCGCGTTCGGCCGCTGCGCGCATGAGCTTTGTGATTTCCCATGCTTGGGCAGTTCGGTGGCAGATGTAGGAGTCATGGGGTTCGCGTTCATAAGGGGCGTGGAGCTATTGGAGTCAGTACGTGTACTTTTTGTACATAACCAAGTGGCGTACATGAGTGCAAAACACGTCTGCGATATCTCTCTTCGAAGGGCCCATCTGTATCCTGGCACATGCAACGCCCTTTCCAACGAACCAATCCCCGCGGTAGAATGCAGCAGGCCGCCCGTTCAGCGGATACCGCACCATGTTGCTCTCGACAATCGGCCATCGTGACAGAATGACCAAGCCGCCACCGAAGATTCCGCTGTGATAGAACTTGCCATAAGGCAATATGTGCCGTGTCTTGTCTCGAATGGCATGGTAATCCTGCTGCGTCCAGCACTCCTGAAGTCCTACAATGTCAGGTTGCGGACTGGCGGCGGCAATCTGGACTCCGATTTCTGTAAGACGCTCGTTGCGGAGTTTGGAGATGAACTTGAGTCCCCAGCAGTTGAGCGACAGGATGCGTAGATTCCAAGGTGGCGAGCTGGCTGGTGAAGCCATGGTCCAAGTCGACGTGAGTGGATTGGCGGGCGATGATGCAACTGGGGGAAATGTACCTGCATGCACGCTAACGTTGCTACTGCCCATCAGTCGCGTTTTCCCGTTCCACGACGAAACACCAAACGAAGCCCCTCTATAAGTGAAGATGAACTCTTCGCCATCAACCTCGCCCAAACGAAGACGCGAGGGCGAAGACGGCTACGACGGCGAACGACGGCGCAAACGTTCCGCTTCCCGCGAAGCACCCAATGCCTCGCCCAGCTACCGGATAGCGGAAAGACGCGCGCGCCGGTACAGCAGCGGAGACAGCGAAGACGAACAGCAGGAATACAGACATGGACGGCCGTCCTGTTCACCCTCGCTGTCGCCGTCACCATCACGGCGTTCAGGCTCTTCGTCTTCGCCGCACCGGCGCCGCGCTTCCCCGCCCTCGAAACCCACCGCTCTACACTATGCGCCCACGCTCATCCTGCGCGGCCACAAGAAAGCTATATCCTGCGTCAAGTTCTCCCCCGATGGCCGCTACCTGGCCTCGGCATCCGCCGACTGCACAATCAAGATCTGGGATGCCAGAACAGGCGCACTCGAACACACACTCGAAGGCCACCTCGCCGGTGTCAGCACCATATGCTGGTCTCTAGACTCCCAGATCCTCGCCAGCGGCTCAGACGACAAGAGTATACGGCTCTGGGACACCGCCACCGGACTAGCGCACCCCACGCCCTTCATCGGCCACCACAACTACGTCTACAGCATAGCCTTCAGTCCCAAAGGCAACATGCTCGTCTCGGGTTCCTACGACGAAGCCGTCTACCTCTGGGACGTACGCGCCGCACGAGTAATGCGCTCCCTCCCCGCCCATTCGGACCCCGTCGGCGGCGTGGATTTTGTCCGCGACGGCACTCTAATAGTCTCGTGTTCCCACGACGGCCTCATCCGCGTCTGGGACACGGCCACAGGCCAATGCCTCCGCACCCTCGTCCACGAAGACAACGCCCCAGTTTCCTCGGTCCTTTTCTCTCCCAACGGGAAATACATCTTGGCCTGGACCCTCGACTCGTGTATCCGCCTCTGGAACTACATTGAAGGCAAAGGGAAATGCGTCAAGACTTATCAAGGACATGTGAACAAACAGTACTCGCTTTCCGGGGCGTTTGGCACGTATGGAGACAAGGAGGCTGGGGGGCAAGAATACGCCTTTGTTGCGTCGGGGGACGAGGAGGGGCAGGTTGTGTTGTGGCATGTCAGTAGCAAGAATGTGTTGCAGAGGTTGGAAGGACATACTGATGCCGTGCTTTCTGTGCATACACATCCGAGCGAGAAGCTGATTGCTAGTGCGGGATTGGATCGCACGATTAGGTTGTGGAGACCGAAAGAGGGGAAAGGGGTGAACGGGGAGAAGACAGATATAGGGGAGGGCGACGTCCAGGTGAAGGGGATTAAAGAGGAGGAGATCAATGGGTTTGATCCTGATATCCTTCCGCCGAATCCTTTTGCCGAGGCTTAAGCAAGTCGTTGAGGAAGCAGACGGAAAGGTGCGGACAATGAGTAATGGTTGGATAGGAATGTTGGTGTAGTTTAAGATACCCCGAGTAAAACTAGCGTTTTGAATTGCTAGCACATATCCTTTCACTCTTGTATTGCGTGAACCGTCATGTATCAAAAACGCCATTGACCCCCTCATGCCACGCTTTTTGGTACATATACCCCAACGCCCATGATGCAGCTGAAAAAAAAAACGCCAAGAAAATGCACCACCCATCCCCCTCTTCCCCTTTCTGCCCCTTAGCTGAAATGTATACCCTCCTGGTTAAAGGCATACAACAGCTTCAAAAAGTCACCCTCGTCACACAGCCTCGCCCGCTTATCCGCCAACTGTGTTGCATCCTCGAGCACCCTCCGCACCTTCTCCCTCACCAACTCACTCAACCTCCCCTTCCTCTTCCTGTTTACGCCATTCAATCTCTTCTTACTCTCCGCCTGAAGTTGCTTGAAAAAGTCGGGAAGTTCGTCGTCAGGGTCATCCGGGTCAGAGAAGCCTTTGAACTCGTCGTCGACATCCATGGTCTCTGTATTTTCAGCATCGTCTCCGACGACAAGCTCGGAAGGATCGACGGGTGAATCATCAACCTCGATATCATTCTGCGCACACCAGAGTCGGTAGTTGCTGCTCAGCAACTCCAGCACCGCAGCCGTCCCCAGAAAACTAGCTCGCAACGTCCTGTTCTTGCGTACAAAGCAGATGCGTAGCAAGCCGTCCCACTCTTCGTATGCGATTTGCGGCCGTGGGTTCTTGGGCTCGATGCGCACAACGTTGCTTTCTACCTGGGGCGGGGGGTTGAAATTGTTGCGTCCGACTTTCATTACGTGGCTGACTTTACTCCACATTTGCACGTTGACAGAGAGCCTGGAGTAGAGTTTTTCCCCGGGGCGGGCGAAGAGGCGCATGGCGAATTCGCGCTGGAACATGAGGATGCAGCAGCGGGGTGGGGGTTGGAGGGCGAGGAGCTTGAAGACTAGAGGGGAAGAGATTTGGTAAGGCGTGTTGCTTATGCAGACGTCGAAGCGTGGTAGTTGGGCTTTTATGACATCGCCGAGTCGGATTGTGAGACGTTTTTCTTCGGGGCTGCCTTGGACGCGCTTGGTGAGTTCGGCGGCCATGCGGGGGTCCATTTCTACGGCTGTTACTTGGTTGGCGGCTTTGAGGATTAGCACTGTTAGGTTGCCTGTTCCGGGTCCGACTTCGAGGACGTGGTCGCTTTGCTTTAGGTGGGCTTTTTGGACAATGGCGGTTGCGACGCCTGGGTTCTTGAGCATGTGTTGGCCGAGGTCTTTGTCCATTTTGAAGATGGAGTGCGCGGCTGAGGCTTTGGCCGAGGTTGGGCGGGCGTAGGGGGAGGCTTCGTTGTCGACGGCTTTTGTGCGCTTTTGCCTTGCTTTCGGCATGTTGGGCGGTTGGGTGGTTGAGGTAGCGGAGGCTTTGGTGTAGTCGACTATGAATTTGGTGTGTTTTGAGAGGTCATACAATGTCTGAGAAGTATTGCGACGGGTTTGGGGGTGTAGGTTTGGTGGCTGCGAGTACTGGGCGAGCTTGCGATGCGGCGGCGTGGGTTGTCGGATTTGGGGACGATAATTTTTGGCGTTGCGGACTTATCGCGGGGTTAGGTAAGACAGCTTTGCGCGTCTGCTTCTCATGACGTTGATGCGACATTCGTTGCATCTTCACAATTATCTCCCATTCTCTGCTATCTTCGTATGAGACGGCGTTTCTTGGATTCACTCTCTGGTTGTTGTCCTTCATCGCATCGTCGCTCTTTGGAAACCATTACACGTAGTCATTCCTTCCTGAGATACAACCCATCGTTGCCGACGCGCTCCGTTCCCAGCTCCTCCAACACCTGCAGCCCTTACCAGCATCGCAATTGCTGCCACACAGTAACACGTGTCCCTGAAAATCTAGAGCTACAAGCAAACTCCGGTTTTCGGCCTTTACCTGACCCACAATCGCCAAAAGATGCTATCAGGAGTCGCATCTTGAACGTCTTTCACCTGCTATCAGTCCGCCCCTCTTACCTTCATCGTCGTTACGCACATGTTGGTGCTCCTGCCCTCTATAAAAGAAGCTTCCAGTCCTACACCCTCCGTCGCTCCTTCACTCGACTCCTTGCTACCTCGGTCACCGGCAACAGGCTTCTATTGACGCAAATCATGGCAAAGAACATCTCTAACGCGCCCTCAGACTCGTCGCTTTCCCCTCTTCCTGACAACATCGGGTCAGATACCGAACCTGCTACCGTCACTCAGCCAGCAGCGAATGGCAAGAAGAGAAAGGCTGAGACAACACCGCGCACAAGGAGGACTACAGCACATCACGTCAATGTCGAGGATGCTGTTGAGGGTGCTAGCGAGTCGTCTCGACCCAAACGGCGCGCAACCAAGAAGGTCAAGATCACAGAAGAGGTGGAAGACGAGGTCGTGGCCCAAGAGAGTGGTGACGGCAAGGGCAAGTCGGAGAAAGCCGTTGTGCGACGCAACAAAAAGGCTGCCGTAACAAAGAAGACGGTGACGGAAAGCGAGGTCGATGCCGAGCTTGAAATCAATGGAGATGGACAGGGCAAGATCATGACCAAGGCCTCTGTCAAGAAGACCACAGGAGGCAAGAAGAAGAAGCAGGCCACGGACAAAGACAGCGACCATGGAGACAAGCCAAAACCAAAACCAAAGGCCAAGACCAAGACCAAGCCTGCAAAGAATCTACCACCCCGTGCAGAGCGCACCAAAGACATAAAGCATCGAATCGGCGCCCACGTCAGCATCGCCGGAGGTGAGTCATCATTCTACTCTTGTCCCTAGTGTCTGCGAAGACCTTTACCTAACATGGACTCGACAATCGTCGTTTAGGTGTGCACAATTCCATCGTCAACATGGTATATATTGGGTATGTCTTGCATCTCCACCCTACTAAAATGTCGAGTTACCGCTAACATCCACAGGGCTAACGCCTTCGCCTTGTTCATGAAGAACCAGCGTAAATGGGAGTCTTCTGCCATGGATCCGGAACACGCTGAGTTGTTCATTCAGGGGTGCAAAGACCACAGCATCAACGCTGCGGAGTGCTGCCTGCCCCACGGCTCCTACCTGGTCAACCTTGCTCATCCCGATGCTATTCGGAAGAAGCAGGCTTACGACTCATTCTTCGATGATCTGACACGTTGTCACGCGCTTGGCATTAGACTCTACAACTTCCACCCTGGAAATGCCAATGCGACGACTCGCGAGGAGGGCATTCAAATCATCGCCGAGAACCTCAACCAAGCACATGCGGATCCGGCTACGGGTAAGGTCGTCACCATACTTGAGACCATGGCATCTCTCGGTAACACGATTGGTGGTACATTCGCCGACCTCGCTGCCATCATCAACCTCGTCAAGGACAAGAGCCGTGTTGGTGTTTGTCTAGACACTTGTCATGTCTTCGCTGCTGGCTATGATCTACGCTCACCTGAAGCCTACGCCAAGACCATGGAAAAGTTTGACAAGGAAATTGGGCTAGAGTACCTCAAAGCTTTCCATATCAACGATAGCAAGGCCCCGTTGGCGAGCTACCGTGATATGCACGCCCGTATCGGAACTGGATACATAGGGCTTCAAGCATTTCACAACCTCATGAACGACGAGCGGTTCTATGGCCTTCCAATGGTCCTCGAGACGCCCATCGACACCATGGACGAGAATGGCAAGAAGATAGAGGATAAGGGTATTGATGCTCGAGAGATCAAGTTGCTCGAGAGCCTTGTTGGCATGGATAGCAACTCAGATGAGTTCAAGACGCTAAGCATGCGGCTTCAAGATGAAGGCGCAGCCGAGCGCGTACGCGTCGGCGATCAAGTACAGAGAAAGGCCACCAAGGATGCGAAGCCGAAGAAGAAGCGCGCTACCAAGAAGAAGGCGGAGAGTGAGGATGAGGAGGGCATGGAGGAATAAGAAACAACTGACTTGAGCATGTCAATTGGCGCCATCGATAGACGGGTGGCGCATAAGAAACTGCTTTGCCCTGAAGCAACGGTTTCCGGCTCGAGTGGATGCCTTTGCTTGTTTTAGAAAAATTGGAGATGGTAGGATGAGAGCGACAAAAGTGATTTGAACATGCGCTAACTGTGCTGGATCTCGGCGCAGGCCTTTTACACGATACCCCATTTCGTTGTATCCGAGGTATCTTCATGAGCACATGCATTAGATTTTTGCTGCAAGTATCCAAGGAAGAGATCGATATCATGAAGAGCAAAAAGAATAGTCACTTAGTTGTGGCATGCATTTGGTAATGGTACGCAATGTTGTGAAGATGAATTTTGTTATTCTGCTGAGAAAGCTGCTTAGGCATCACTTGGCTTCGCAGCCGGTACATCGGCACGCCTAACTTTACGGTCAAGAATTGCCGATAGTGTTTGCCGAAGATGTGTGCCACTCTCCTGTGTGAGTCGAACTGGACATGGGAAAGCTTACCTCGCATTTGCTGCTGTGTTGTTGGTTGCCCAGTCACTCGGAGGAGGATCGGTGAGCATACATCCGGCCGCGGTAAAAGTACGGCACTCTAACTAGACCTCCTCCCCGGCTCGGCTGTAGTAAGATTGACGCTGGGTAGTTGCAGCCGAAGCCTTGTCAGTAGTGGAGTTGGAGATGGTTCTTAGTCCTCCCTACCAATATTCCATCAGTATCTCAACAGCCCTGGGTATCATCAGAATCGACGTATGGACGTTACACGCCTCCCCACGGCCTAGCCCATGACGCACGCAGGCTCAGGTTGTGGCACACGAAGCAGTCTTGTCCGGTGAGCAACACCGTCACGGTTCCAAGTGTTGAGTGACTCATCCAGTTCATTGTAGAATCAACTGTTACTACGCGCGCTGGAAGAAATGACAATATTGAACGGTGAGGCAGCTACACGAGCGTCGCTTGCAGTCCGTATTGCATGTGGTAGATTGACGTGGAGAAGGAACAGTAAGCAGAGTGAAAGCCACAGTATCAACCGAGTGGTGACAAAAGAAGAGATAGTGATGCTTCTAAGAGGTTTCGAAGCGTCTCGCGTCGAGTGCACTTGGATTCTAGTGGCTTGGCGACCCCCTGTCGCTGCTGCGGTCTGCCTACCCATCTCTTCTCTACACGCGGTCTGACGACATGAGCAACACATTCGGCGAGCAGAACTGCGACCACTTAGAGGAAACTCACCACCCTGTTCCTCCCTCTCCATAGCTTGGGCTCATATACCGCTTGGCCAATCATCTGCATCCCGTGTCCAATCTAGCCTGATCAGGTTTTATGCCGCGAACACGTGGGTCGACGAGCAGCTTCTTCAGGTAAACGGCCACCGCCAGTCCAGAGTGTCGACGCCAACCCTGTGGGCCCAAGCCTTGCCTGCAGCCACGGTAGTGGAACTTCTCCGAGAAGCCTGACGGAGGCAAGCAGCCTGCACACACAGCATCGTTTCAACAGCCACATGGCCACCGATGTGCGTTAACAGCGAACGCTCCAGCTTTCAGCTCCTCATAGTCTTGTTGATTTCCACGTCTAAGATCTCACGTCGTTCATTTTGCCTGCCGGGATTCTGCAACAAGTGCATTATTGTAGAAGCATGGTCGGTGTTCCGAAAAGCACTGGGTGCCTCATCTGCCGCAAAAGGAAGATTAGTAAGTAAATCTTGTCCGTCTTCCTTTGCGGATATCGCCTGACTAAGGACAGAGTGCGGTAAGGCTAGCTGCACAAGACTGGCGCGACTCAAACCTTCTGACTAGTGACTATCAAGACGAGACTTGGCCGGCCTGCTCAAATTGCCAGAAAAATGGAAAGCTTTGTCCAGGACCTCCCGCGCGACACACATTCAGAGACCTCGGACCTAGGCTGAATGGCGGCACCACAAACTCTACTGTGGAAGAGACCACCGCACCGCCAGGTAAGTCGGCTTCAGCTGAAAACGACTGTGATACTCACCTGACCACAGGTCAACAAGATGGACACTTGACGCAACTGAATGAGAAGTTTGCCGAAAATGGCTCCGTCACCCATAAATTCAGAATCTCAAATAAGAGCTCTACGCCTCGAAAAAAGGCTTCACGGTCGAGTTCAATCAGTCCAAGTCCACCTAAATCGCCCTTCCTGAGACAGCCGTCGCCATCGCAGCATCAGCAACTCGCGCGCGCCCTGATCGCAGCCACCACAACAGGCAGTATTGGGCATCGCATGTCTGTGTTTGGTCCGTTCATCCAAGAAGTACCTGCTAGAATTGGGCACAACGCGGCCCTCGATGCGTCAGTAGCCGTACTCGTAAACGTCCACACCTCGCTGGTCTTCAACAAGACTGCAGACGAGATCGTATCCCCAGAACTCTATATCCGGGCCATCAAAACGCTGCAGTCATGTCTCGAGCATCCACAATTAGGCATGTCTCCGAACACACTCTGCGCATCGGTACTTCTTGGTTTGGTTGAAGTAAGTTTGGCCTGGTCTATCTCCTGTGACAGCACTTACATGAGTAGGCCTTTGCAGGTCCAAGAACAGGCAATCGATACTTAACGCACGTAGGCGGTGCAGGACGATTGATGGAACTACAAGGACCCTCTAGATACAGGGACACTTTCACGAAAGAGATGCTACGCTTCAATAGAGGTGGAATAGTAAGTCAACACCGTTACGATGACGTAATCGAGTTCATTGACTCGGACGTACATGACAATTCTTACTCAAGACTAACACATCGACAGATCATTACATGTATATATGAGCGCAAACCATGCTTTCTCCTATCTCCTGGCTGGCGAGAGATCGCTTTCGACAAGACTGGGCTTGGTTTCGATGATTGCCTAAACACAGATTTGATGCAGTACATGGCCGAGTTGCCGGGTATCTTCAATGCTCTAAAGGAACTAGACGATCGCTATGCTTTCCAACCTTCGCATAATGCGAGCTTCGAATTCGGCTCCGACGGCGAACTGTGCGAATCAATTTCTGACACGCCCCCATCACTCGACTTTTCCATTGATTCTTTCGAAGACGTGGACTTCCTTGAAGACCTGCGGCCCATCAAAACTTCCTACCCAGTTAACGCAAGTCCATACACACACCCTTACGAACCTGCACGGATGGCACTCTTGTACAAGGTATATAACCTCAAAGACGCCGTCCGCCGCTTAGGTCAGCATATGAATGCGAAGCTCACCAACGGCGTCACCATTTCCGAAACAGCAGCTAGAGAAAAGAACAGTCCCATACAAACAACCTATCACTTCAACAACTGGCGCGATATGACTGCCTACAACTGCTTCTGGTCTGTCGTCATCTTGACAAACAAAGTCCTGATGCGACTCCTGCCACCCTTTGATCAAGTGCGCTATGACTTGCAAGCCGAGTGCCGGTCAGTCGCAATTGAGATCTGCAAGACATGGGAGGATGCATGGGCCAGCAGACCGATTGGCGCATTCCATACCGGCTTGAGCTTTGTCGTTGCCTACGAATACTGCACACCGGAAGTCCAGGCATGGATACTCGCGGGGCTGAACTCTCTTCTAGACTATCATCAAGTCGATGCGTTTCGTTGGTCGGACGACGTCATCACAAACATGTCGTCCAAACTTGCCGGTGAAGGACCTGATATTGCCTTCTCGAACGTTAGGGTCTCGGATGATGCGCAATGAACGATGTTTCCATCAAGCCCTTTTTTTATTACATTTAGGCAATCGAATGGCTTTCCACTGTTTCAGGCGCAGCCAGAAGAGATCGAGATGCCGCCTCGCCTGACCGCGGCCAGTCAGAGCTCGGGCGTATTTGCATCTTACTTGCATGCGGCTACCAAATATCCGACATCAGCCCTATGGCTCGCACCTTGTGGTCCAAGCCCCCTTACTTACTTTCGGCGTCTTACATATCAACTCGGTTATGTTGCCGAGGCATCTTGGACCATACTACAGAGCGGGGTGACGGCCTGCAACCTGGTTTCACACAATCAATGCACAATCGATGCAAGATCGAACAATAAAGGAATCGAAGTTGGTTGGGATACAGAAACACTAAGCTTTTATTCTCGTTCTTTTTTTCTTTTTTCTTTCAAGTCGCATCTATGCATGCTCATGAGACCATCACGTCTGATGCTCACATAAATCAGAGCAGTAAATCAAAGTACCGTTTTCTTCAAAACCACAGCATGCAAAAAAAAAACCAAAGCCAATTCGAAAACACTACCAGAACTACAATAGAAGAAGCAAAAAAAAACGCGAGAGAAGAACCAAAGCCATTCATTGCTGACGTCTGCGCCACGCACACTAACTGCTGCAGCAGTAGCAGCTCAGCCTCTAGCTTTCCCCCCAACTCGACTGACCCAACTAAACCCTAGGTCTGAATACCACACTTCTTCTTGCACTCTGCACTCCCGATAATAGCCCCCGTCCCCACGGCAGGAATCCTCTGGCCCAGATTCTCCGTATCGAGCGACGCATCGCCGAACCCAGCACTGATGACATCGTGCGGGACGGTCCAGAGGCTAGGCAGGATATTAAGGGTACCGCTGTCATCGCTGTTGAGCGCGCTGAGGAGGAGCGCAGGTTCGCAATCTATGTGTGTGCGTATGGTGTCAGTGACCAAGAACCGCGTTTCCCGTAAAGGGAGGGGGAAAAGAGGCAACGAGATTGTATACACACCGTTATTCTGCATGGTATGCAGGCTTCCCTGCGGGAAGACAGTAACACGCATGGGGATCAAATCCACCTTTCGCGTCTTCACCCCGTTCTCGCCAATCATGTAGCTCGTCGTATTACCTGTGATTGCGGTGACTAGATTGGTGGCCCGGGGGTGGAGATGCGGTGGCAGCATGCCGCATGGAGCTAGCTTGAGCAGGGCGATGCTGGAGCCCATGCCCGTGAGGGCGGGGAAACTGGCGGCGTCGGCGTTGATGACAGCGCCCGTGGGCGAGTCGTAGTTGGCGTGCGAGTCGAAGTCGTAGTACCAGTCTGTGTCGGCGGGGAGGAGGACCTGGCGGTCGAAGTTTGTGGCGGCCATGCGGAGGGCGGCGTTTAGCGAGGGGTTGGCGGTGCGGGATTTGGGGGGTTCGGCCGCGGCGGCGGTGATTAGGGTGGAGAGGAGGGAGGTGAGGAGGAGGGTGGTGGCGGTGATCATGGTGGTGGTGGTGCTGGAGATGGGAATGTGTGTTGATGGGAGGGGAGGCAGGGGCTCGTAAGTGTTGATGGTTGGGATGTCGAGGTGTTGAGATGATGGGTATATGCTTTTATATATATACCAACAACTGGGCAACAGGACGTGGTGTTGGCAAGTGGGGATAAGATAGATGTGAAAGGCAATCGATGCTATCTGCAAGGGTAGAGAAGGGGAATAAGGCGTGTTGAATTTGGGGTTGAGTTGAAATGGAGGGGGCAAAGAGTAGTAAGCAAGTGAAGTTTTTTAAACGATTTCGATGCCCTCTATCCAAGTCGCGCATGCGGACTTATATAGATCTGGGGCCGCATGCAAGGCTGGCGCTCGGATTTAGTGGAGAAGGAGAAGGGCAAGGGGCGTGTTGGAGAGAATGGGCTGCTGACCGCTCTGTCTTGCTCATCGTCGTAGGCTCTCAAGCCACTGTTACTCTTGCCCGGTCGAGGCGTCGCTAGGAGGGTTGACCGGTCATTGGAGCGTTCCTGACTATAGAGCGCCATTACCACCCAGCTTGTGTCGTGACCACATACCTCAATATCCTCTTCAGCGAAAAAATTTGTTGGCTGATTGCACTGTTGCTTCCCACGGATTTGAGCTGGTGATTCAGGCATTCTATGCATCGTGAAGATAATGTGAGAAGCGGTCCGACCCCCGGGTGGTTGCTGATTCTGTAAGGTACCTAGGTACCTAGATACTTCTTACTTGCCTGCAAACCCGGTTTGCGGATCGATGCTCGAGATTCACACCATGTGTGCGGCCGCATTGGACCAGGAACCGGGGTCAACTTAGCGTGTGGCCTGAATCGACTAGAAGCACATGTGATGGATTGATATGCTGAGAAGTTCAACTGTCACTGATGAGTTTCAGTGTTTGTGCAAACTTACTTGTAACGAGATGTGGTCGTAAGTGTGTGATTGAGGAAGCTTCATTACCTGCTCTCCGCTGATACGAGCTCTACTTGGAAAGAAACTCCGATTTGGTGTAACAAAATAAAAGCCTGTGAACGTTTCTTTCCGGGCCGTAGAAATGCTGTTGGGAATTAGTGGGTCCAGGGTGGTGACTGCATATCGATTGATGGTCGTAGACCTTGTGCTGCCCCACAGGCGTTCAAGCTATCATTAAGCGGCAAAACGGCATCGATAATCTGACAGGCGCCTTACGTCGTTGCGTCGGGCGCCCCCTGGGTACAGCCTAACTAAAAGCGCCACAGTTCTACCGAACGAGGCGGAGCTTAGTCAAGCGTGGTGGTGGAAGAACGTTGATATTTTCAGTGACACTGTCGCACTAGAAGATTGCGACATTGGTCGCTCAAACACGGAGTGTTAACCAACAGCGATATAGATTTGCGTGCAATTGTCGACGAAGCGCAAGGCGCCAGTCACGCTGTAGCCCTGTTGCATTAGTTTTGCCGTTTTGGACGGCTGTGCTTTAGTGTTATAGGATTGGTTGGCCGAGCGAAAGCAGGAGAAAAAGATGTCCGCACAGTCGCGCAGTATTTTTGTGTATTTTGCTACACACCTTTGGGTGCATTAGAGCGATGACCTACCCTGAAGAGAGATGTTTCTGCACGATCCCAGCCGCAAAGGTGCTTTCTCCAGATTAGCATCGATCGCGGAGCAAGCGCAACGAAGACCCATCTCTGGATTGATCGTGACACGGAACAATTTGGCCTTTGTAGATCTAGCTCAGTGTCTCATGTAGATGGCTTGTAGAATCGGAAACCGGATTATGGTACTTTTTGTAGATGACCGAGACCGTGAACAGGTCAAGAAATTGTACACCATCTTTGGCGCCCCGAGCATCTCCAGGTCTTTCGAAGTGATGAGTCTTTGGTATTTGCTTTTGGGTTCCATGTTCACGAACCCAGATCGTCCCTCATTGGCCATTCCAATTGCGCAAGAAGAGCCACACTGATGGCAACCACCTGTCACTGGCTTTCAGCAGTGCCATCGTGATTATTCGTATCCGCACGCATGAGATAGGACATAATGCCCCAAATACCTCTCATTGCTTCGATGCGATCATCGACGTTGAACAAGTCAAACCATCTCGTTCTTTGCAGCTTTGGCGAAAACCAGGTAGGATCTGACGGCGCCTCGTTAGGGAGTGTACCTTCGGTAATGTATTCAAGATAGGCCGGATGTATGTGTAGTTCTAACAGGCTGATGTGGTGATTCAATGACGAAACCATGAAGACCTAGAATGTCGGATCAGCGGATTGAGCTTCCTAGAGCTGTTGTGCAGAGCCCTACATCGTCCCACTCAACACTTTTGTCTTTACCAATGGCCTTGTAGGTAACTTTGGGATCCCATAGAGGGTTCCCAGGTCGCAGCGTTTTCCAGATCTCTGCTGGTGATGGCCTGCGACGAGCTTTGGACCCGTCACGATTTCTTTCAGTAGGCTTCTCTTCAGGTTTAGAGGCTGAATCTTTGGAAAGTACCTCGGCGGCTCCGATAGTCTTGCCAACCTCGCCCCCGGGTCCTCCACCCCAGCGCTCCCTTGTTGTCCACCATCTACCCTCACCACTTCTGCGCTCCGATTTTCCTTCTCTAGCTCTCTCCTGCGCTAGCAACAGCAGTCCACCTAACTCACGGACGGAATCAAGAGTGGACTGCTTCTTCAAATTCCCTGTCAATCCAAAGCCGGTGTCTGCCCTGCACTGTATACCCAATATTGGACCTTCCATATAGCCATGTCTGGCCTTGGCCCTGTCCTTGGGTGCTTGCCAAGCGACGGAGCTCATACGAACAGGGAATCGAATGTGCTCGATTGTGAGGACAGGAGGGCGGCGGTGTGGTGAGAGAGTCACACCAAATGCCCATGCAATCGGTTCCAAGAAGCTACGCACGCAGTCTATGCGGTACTGATCAGGCATCTCGACGCCATTCCCGATACGATATCCTCGGTAAGACCCATTCGAGAGATCAACCTTGTTGCTCTGAGACTCCATGTTTGCAGCCCATGGGGTCTTAGGCGGTGCAGCCCGAGCTGGAAGTACACGATTTGGAGAAGTTGATGACACTGTTGCACTCACTGATGCGTTGCTGGAGCCATTAGTTCTATGGGCCTCGGCTGGTCGTTTTTCGCTTTCAGCATCTTCTACCTTGGCCTTCTTGCGAGGCTCCTCTTCTTCAGGCGTACGAGACCCTAGCCTCGCTGTCGACACCCGATTTGAATCTGTTTCACGTTTTGTTTCCCGACTCTCTGCATCTGTAGACTCTTGCAGAGAGTCTGAGGCTGCGATTTCTCCACTACTGTCGCTAGCTTCTTGGACTGGTGGAAGATATTCGTCTAGAGATGTGTCCCAGTAATAAGCTAGACTGTCAAGACCCTCCCAAAATTTTCGAAAGTGCGCTAACCGAAGCGAGGCTTGACTTGCACTACTCTTACGCGTGAGTGTCGAGTAGGCATCGGCATTCTTGAAGAGGAGTTCTCTCGCCCGGACATAGAACTCCCTCTGATCTGGCAACCTTCTGCCATTACTCAAAAGCGTGGCCGGAGATCTTGGATTAGGCACGGCTTCTTGCTCTCCAGGCGATTCTACCCAGGAGCTTGGAGGTAAGAACGACTCTGCGTTGTTTGACAAGGATGATAGTAGTGTTTCTAGGCCACATGGAGGCTGAAACGTGACATTCAGCAAGGCTAAGGTGTCTTCACTGACGTCGGCCGGCTTCTTTAGTTGTAAGAAGTGCCCTGAGATGCTGGCTCCTGGCTGGGTCCAGGAAGCTGGCAGCGTGTTTACTGACGGCTCGGGCGGCTCAAGGGAAGGGAACTTGACAGGTGTCGGTTTCGAAGGTGGCGACCTCTGTTTCTGTGTATCATGTTGCCCCGCAAGAAGGTTGCCTGTGAAGGAAATGTCCTATATCAGCAACAATTTTGGACGTGCGGCGCACGTCTCAGACGAAACATGTGTGGCATATACATCCACATGACAGACAGAAGCATCCAAGTAGCATCCGCAACAAGCAGCTCAACACTAGAACAAAGTAAACAAATACGCGAAAGTGAAAAACCACCTCGAATGCCATAATGAACGCCGTCTGGTATGCTGTTGCTGACACGGGCTCCATTCGGAGTGGGCAGATGCGACCCCTGTATGCGACGACAAGATGGCCATGATGAACCAAGTGAGAATCAACGAGCAAGGCACTTACCACTGAAGCTGAACATGGCCACAGGATCGTGGTACGAGAGCCGTGATTCTTAGGGACGTGTTGGAATCGGCGATGGGACGTCGAGGTCGAGCGAGGCCAGCGGATCTTCAAACTGGACGTGCGCGCCCGGCGCAACAACGTCTCCACACGCACCAGCGACTCTCCCCCAAAGCTTTCCGCAAGCATACCATGTTGGCGCATGGCATCCAGTTCCAGAGAAACCAGAAATGAGGATTGTGAGAGTTCCTCTCTGCAAGTCACGCACAGCGTGACAGCCGAGCATCCAAGCGCTTGTTCGTGCGCTGTCCCGAAGACGACTGTCCAGTGTTGTCACTGGCACTCAACGAGTCGTAGAATGACTCGGACGACGCTTCCAGGAGACACTGAAGGTGCGAGAGGTCGAATAGAAGTATTTTGCATCTTCGAGATGCTTTTGGTGTTCAATCACGTGCTCACAGGAGTCCCGTTTGCCAGTTGTCCCAACACCAGCAGAAGCCTCCAACGCCACAACTCCTTTTCAATCCCATCGCGCATCATCACATATGTCATCGCGTCCGCAAGAATGGTTGCTAGAATGCTTTGTCGGGCGGCACGGCAGTCGGCTGAGACGACCATGCCGCTGCCGCTCAACTCTGCGAGGCTCAGTGCGCTTCATGTGCATTGTTCGAAGCGCAATGTGAAGCCGCCCGCGTTTCAGACGGATGCAAGCGCACTATACTGTGCCAACGGTTGACTATCACCCGGCCGTTCTTCGAACGCCTGCTAGCATCTCTCTTCGTTTATCTTTCATTCAGCCTCACGTAGCGGTAAACTCCAACCTCCCAAGTTAATATGCACAAAGCGTCCGCGGCCCTTTGTATCCCTTCTCTTCGTCTCTCTTTCTGAGCCTTTCATTGGCGTTTCTTTCCATGAGCTATTGCTCGCATGGCCACCCCTCAAGAGTCGATTACAAGCGTAAACGGGAGACGATGTACTCGTTCTCGAGCCCGAACGGCTCTCACAACTACCCAAACTACAAAGGCTCCACCAGTTGCTCCTCCCCAAGTCACTACAGCCACATCTGCACAGGAGGCACCGCAAATACAGACCATCACCGCCCAGGCGCCTCCTCCTCCGCCTCCTCTGCCGCCGCCGCCGCCACCTCCCTCTTCGACGACGCCCGGCTCAACAACTACGCCAGCCGAACAGTCAGCACAGCAACCGACTGCAGTGCCCACACCATCTACAACAGAAGCAGCAGCAACATCCGCGATAGGTACGATTAGCACGGCCCCTACATCTTCAGAGCGGGTAACACCGCTGGCTCTCGCAACCTCAGACCGTGCAACGGCAGAAACTCAAGCACCGTCAGAATTGTCTTCTCCGGTCGCTGTGGTTACTCTGTCTCTGCCTTCGCAAGTTGCTGCCGTGTCTTCAGTTGTGCCTCTGAACCCCGTATCAACAAGTTCTGACACAGAACAAATAGCTGTTCCAACGTCACTCGTTGTATCTTCGCGCACACCGGTCCGCGTCACTGCTCCAGCTGTATCCGCCGGTCCTACCCTGGACACAAGCCTCCAGCTGCCTATCGAAACCGATACGAGGGCACAGCCTTCCATTGTGACAGATTCACCTGCTCTCGCACGGCCACAACCGACCACTTCAATAGCAGATTCTATACCAACTGGGGGGTCCGCCGGTATAATTGCACCGGAGGGATCCTCTGGCGGCGACGACTCCCCACTGACGTTTGCCAATAGTGGAAATATAGGGGGCATAATTGGAGGTGTCTTTGGTGGAGTTGTTGCATTGGCTTTGATTAGCGTACTGCTCTTCTTCTGTCTGCGGAAACGGAAGTCACGATCGGCACGATGGAGTGAAAAGAAAGAGGCAGGCCCAAGCTTCCTGTCCAAGTTGAAGACAATACCTAGCGGATTGGGAGTATTCGCTGCCAGGATAAAAGGAAACAAAGCTGGTCCGATGAGCAATCCTTACCAACGTCATGCTGCACAAGCTAGCGTTGGTTCGGTGTTCTCGAGAGACTCCCTTGGTAGAGGTCGATCGTCCAGCGAGCCACAAGGTTTCTTCGGAGTTAAGCGTGCGGGTTCCAACAGTAGTAGATCGAGCAAGAAGAGCGAAAGGAATCTGCTTCGCAAGAAACCAAGCAGCATATCGTCAAATTACCGGTTCCCTGGAATTGTCGAAGACACAGGCTCACCAAATCCATTTGCTGACCCAGGCCCGCAAAGTACGCTGTTGCTACTCAATCCTGATCCATGGAGCGCACCTGTAACGCCGCAATTTCCTGCAGCAACTGCAGACACGGCACCAAGAGATCCATTCGCGTCTACCTCGGATCCGCCTGGAGCTGCACCAGCATGGGCCCAAGCAACGATTCATCATCATCAACGTACTATGAGTTCAATATCTGCACTAAGCTCTCATCCTCCCTCGTCATTCTACACAGCGGAAAACCCGTTCCGAGATCCATCTTATGCACCGCCTGTTCCCACCCAAGCTGTTTTGCCGAGCCATACCCGCCATTCATCGACGGCATTACCAGGCTTTAATGCGCTGTCGACCGTGGATGCAACTTCGAACTTCGCCTCGCGTGAATCTGATATCTTCTTCGGAGAGCCAGGACCGAGCAGACCGGCCACCAACTTCTTTACCCCAATGCCAACTGGTCGAACAGTCCGACAGTCGGACCCTTTCGACCTTGATCGACCAGAAGTTCTCGGCTTTGGAAGTATATTCAACCGCAAAGACGTTAACGGAAATATTACCCGACAACCTACACGAAGCAAACGAACAAGCAGCGTCGGCAACTGGGGCAAAGCGGCAACAGACGTCAATAACTATGGCTTGTTTCCCAGAGACAGTACAAAACAGCCAGCATGGGGATCAAGCGGCAGGAGGTGACGATGACGACACATGACGTCGCAACAAGGGAGTTCATCGCGCAAGTTGTTGCTACAGAGCGCACAAGACGCGAGCAGACTTGATGAAGAAAACATGGACAGTGTCCTACAATATTTTCTCTCGATGGCAGGAAGTATTCCGCGGGATCCATCATATTTCTTTCCTCTCACTTTAAACAAATACTCAGTGAACGAACATGTCCCTTTTTTTGTAATATATATCCCTACAAATTTCTTGTAGCGTTTTACCGAAGCGTAGAATATACCCTAATGAATACCAGTTCGTATACCAACATCGGTATCTTGGTCAAGTCCTAGACCATTGGCATTGCATTGGCTGACGTTTTGTATCATTATATCGTACGATAAGGGAAACGTGTGGCGTTGTGCCAAGATGAATCCATCGCTTCAGCCTGAGGCGCGGAAGTGACGCTAGTTGTGCAGTCTAAGACAGTGGTTAGTGACAGAAGTCTACTAAAACAGGCAAAGAGCTTAGGCCGCGAACGAATGGTTTCGTATCATGCCACTCAGACCCGGTAAGGCATGTTAACACGGAATGACTCTACATTGGATGATTACTACGTGTTGATGTGAAAGGGCAGGCTGAAGACCTGACGACGCAACCTCACCCGTAACTCCGCTTTAACGTCTCTCCATGACAACACACCTCTCCAACTCCCCACATAGCGATACGTTGTGTTCCCGGCTATCGTGATATGTAGCTGCTTTTGTCCCTTCTTGCAAGCCTTCACTGTGGTATGTAACTGCTGGCTGGACATCTACCGAGGAGGGAATGGCGTGAGATGTCTGAATTGGCAAAGACATTCCAGGACGCTGTATTCACGGTGCAATCACTTAGCATACATGTTTCGTGGATAGAATCCTTGTGTCCTTCCACGACTAGAAAAATTAAAGAAAGATTGGCAGCAGGGATCAGCACTCACGAGGCTGTTTTGGAAACTCTGGGGATAGGCAGAATAAAGGAACGGAATAGGGTTGATTTCATAAATGGGTACTTGGCCAGCTATTAACATTAAAATCGTTGTGTACTACTTGGAATTCCGCCCGAGGTCTTCAAGTGATGAGGCAGAAATTCCGACAAATGCCAAGACAACGAAGGAATGGAATGTGCACAATACGTTTCCTCCCCAGTTTACGAAACCCATTATTTCATAATTATCATGTCTGCATCGCCTCTGCATCAATTGCCGTTCACGCTACTCCGTTTTCTCCTCGAGCGTAACATGTGACACGATCGTGGAGAAGTTGGCGGATGGCAATGCCAGGTTGTATACGGTCTCGTGGCTGGCTGTGTAGTTGTAGCCAGGGCTGCGATGTCAAGTCAGCATTACATTCCTTGGTGGCAGATGCAACGGAGAAGGAATAACTCACCCGTCCTTGTCCGGTTTGTACAAGAAGCTAATTATAATCTCCTTGGGTGAGGAACCCTTCTCCCTCTGCGAAAACTTAGCCGCAAAAGTGTTGTCGCCCTCCAGTGTCCAGCACGGCATGAATGTCGAAGGAACCGTAAATCTGTTTTCGTATCCCTGTTCATCGCCAAAGCAGTACCCTTTCCCACGAGGGATTATTACATTACCGCCCACGACAACATCCGGTACGGTAACATTGAAGTCGTAATGGCAGCCGCGGTGGTAGCAACTAGCTTCCCAATCCTCAACTTGCCAGTGCCAGTTTTGGGGAACTAGGAGCAAGATGTCGACACCGGGGAGTGGGGTAACTGGTACCAGAGCAGCGGCTAGAGCCAAGGCAACCATTGTGAAGTTTGAGGCTTTGGTGGTTTGTATGTAAAGAGTTGGAATGTATAGGGAGATATCGGCGAGTGTGCTGAATGTTGCGTGTGTAGAGAGAAGTAGAAAATAGAGACTGAAGACGAGTTACCTTATATATACACAATAATTGCGTACTTGTGCCAGTACGCAACGACACGGTTGGACGATACATAGTCGTGCCGATTAATTAAAAACGCCAATACAGTAAATCGCCGTGGGGTGCGAGAAGGTTCCCTAAATACGGGAAGTGCACGTTATAAACAGGCCGAGACCGCCGGCCGAGCCAGCCATTCGCAGCAAGGCCGTGAAGATGGGGCTGACCTAAGTCCTAACTAAGTGTCCAGCACCACGGCCCAAACCCTGCTATATTTAGATTCGAACGTCTTTGCCTCTCCCACGATGCAAACAGTGACCAGTCTCACCACCTTCCGGCGGAATTGAGCCGATCTTACATACATGTACGGTACTACGCAGTAGCCCAGCCAACTAGCCATCTACGAGAGTTACACCGCCATTCATTCAGCGGAGACGATACAGGAGCTCTCATATTTCCCACAAAGCTGGTATTGAGAAACGTCACTTTGGGGGACCAAGCAAGCATCACTTTGGTTCTGTTCTCTCTCTCTCTCTCTCTCTCCCGCTCTTTCAGTGGCCACCCAGCCGGAGGATTCGGAAGCCGAAAGTCAAAAATACGACATCTATGACTATTTTCTCACCTGACCAGCGCTGCTCTATACTTGGGTCTATGACGATGTAAAGACCGCTCACTTCGCAGCACTTGCCAGAGGAAAGGACCGGGAATCGCAGCACATTGCGATCGTGGTTTTGGGTTCAATTTGGGAGAGAAGAGAGAGAGAAAGCGGCACACCCGCTGTCATCGCACACCGCGTGGGTGAAGCTTTCCAATCAGTTTTCAGTCTCGCAAAGAAGAAATGTGACATTGTAGAAGCGATTCGGTAAGCGTATTTAGAAAGCGTTTTTTTGTTGTGTTCCTATTAAAAGATACTTAGCACGGACTGAGCTAGGACCAGCAGACGTGACATGAAGAAGGGCCGTACACATCTTCGCTTTGGTACACCTGCCTCTTTGCATGGTGAAAGTAGAGGAAGAAAGGAGAGAGAGGAGTGTCTGTTTGCATATGGGTACAAGCTTAGACTAAAGACGTGGCATATAATGTCGACATACCAAAAGCTCAAGGTTCGGAAGTATAGGATCAAGCAAAAAATGAAGGAGAGTGTTCAGTATGTCAGACCTTATAACAGAGCTTGTTCACCCCCACCCCCTCCAGACCTATCTCGGTACATCTAATCCCCTCCCCCGAAACGCCCTGTCCGCCCGTCTTTCCCGTCCAACACGCTCATCCCCACTCCCCCCCTTCTCCTCAACCATAATCCCCCCACCATCACTACTCGCCGCACTCCCCCTCCGCCGCTGAGGACTCAAACTGCCCATCCTCTCTCCCCTTGCACCCCTCTGCATCCGACTAGCAGCGGTAGGCTCCGCATCCGCAGGCGTCGCAACCCTCGCCAACTCCGCCACAGCGCCCCGCTCCTTGTTCTCGAAATGCTGGCTAAAAGACTGGACCTCGCTCCTGACCGAACTCGTATTACTCGGCCGTTCACCAGAGTCCGGTTTCCCGGGTGACGATGGTGAAGACTGCTGCTGGGGAAGCGGCATAACAGCTAACTCACCCAACCACCTCCTAACCAACGCCCTCCGGAGCCGGCCCACAACCCCAAAATCCTCTCCACCGTCTACAGTCTTCCCAAGCTTGACTTTGTCCGCGCTAAACCACCGTGTGATAAGCCGCCATTTAACGCCTGCCCACCATCCCACGGGTATTACATCATCTCTAGGACCACGTCTACTCCATAGCGACGGCTGTGCAGTAGCAAGTTCATGGTAAAGCGCTTCATAGACACCTCTGCGCATGGGATTCTGACGCTGAGACGTCAAGTTATGTTTGACAGCGTACCAGAGGATGAGAACGACGGCGAGGACAGGAACGGAAACAATGAACCACCATTCCAGCGGCGGGTTTTCAGAAAACGTGGATACGTTCATGCCGAAGAAACCGACGGTGAAGGTTAGGGGGAGGAAACTAGTCATAGTTGTTAGTAGTTCATTGAACCAAAAATAAAATAAAATAAGGGGGCTTTTGCAAGATAGAGCTGGGAGTTACGAACATGAATGTTATCCAACTCAATCGCCACATACTCAAGCCCAATTGCAGCGAGTGTCTAGCATCTCTGATACCCACACTCTTATACATGAGGTCTGAAAGAGCGGTCGTGGGTAGAATAACATCTCTTTCCCATTGCCCAGTCAGCTTATCTAGTTCGTCCGGTACGGAGCCTAACCAGGGCTGGTCTGAAGATTCCTTGGGGTCGGCGCCAGCAAGGTCATGCAGATGCGTGACCATTTCTTTGATGACGTCGACGTGGATGTAGACGAGGCGCTCGATCTTGAGCCATTGCGCGCTGTTTTTCCAGAGCTCAGGGGCGCGGGATTCGTCGGCGGGGTTTTCATAGACTGTAATATGTTTTAGAGATGATTTCTATATACGACCAAATGGTCTTGATTGTTGACTCACTCTTGTCCTCTAGAATCCCAACATGCGTTTCACAAACAGCCAAGAATTTCTGCCAGTTGTAGCTCAACGCCTTGAAAACATCCTGAAGGATGAAGTCCATACACTCCGCCGTCAACGTCTCGTCGTTTTCCTCCATGGGCAGATAAAACGACAAGCGTCTCCAACGGGATTCGAGTTCTTGTCTCGCGCCGACAAGGGTATCTTTGACGGAGCCAGTGACCGAGTTTTCAAACAAGATGATGGTGTTTCCGTTGTCGAGCGAACGAAGCTTGGGGATGTAACGTTCTTGGTGTTCGTTCGCATCTACGTTCCCGTAACTCTTCTTTAGGCGTATATACTCTTCCCATGCTTCCTCATCGTACGGATTCGGTATGTCCGGGTCGACAGCTTGGCCGGCTGTCCCGTCGCTGAGCTGCACATATACGCTTAATCGTTGCACATAGACGTCGTGTCCGTATCGTGGCTGGTCCACCTCGTCGTAGTGGTTGAGCTCCATGATGGATTTGTTATTATTCGGACGTGGAATATGAGTGCCCCTTTCATAGGATTTAAGGTAATCGGCCCCGAAAGCTGCGCGCGAGATGCCGCGCCAGGGATCGCGTTGAGTGCGGAATGTGCGGCCATTGAGCACAGGTTTGCCGCCGCGTTGTTGAGGTTTTTCATAGCTGGCCCAGCGGCCGAAGTTTGTGCCTATTAGATCGTCCGTGGCGTCAATGTTGAATTTGCGTAGTAGGTAGCGCGTTGCCCAGCTTGCGTTTTGGACGTGGATTACACGCAATGCTGCTTGCGCCGAGAGATGCTCTTTGCAGTAAAAACGGCGCAAACTATCAATGTCACAAAACTCCTGTGCCATAATTTTCCGTCTGCCCTGCTTCGAGTGTTCCTTTGCGACATAATCGATAAGTAGCACGCGGCCTTGTAGCCAGCTGTCCTTCGTCCAGGGTTGCCGCCATTCGAGATTCGGACTATGCTTGCGACGATGGCCAAACGGGCCCTTCTGAGGTTCTTGTGGCCGCGGTTCTGCTTGCTCGCGTTCGAGGGAGGGGTGTGTAGACGCCGTAAAGGCTCGTGGGGCTGTCCTGGACGTTAGCTAGGGATCCTTTCAACCAGACATTTGCGACATCTGCCAGCGCAACGCCCAGTCTGGCGACTTCCTGGGACCACTAAGTTCTCCAAGCTACTGCTCACGATCCACGCCAGTCTGGCTCTTCTTTCCCAACGTCTCTTCCCCTCCTTCTCTTCTCTTCCCAGGAAAAAACTCACCGTTGACGCCCTCCAAATCAGGACTCGGCAACGGGCCTGCGCCTGTGGCCGTATCTTCCACCGTAATCGGTGGCGGAGGATCCAACTTGCCCATCTCCACACTCGCCATGCTATACCAAAGGTATGCCCAAGTAGCTGAAGCTTGTCGGAGCTATGTCGAGAGCTAGAATGCGCGGGCATTCAAGCATTACCACCCGTCAAGGATCACCAACGAGGATTTAAAAGTACGACAACCGGGTACGACTAGCAAACAGTCCAGCTTGTGTAATCAGCAAGAGGGGAACACATGGGATGCAATCGCGATGGCCATGTCACGGCGGGCGAGGATGATGGTATATAGCCATGGTGGAGGCCTGACCGGAGCTGTGGGTGCGCCGAGAGAAAGAGGTAATGCGTGGGTGGAGTTGTGGTGGCTGGTCCCCATCATGAGGCTGAGCTGCTAGTCTGGAGTTTCGCGTCGCGTGAACAGTCGCCGCCCGCACTAAGTAAGCTAAGCTGCGGAATCAGCCTTACGAATACGGGTTGACAGGACACTGAATATTTGCGCGGGTACAACTCGACCCTACGAACATTGCAGGTTTTTTTCAGCATAGGTAATTTGCTGGCGAGTCTTTTGTACAGTCCGCGACGGTGGTTTCTGCTAGTGAACGACATCCGTTGTTCGTGGCTCCAGAATGATTAGCCGTGTATCACAGCCCAAGTCTAGGTCAAGATCATCACTAGGCCAGCACACAACAAGACCACATGAACAACAATTAGATCGATTACGCTATTGTCCTTGACGACTTATTATACTCCACATCTGAAAACAGCAAGCTTCGTACAAGTCGAAAACCTTGCCGTACATATCCCAATGTCTATTCCAGAATACAAAAACACTTCAGACTACATCATGGCCTTGAGCAGGCACGGGGCTAATTAGATCTAGTAGTTAGACAGTAACTATAAGTTTTGTACGAACAAGTCGCAGAAAGACTCAGTATATGCAAAAAAAAAAACGACAAGCAGATGATATGGTACGCGTCGTGATGTCGTGTCGGGTTGATGCAGCGCTGATAGAACCAGTACGCCGAGATGGGTATTAGCAAGGAGATACGAAAAAGCCCATGGTGATGGTTTCGCTCAAACGCCGGGAACAAGGGAGAAAGCAGGGGTACTGGGGGGTATCTAATCATTCACATTGGCGATTGCGCCGTGTGATTTCCTCGTCACTAAGAGCAGCTAGCCAGAGACATTTACTGAGGATGTGTGGTTCAACGTTAAAGGTGTATTTAGAGCTGGCTTCGAGCAGGCGGAGTAGGTTCTTGACGATGGTGGCGGCCGTGTGGTGTCGGTCGAAGTTTACGAGTCGTTCGCCATCGACTGGTGGGGCATCGATGAAGGCAGGCTTTTGAGCATTGTAGATGAGGTCACGCGTGTATACGCCTAGTGGTTGTTAGCTTCTGAATGGGCGACTTTCAAGATAACACTCACCGATGAATGGAATACAACCATCATCGACAGTCGCTGTCTCCATTTCAAGCCGCAGGTTGTGGAAGTTCTTCAATGGCTGCACAAGTGCCTCCAACTCTGTCATGACCAGCATTTCGGCTGCGGGAACTAAAGCCCATGTCTTCTTGAGGCTCGACACGTTGTTCGATATCAAGGCTATCGCGATCTGGTACATTGTGGCATAGTTGCGGTATCGTCGCGCATGGCTTGCAATGTGGATGTACTTTGTGATGCATCGCGCACGTTCGTGCATGTCCTCCGTGAGCAGGCATTCGGATACGACCCACTTAACAACAAGGTTAAATCGCGCGATGACGACGTCTACGCCCCTGGCCTCTTCTGTTCGGAGATATTGTACCCAATCGCGGATTTGAGGAGAGGACTGCTTCCAGCGCAACTCGATGAGTTCTTTCCAGTCGATTTCGTCCAATGCGTCCTTTTCGACAATGGTAAATTGCTGAGCAAGGATCTCGGAGTCATAAGCCAAGATGAAGGGCAAATGTGTTGCTCGGGTTGAGGACGCATCCTGCTGGGGACCTTCAAAGTCAGCGGGAGAGTCAGCAAGATGCCCAGGCTGTGTGGGTGGTTGTGGGTTCGCTCGAGAAACGGTTGGGGTGAGACCTGGTGTTAGCAGACCTCTGTCGAACACTATTGAGCTGGGCAAGGCATCGTTCAACCGGTTTCCGGTAAGCGGTGGTGTTAGAGGGTGGCGCAAAGGATGCGTTGGTAGATTGTCGGGGTCCGCCTCGGGTGTTGCTGGTTCGTCATCGAAGAAGCTCCTCACACCGTGACTCGTATGGTCAGACCTTGCTCCATCTGCAGAGCCCATGTCACTAAGATCCTCATCCTCGTCAAGCAAGAATGACTCGCGCGGGTACGAGGTCATTGGCAAAGTCCCGCCAGGCGGTATCCGCTTCATGCTGTCCGTCTCGACGACGTAATCAATAGATGAATCCACGGACGAAGATGTTCCTGGAGCGCGAGCGGACTGGGTTGAATTGCTAGCAAGTTGTACAGATGATGGCTTGGCGGAAGACCTCGAGGTTTCGAGCGTATGCCCTTGCTGAGGGATTGCAATTTCGCTCAAGCCCTGGTCGAGAAGAGGTATCGAAGAATACGAGTCGGTTGACTCACCAACAGACTGAACCGCAGGTACGCGGCGGTTGGAGTTCTCGGCAGACAGGCGATACATGCCTTGTCCGTTCGTTTCTGGAGGAGGCTGTGGACTGTGAAAAACATTGTCGGTTCCGGGACGCTCGTCCTGCTCGACATCTTGCTCATAAGTATCAGGTCGGTTGTTTTGTTCAGAAGTTCCTGTTGGGCGATAGTAATCCATGTCAACAGTAGTCCGTTGGGAGGGGATGCTAGGCGATTTCTTCTCGTACCGCCCCTCCAGCTTCATTAAAGCCGATTCGACACCACCCTCGTCGTCCGTATCGTCAGGGAGAGCGGCAAGCTTTGCTACTTCAGCCTCGAAAGACGGTCTCAGGTTTGGCTGCGAAGAGTGTGTATCTACCAACGAAATGGGCTTCTTTGGAACTTCAGCTTCGACTGGCCCTTCCACAGCACGATGAACGTCTGCCTCCGAACCGATGAAGCGATCAGATCGTAGAATGACCGAGTTAGTAACCGAATGCGTGTGATTAGAAACCGAGCCGGTCGAGTGTGGGCGCTGCACAGTTTCGAGATCATGGACATTGCCTGCAGCGCGGAGGTCACCACCCGGTCGCCTACGAAGCAGACGTGCTGGTCCGCTAGCTTCAGGTGCTGCCTGACGTTCGAGGAAAAAAGGATCGTTGTCTGACGACATAGTTTGAAATGTCGCGATACTCGCAGGTCTTTTGTGTCTGCTGAGTACGCTGTTGTAGGATGCATGTCGACGCAGAGAACCTGCGCACGCCAGAGAGGTCTTGGTAGAGCCCCGGCGTCGGAAAGAATGCATCCTCTCTGGACCCACGGAGACGGATCTCCTTTGTCTTGTCGGAGGCCGCTGGGCTGATATCCGCGAGTTGCGGTGCTCTTTTGGTGCTGGGCGAGGCTCTGGGTCATCATAAAGATCGGAATGGCGTACAAGAGAAGGGGCTTCACTGGCCACGTGTTCGCTAATTGATTCCCCTTGTTGATGGCTATCTAGCTTTGTCGCCATGTTCTCAAGATCGGGGGGTTGAGTATCCAACACGACGGGTAAGGGCGGTGGTCCGGTATCGTCAATGATTACTATCGACTTGCTACCACTGGTAATGGCGCTGTGTATGCGAGGATCGGGTGCCTTGTGCTGCTTGTTCGGGTTTGGTGTACCACGCCTATCGAACTCAAACTCGAATCCACCAAGACCAGGAGGCTCGATACCATGGTGTTCCTGGCTCTCATTCTCAAGTTGCTCTTGGATTGCAGCTTGAAAACTCTCTGCAACCGTAGCAGCTAGGACATCAATACGCACCTGGGGTCTTGGACGAGCAGGTCGTCGTTTATGTACGCCTCCCGATACTGAGACGGTGGACATTGCGCCTGGATTGGAGGCTCGCATGTATGGCGGCTGGCGCTGTTGGCTAACGCCACCTGATTGAGGGCTTGGGTTCGATTGCTGCCGGGTGCTCAGTGCGCGACGTACACTGCCGAAGATCTTCTTCATGCCAGGGGAGGTGGCATGCCCTGGTCTTTGGAACTCATTTGCTTCAGCATCTTCGACCTCTTGTAGGTACTGAGACCGCAAAGGACGTATAGCTTTGACTTCGAAATATGGGGAGCCAGGCTGGAAGAGTCCACCGCGTACTAGAGTGCCAGGCATGTTCATGACGGCGGACATGGCATAATCTGCGGGTGCGTTCTTGGGAATGGATAGCGGGGCTCTACTGTCCCTGAGAGCGTCTGAAAAGCTCCCACTATGCTTGTGACCATGCGATGGGCGGTGGGCGTTCTTGATAGATGCTGGCTGTTGTGGACTGGCCGTCAAGCGAGCGGTGGCTGTGGTGGCTGGGTTGGCAACCGGCACTGGATGTGGATACAAGGGGAGCTCGACAGCCTGATCGTGTTTGCTGAGACCTCGCATGGGTATAGAACAAGACAGAACGTGCATACTCTGCTCACTGGCGGGCGATAGGGGTACTTGGGCGGTCTCGTATTCTTGCGATGGTAGGTAGGGTGAGCTCATTGAGTTTTGAGGTGTGTGTCGTGCTCTCTGCGCCCAGTCCATATGCCGACTAGCAAAGTGATCACTTGGATTTGAGCCGATCGTCTCCTTGGTATCCCGGACGTTGGTTCTTTGAGGGGTAGTGGGAACTGGGGCAACCGGAGGGGGCTCCTCGAATGCTGCTTGTGAGCCATCATGTCCGCCTGGAAGCAGTTCGTCGTCGGCAAAGTTTTGACCAATGACCTCTCCGGTCTCCCAGTATATTGCACACGTCCGCCTCCAGCACTTTTTTAGTTCTCCGACAATCTTCAGGTCACCCCCACCTCCATCTTCTCGGGCGCGGAGATGGTTGTACAGGCTGTTGACAAGGTCACAGAAGTTGGTTCGCAGTGAGTAAAAGGGCATGAAGTCGTCGACAAAGTAGTTCAGGATCCAATGGCGAAGGGCTACGAAGGTGCGCACGCGAACAATGCGCCCGAAGTCGTCTTGGCGGTCGACGGCCCATCGTAGTCGGGAGATGAGGTAAGCGACAAGGTCTCGGGTGCACAGAAAGGCGCGGAAAGTAAGGAAGAAGTCGGACAGGAGTTCGTAATCGAGGAAGCTGGGAGAAGTTATGTGGGCAACCAGTCGTGAAGGGGTAGCTGCGAGAATCTCGCCGTCGGCGTTGAAGCGCACCACAGCACGGTCGTCGGGATTGGCAGTAAGGGCATCGTAGATTCGGGGGCTAATAGGCGTATGCGAGACACGAGCTGTAGAGGGACCGGAGGGGGGCCTGGGTGGGCGGTCCATAGTGGCGCGGAAGCGGTGGGGGACGGGCGAATAGGCGTCTGATGGTGGGCGCGACGACAGGAACGACTGCCGCACCCCTCGCTGTGGGGTCAGGAGCGAGTTCGCAAAGTCTTCGGTGCCTGAGGCCCGGGTGTTGACTGAGCTGCGCAGGTCTGCAGTGCCTCGTGTACTGAAACGCGGAGTGCCCAAGCGGTAATGCGGAATGGGGACCTGCAACTGCGGGAATGCCGACGTGTCTGCCGTCTTGGGTCGCATATGCGGGGGTCTTTCGATGACGACTTTGAAGGTGCCCGGCTCGTGGCTCAGTGTGGTCGTGGCAGTGTGGTCGTCGACAGTGGAGAACGAGTGCGAGCGCGTGTGTGCGTGTGGTCGTCCAGCGGTGGAGTTGGCATGGGGTTGCTGGTGCAAGGCATTGCCGTCGCTCAGGTCCGGCAGCGGTGGTGTAGGTTCCGATTGCGGCGTTCTCGAGCCGTACAGACTCTGCTCCCACTCATTGCTCGTTGGGCGAAGCTTGTCGAGGGTTGCGCTGTCGGGCGGCGTCTGGGGCGGGAAGACGAAGGGATCCGGTTGACGACCTCGCTGGTTGCCAGGACGGGCTACAGGCCTGAAGGGGGGGGTTAGTTCTCTATAGCTTTTTAGAAGTGGGTGTGGTTAGGGTGTGTGGGTAGCATGAGGTAGAGAGTGAGACATGACGTGCTCCTTTGCTCCTGGTGTTGGCTCCTTGCTCCTCGCTCCTCGTATGCTCGTGATGTTTGTTGGGACAGGCTCCGTCCTACCACCACCGCCGCCAACACCGCCAACACCACAGCCATGTCAAAATCATGCGTACCTCAGGTATATGACGCCGTTGTGGACATTTGCAACCGTGTAGCTGCGTCCGGCCGAGGTCGGGGTGCTTGTCGTCGTGTCGATGGTGGCGTTGCTGGTGCCGCGTGCCCTCGTCCTCCTCTTGAGCTGCTCCCTCGAGTCTTTCCCCCTTCGTAGACGGCGCGTATCGTCAGCGCGCCGCTTTGCCGTATCTGCGCCTGCTCCGGGCACAATGTCGCGTTTCTCGGGGGCAGGGGAGCGCGGCGCAGGGAAGCCATACTGTTGCGTTGCCGATAGGGCCATCCTCCCCCATAGTTCAGCGCGCAGCAGTTGGACGAGGTTTGCCGGCGTCAGCGAGTACGTGGACGAAGCATGGCCAGCGACGGCTCGACTGTGCAGACGTCTTAATGACAAGTCAGGACAAGAGGGAAACGGCTAGAGTGGATTGATGCGCAGCCCTGTCACATCCCCCCAGCGGCGCGCCAGACGATGCCATTCACCAGTCAGCGCCCGTGTTGCTTTGGGCTGTGCATTGGCCCAGCTGGCCCCCGGGCTAATCTTCCCTCGCTCCACGCCGTCGCTCCGCCTGCTCTACCTGCTACAGGGAAATCGTTGTCTGGCTACAGCTTTACACAAGCTGACATGCCCTGTCAGCTGTCAGTCTGTCACGCACACGAACCCGCTCTCGTGCGCAGATGCGGACTGCTTTTTCCTGTCCCCCTCCCCCCCCCGTCGTGCGAACTGTCCGCCACTCGCTTCTGATGTTGACCAAAAGTCAGCCGCAGCTCTACCGTCAGCCAAATCCCGGAGCCAGGCAGGCAATAAGCTTCCTGCCCACGTGAAGATCAAGGTTCACCCGTGCCGGTTCAGTCGTCCGTGAGGGTCAACGTTCACGCCCAGTAGCCGCAACGGCCACTCCAGCCCCCTGGCGAAGCACAAGATTGCAAAATCAACAACACATGTAATTAATAATCAACAGACACACGGTCGCTCTTGCTCTGGGATCCTGTGCAAGGGTGCTGCCGTTTCCAGACCAACTCACCTACTATGTACATCTTATGCCGTCATCTGCCACTGCATCGGTGCGTATTCCTCCCTGGCGATCCAGAGCTGCCATTGGTCGCCCTCATCATCTCGCTAAACAAGTGTTTCCTTCCATCGCCCATCCCTTGGCATCCTGAAAACACCGCCTCGGCTCATTTCCGACCGTCCACAACGTCGTGACAGCCCTACCACTACCATGAAACAGGCCTACCCTAATACCAACGGTTGCCGCAATTCAACGCTCACAGTCCGAGCTGACTCACAGAATCATTGCCATTTGCGCAGTAATTCTACAAGCGCAACACCCCGGACGTCTATCAGCCCGCGAGCTACTGCACGACATCAACCATGGTACCACCTGTCAAAACATGCGCCTCGCCTCAACTGCTTGACACCTGTCAGAGCCCACCAACACCCACACACTAATTGTGGCCGCATGCAAACCTGCGCAGACACATCTAGCTCGTGCCGACCCATCCCGAGTAAACCACCCAGAGTACTTGAACGACAAGTACAATAGTGGTGGAGTCGATTGTCAACCGAAGAATTGCCTGATGCACAGCACAACTTCTAGATTGAGCGCGACCTGCAGACGCCCACTTCGTCACAAGTTCGTCTCACGCGTCCGGCCCGAATAGCATCAGAAAAGGGACGAGCCTGCACCAATGACCCTGACAATGTACGATACGTATCCAACGCACGAATGGCATGGTCCATGACATTTCGTGAATAAACAAAAGTATGCTTTTCACATGTTCGCATCTCCAAGAAGTTTCTACTGCCTCATCAAAATGGATACCCCCTTGCCACCTCTTCCTCCCCTTCAACGACCAACCCCGCTTCCACCTGCTCCGCATGCTTCCTGTCTAGATACTCCAACAATACATCTCCATACATCTCTTTCCCCTTGTACCGGCTTATATCCTCGCCCCAAGAGCGAATCGCGCTAGCCAGTCGGCCCGGCACATATGGTTCCTGCGCAATGGACGTGATGGGATGGAAGTAAGTTCGGATCGTGAAAACCACACCACCGGATTTAGGCAATCTAGACGTAGCGTCACCAGCTATCATCAGTGGAAACGGGAAGATGAACAGTAACATACCTCCGTAAACTCTGCCTCTCACTCCTAAACCAATGATGTTCAACCGCCCTATTCCTCTCCGCTGTAAACCATCCTATCCCCCCTTCCTCCGCATCCTCACTCCCTATACTCTCGCTCCACGCTAGTTTATCGTCCACTTGGATAAAGTAGTTGTTCCGTAGGACGGGCGATTGTGGCTGTATCCTACGAAAAAAGCTGGTCATTGGTTTTTCCAGTTTGTCCTTGAACCTAAATGCTGTCAACACACGTATCCCTCCACCCATGCACGCAGCAAGAGAAACAAGGACGGAAAGAAAAGAACTCACCCCGGAACATGCCCACTGCTATGTATACTCGACAACGCCATCCCAAACTTATCCTCCAGCCTCCAAAACCCCGCGAGCAGAATAGCCCCAGCAAGCAGGTAATACTGTCCATCGGGCCTCTCCACCATAACCGCAACATCGTCCTGAATCATCCTAGCACACAACTCCATCGGGTCCCCCCTCACCCCGTTCCTCTCGCACCTGCCCGCGTGGAAAGCCTCGCCCGTCGCCATATTCCTCATCCCAGCATCGGTGCGCTGGAACAGCGTGGGATACCGCTGCGGCAAGTAATCAACCAGTTCCTGCAGCAGCTCCAGCGCTGCGCCCATGGCTTCCGGCGCCGTCTTGATGCATTGCCGTCCGCGCTCTTGTATCCTGGACGCTTTGAGCGAGTGGTAGGAGAGGTATTCATTGTCGAGCTCGAGCCAGTCGTCCCAGGACATGTTGCGGAGTCCCATTGTGATGTTGTATTTTGGTCCGTGGCGGAACGGGCGGTAAGGGAGGGGTTTGGTTGTGGATATGGACCAGTTTGGGTAAGGGGAGGCGGGCGGGCGGGTGAAGGGGTGGGGGTGCCATATTCCGGAAGGACGGTCGGGGGATTTGAAGGGGGTGCGCTTTTCGAGGTGAGGGGTGCTGGGTTGAGGGGTGTGGTGGTGCCGACGGGCGTGGCGTCGACGGGTGAGGGTGATGGCGAGGTATGTAAAGGCTGTGAAGAGGAGGCCGGCGTAGAGCGCGGCTTTTGGCGCTATGTTGGCTTCGGCAAGGAGAGTGTTGAATCGCGTCGCGCTGGTCGTGCAGTGATGTTGTATATCACGTGCGAGACGTCTGGCGTGCTCTTCGAGTTGAGTGACAAGGGTGGACATGGCAGTGATCAGGGATGATCTATTCAAGTAGAGAAGACGAGATGTTGCATATATATCTATGTGACCACAGCTCATGGGGCAACATGCATGGGCAGACAAGTAGATTAGAATACAAAGCGACGCAGCATCCAGTAGATGCGCATGCCATGCGCGACATGCAGTGCAACTTCCTTTTTTTATTGTTTTCACGTATTTACTGGCCGATGCATTCCGGCGATAACGATCCTTGACAGTGTGGGGTAGTCGTGCAGGTGTCGTCAGTAGTGGTTATCTCTCAGTCTAGGCGGGGAAAGCAATACCCCACTCGGTTAGGCTTGATGTCTAACAACGCGCAGCGAACATGGCTGGTCGTAGCCCTCGATAGCAGAGGTTGACTTCCTCACACCCTGTACGCGGGGCGATGAGGAAGTGCGATTGTTGTTGAATGTCTTTGGCTGGTTTGGAGCATGTCGACGTTCAGGAAGAGCAGTTACCTTTGCATTTTATTCTCCTGTACCCGGCAACACCCAATTCACTACACATGGTCCTAGACGACTTGTGCTACCCTGTCTATGCTATACGCCTTTTCGACTTGTGCGTTGCAACAAGCAGTAATTGCCCCATTGGCGGCGGAGCTTGGCCGGGATCACGGGTAGATCTGGAACCCAGAGCATGCGACTGATGGTGTGTGTCTTGCTTGCGTCTAGGAATGGAAGACACTCCAAGGCCTTCCACTGCTCTGTATCGGAAATATAATCGGGTTCAAGAGCTGTTGGTGGAGCCCCAGAAGAGCGGGAGTCGACAAGAAAATCGCACTGCTCAATATCGGTCTATTTAGTCAGATTTAGTGAGACCGAAACATGTAGATCCGGGTTTTGCCTACATATTTGCTAGGGTCTTCCAGGTTCTCGTCGTTCATTCCAGATGGTACGAGCCATGTGCCAGGAAATAGTCCGAGACTGGCGCCGGTCTCGCTGAACTCGCCTGGTAGAAGACCAGAGAACTCGCTCTTGACAAACTTGGCACGAACTCCCTGAGGTAGATTGAACGAAGACGGGAAGCGATACCACTCCTTGCCTAGACACACTGTGTCTCCTGGGTGGGCGACTGTCGGGTCAAACAATGGCTTGTAAACTTTCAGTGGTGCTGAGTATGCAGACATGTGGCCTGGAATGACGTTAACAATAAACGCCAAGGTGTTCGAATCGCTTTCATGGTTGTTGATAGGTAGTGTGAGAGGTGGTCATAACATACCATGGATCCTGAGGATGCCTAGATTCAAGGACAAGAGCACAGGAACACAAACAATGACGAGCTTCACCATTGGAGGTATCTTGCTTACTAAATGTCGTGGATCCATGGAGCCAAAGTTGGCTAGCAAGATGTGTAAGGAGAGGGCTGCGTTCCAGGCTAGCGCTGGATACGCTGGGTACATAAACCGCTCTTCCTTGTGAGGCTGGACTGTGAATATTGCCAACCAGAGGTAGAATGGGCTGACAAAAGTGATAGACCTCATTAGCGTATTCCGGTTAACAGCCCTACCAAACACGAGATACTGGATCAGAAGTAGTGGCAGGGCGGCCAGCGCAAGGAAGAACCAGATGTTGAAGTTGAGCGCTAGATTGCGAACATAGAAGTGCCACGGCTCCACGCCATAGATATCAGGGCCTCTGCTACCGCCGCTGAAGACATTGTACAGTACGATGTTGAGCGGCACGCACACGAGCTTCCTGTAAAACAGTGAGTCAATGACTGTCTGTAAGAGTACAACAGCAAAAGCTCTGCTTGCGCCATGGAGTAGTACTCGTCGCAGACTTTCTTGAATGGTGCCAGTGAACAAGCCTGCAATAACATCTTCCGCAATGAATGGCAGAGCGAGCGCACCGGCAAAGGGCCAACCCAGGGCACTGCCGACGGCAAACCATGTAATACCTTGGGCAGTCCTCATGGTACGTTCGGACCAGTCCATGAAAGACGCATATCCAAGCATTGCACAATTCATGGCGAAACTCGACGGGAGATATGCAGGCGCAGCATGGTACATGCCCGGGCTGATGAGCATGATCATCCCAAAGAAGGACGCGACTCGCACCTCGAACGTCTTTCGAATAGCAGTATACATGCGAGTCTGGCACGCTGCACAGAACACCGCCAGAACGGCACGCAGGAAATAGAACTCGAAGACCTTGGATCTTTCCAAGCCGAGGGTCTGCAAAGGCAGCATCGCGAGCGCTATTACGAGCGAGTGGATGGCAGTATAGGCCCAACTTCGGATGGCGTAGTCAGGGGAGTACTCCCAGGTTTGCAGACCGTAGCCATGGTTGAGGTAATGGCTTGGTTCCCAGTAGTTGAAGACTTCGTCGCAATCCTGGATGGGCGAGAAGGTGGCGGCGACGAGATTGGCTAGGGAGAATACGCAGAAGACTCCGAAGGTGCTGAGCTGGGGCGGTGGCCTCGCGGGTGTACTGTACACACGATGCATGCGTTAGCCCAGCTGGTTGTCAGAGGCGCGGACAGTGGACTGACTCAGGCGCTGGATGCGCCGTCTTGGGGCGCGCAGCAGTCATTCCGGCGGGTGGGCTTGCAGGAGGTGTGTACAAGGTGCTGGCGGCTCGCCATCGAAAGTACGCTGGAAGCACTTTCACCGACGCTGAGGCGCTGGGCCGTCGCGCATTCACGCTCCGTAGCGGTAGCGCTGGGCCCGCGCCTGCCCGCCAAGGCTCCTAGCGCGCAGCCAAAAAGGCGACGTTCTCCCTCGACGTGCTCCTCTCAACCAGAACTATCATCGCACGCATTTGGGCAAACGGGTGCAAACAACGCACTTGATATATCGCAGCGATCACGCGTGATTCAGCCAAGACGGCAGAGAGAGACACGAAAATGTCCGACTCTCTGGAACCACCGGCCAAAAGGGCGCGGTTGGAGGCGGACGCTCCCTTTTATGGCACATCTGCATCTGCGCTCGACGCGCCTGGCTCGCCTGTCGATGACATGGACGACGACTTCTACGACACCACGCCCGTCAAACCCGCTGCGCTGCCCACGGCGGTGGACGGGACGCCGTCGTTGTTTGCTACGGCGGCACCCGTGCCAGCCTTTCACCTTCCTGGACTCGGCTCTGTGAGCGAGACCCCGGTCGCGCAGTCGCAACCGCAAAACGGCGCAGTCGCCCGAGACGAGGCCCCTGAAGACGGCGAGCTCTCAGACGAGGAGGCCTTCTACAATGATGCCAACCCGCAGGCCGGCTGCCCCGTCGAGCCGCCCGTAGCCAATCAGGGCCAGGCGCAGGATGAGGCTCCACAGCACCGTGAGCCGCACCTCTCCTCTGTCCAGGACGCTGCAGCGGCTGCCGACACACCAGCAGCTGACACGGATGGTGAGCTCGACGCGGCCCTCACAGCCGCCATAGACCTCCAGAACGAGCTTGAAGATGCCACCACAGATACGCCTGCACCCAATGGCGCAGCTTTCGATAGCAAGGCCGAGTTCCTGCGCGCCGCCGAAGCCAACAGGAACGACCAGAACGCCGAGTGGCAGCTAGACTCAGATGCATCCGACTCCGACTCCTCCGACTCCTCCAGCTCTGACGACAGCTCCGATGAGGGGTCGGACGAGGGCGAGCTTCTCGACCCCGAAGAGCAGGTCCGCCTCCTGATGGCTGAAGCTGCCGACGAGCCAGGCGCCTCAGGCCCAGTCAAGGTCAAGACGCTCAACGAACAAGACGAGAAATACGAGGTGCCCAACATCACAGTCACCGAAGACAACAACATCACAGAACTCGGCAAGGTCGAGTCCATTGTCGGAAACCTTGTCGTTGTCAAGGCCAACAGGTCTGGCGACGAGCAGGTGCTCGAGTCTGGTTCTGCGCTATGTCTAGGCAATCGTACTGTTGTCGGCAAAGTCTCCGAGCAGATTGGCCGCGTGGAAGAGCCGCGCTACTCTTTTGGCTTCAACGACGCCGCTGAACTTGCGACTCTAGGTATTCAGAAAGATACGCCCATCTACTACGTGGACGAACACTCGACCTTTACCGAAACAGAACCTATCCGTCGACAGAAGCATACCGATGCATCGAACCTCCACGACGAAGAGACCAACGATGTCGAGTTCTCCGATGACGAGAAGGAGGCCGAATACAAGCGCGAACAGAAGGCCAAGAAGCGCGCTAGGGCAGACGGCAACGACGAACAGGTAACCGTCAACATTCCCACCGGACCCAGACTGCACGTAGACGCTCCCGCACCTCCCATCTATCGGCCCATGGAATACCAGGGTGGTGGCCTGAAATATAGTGACGACGAAGACGAAGACCTGGGCATGTACAAGCCGCTTGCCAGACCAGACCACTTCGAGCAGATTGTTGGTCAAGGTGCGCCACTAGAAGATCGCAGCCACGTTCGGAGAGGCATGGGACGCGGCAGAGGTCCCTGGGGAGACCGTGGTCGCGGGTTCCGTGGTCGGGGAGGTGCTGGCGGTCGCAGTGACTTTGGTGGCGGACGCGGCGGCGATAGAGGAGGCTATGGCGGTGGACGAGGTGAATTCGGAGGAGGTCGTGGTGGCGGAGGAGGAGGACAACGAGGCGATCGAGGAGGCGGCAACAACAATAACAACCACCACCACCGAAATGACAGAGGCGGTGGTGACAAAGGTGGACGTGGCGGCAAGGACCAATCTGACCGTGGCAGGCAACAGGACCAGTTCAACGGTCGTCAACAGAACAACCAGCAGAGGAATCAATACTCTGCATCACCAGCCCGACAGCAACAAGACCGTAGCCAGTCTCGCTCTCAGCAGGACCGCGGTCATTCTCAACAAGCCCAATCACAACAGTCCCCCCCAGGAGGCGGCGGTGGCGGCGGCAAGAACAAGAACCGCAAGCAGCGACAACGTGAAAAGCGGGAACGGGAACGCCAACAATTACAGCAGCAGCAACACCAACAACAGCAGCAGTCGCAGCAGCCTCAGAAACAGCAGTCGCAGCAGCATACCCCTCCGGCACCTTCTGGACCGTCAAACGCTAACGCTTATACAAACAGCAGCAACGCACGTTGGCCAGTGCCCTTCTCTGGACCATCACAACCAGCAGCCCCATATGCCGCCGCACCCGCACCTCCGCCACCAGCAGCATTCAACTATCAGCCTTCGTACACTCCTCAACCTCAAGCCCCGGCTCCGGCCCCGGCTCCGGCCCAGCCACCTCAACAGCAGAACCAGGCGGCCAACTTGGCAGCGTGGGCACAGTGGTTTCAAGCTGTCGGAGCCATGAGCGGACAGCAGCAACCACAACAACCGCCGATGCCAGCACCAGCTCCTGCGTCACTCCCACCTCAGCCACTAGCGCAGTACTCTTACCCTTATCAGCAATATGCGCAGCCGACGGCCCCTGCGCACCCTCCGCAGCAGGGTAATGCTCAAGCAGGAGCGCAGTCTCTTCAAGACATCCTGCGAGCTCTTCAAGGCGGTGGAGCTCCTCAGTAGGCTTGAGGTCATTGCGGCCTGAGGCGCATTACCGCCAGAATCGATTTGGTTAGGTGTTGTAAGATTACATGGTTTCAGTAGGAGGCATGGCACGTAGAAGCTGCTCTGATAGCACGTCATGGCAGCTTTACGAAGCATGCCTCTGGTACTGGGAACAGTTTTCCCTTAAGATGCGGAGATGCCGATATTACTGCGTCACTACACAAAAGAAGGATGTGAGAAGGACGTGGCGACGACGTACAAGCTTTAATGTTTGCTTCTTATGCATGCGAATTAGATGAAGTTTCGATGAGTGGCCTGTCGTAACGTGATCCAACCCGGCTGCCGAAAAGAAGCAGCTGGGAAATGGGTGTGAAGGACGTCATGTGTCCATGCCCAGGCTGGCAGCTTCATTAATCAGCCACAATACAACATGTTCGCAATGTCGGGCCAGGGCGGTTTGATGCGAGCGCTACTGGCCCCCATTGAAGTAACGTTGACCGTCACGTCAGCGTCGAGCGCAGCAAAGTATAAATACACCCCAGTGCATGCCATGTACATGTATCGCAGCACACATGATTCTCTCGAACAGTCGGGCAAGTAGCTAACCGCCTAGCCCCGAGTCTATAGACACGCTAGACGTCGGAGAATAATGAAACAGGGTGTTTTGGGGGAAAGCATAAGAGCACGCCACAGAGTCGGCTTCGCTTTCGGTCCAAGCTATCGATTATTGCTTGTGTCATAAAGGAGACACGGATGCTGGTTGTGGTTGTGTGTTTGTTGTACAGTAGGACGTATGAAGGGACGACGATGGTGATGGTGATGGTGATGGTGATGGTGATGGTGATGACGATGTTCCAGTAACTGTGGCTTTAAAAAGCGCGGGGGCGAAGAGGTGCGACGGCTAGGCACAAGTCAGAGGCACTGGATTCGGCATATGCTGCAAGCAGAGCAGGTGAGATGGAACTGTCAAAAAGCGCGGTTGCGTCGTCTTCGATATTCCTGCATGTGGCCAAAGAACCCGTGCCGTGTGTGCCAGTCGGCTCCGGGGTCGTGTTCTGGGCCGGGGATGGCTAGGGCGGATGCGCGGTAGGACCCCGTAGTGTGTAGGCAGCTGGGAAGATTGGCGGTAGGGTGTGGGTTGTGGTGTGGGTGTGCAGGTGGCGCATTGTTGCTCGAGGAGCAGGTAAGCATGCCGCTCTCCATAGCAAAGTGGAGCCCCCCTCCCCCATGCCCGTGCCCATTCACGACCAGAGAGGAAGAGAGGAAAAGAGAGAGAGAGTCTGTGAGTGTAGGCAGCCATTCACCACCACCACCACCACCACCACCACCACCACCACGACGCCATATCGCCTGTGACGCTTCCCGCTGCCCGCTCCCCCCACGCTGCCGCCGCTAGAGAGCTTCCTTGCCCGCTTCGTTTCGCCTTTACTGCTGCTCTTCTGCCGACCGCCGCCCATGTTGCATACCTCCCACTGCTGTCCCGCCTCGATGAAGTAGCCGTCCCAGCCCTCTCTGCGCAAGCAGTCCCCACCAACCCTACCCCCCGCCGCCGCCACCGCCGCCGCCGCCGCCGTTGCAGCCGTTTTCGACGCCGCAGCCGCGCGGGCCATATAGTCGCGACTCACCCACTGCGACACGCCCCCACCGCCCGTGACCATGACGAGGAATGAGACCATCGGCCGCCATGGATCGGTAGAGAGCTCGTGGAGTTCGCGCTCCGGCGACACAATAAAGCCCTATGGACGCGCGGGTTCGCTGAGGGGCACCCCCATCACCATCAAGACCGACAAGAATCCCAGTTCGCTGTATGTTGTTCCGTCTTGTGTTGCAGCAGCTGGAAGCCGTGGTGGGGAGGCTGCGCGCGCTGTGCGCCCTCGACCCAGCCTTGTCTTGCCGTGTCTTACTGCCCAACGTGCATCGACTCTTTCAGTAGGAAGAAGCACTGCTAACACCGCCATGTAGTGTCAAAAGGGAGTCCGAGATATCGCCTGGCACCGTCCCCCCAGCTCCTCCTCCCAAAGACCCCTCGCACCGACCACGCCAGCCTGCCAATTGGGACAGTCCCACGACGAGCGCCCTTGGCCATCACCGAAAACAGCTGGCTGTCTTGGAGACCTCGGGAGGACGGGTCCCGTCGATATCGCGAAACCCCCCCACCGCTTCAAGCGCCGCGTCGCAAGTCGCGCCCTGGTCTACTGCCCCCAACGGGACCACCATGGCCAACAGCGTATGGAGCAGCTTCTTCAACGATTCGAACGAGGATGTTTCGCAATCGTCGCCTGGGTTTCGCCTGGGGACTGCTACCAAGGAGGACAGCATGGGCTTTCCCATGAAAGACGACAGACGACCCTCTGTAGCCAGCGCCACCACCGTCAGCAGCACTGGTTCCAAGTCGAGCATGGGCAGAGGTTTCCGCAAACGCCTGCAGAACGTGTTCGGAGAGGACTTCCCCGCCGATGACCGTCAGAACTCGGATACGAGCTTGAACACGCAGCAGCGGAACCGAGGCAACTCCCTCAGCAACACCATAGGCAGTAAGCAGCAGTCACGCCCGACCTCGCCTACCAGTTCCCGACCGCGTACACCGCAGGCGTCCTCGGAAGTCACGCCATGGGAATTCCAAGACTCAAAGGTACGTCTTGAATGGGTTTCCAGCTGCCACCACCGGAAGGCACTTGTCTTTGGAAACTCCTGATGCTCCTTCCCTGTTGCTTCACCACCCCGACGTCGGACCCTACATCACTAACCCTTCATAGGACATACCCACCCCGGGTGAGAATGGAGGACGTCGCTCATCCGAGCAAAATTCTGCCAAATCCGGTCGGTCGCATCACAAGCTGCACGTAAGGCTACCTGGCGCTGGCCATCGACACAAGGGCAGCAAGGAAGAGAACAAGGCGCCAGAGGGACGCGGAGACACAGGCCAGCCTTACCCGTTGCGCCCCACCACCAGCCGCGAAGATTCCACCTACAGCGTTCGCCCGAACCAGCCTTCAGCCCTCAGCTCCGCCTTCGCCTCCAAGACAAACCTTCTGGGACGACCGTCGAGCCCAACGCCAAGCTCATACTCGGATATGACACGAGATGAGAGGACAGCACAACGATCACCCAGCACCGGCAAGACGTCACACGGCTTCTTCGCACGGTTACGAGGCAAAGACAAGGACAAGTCGGATCGCATAGTTCCCCAGGACAATCTCAAAAACCTATCCGCTGCTGGAACCGCCTCCGCCACCTCTTTGAACCCTTCTACCAACATAGCACGACCCACAAGGCCAGAGCCACCTCGGCAAGCCACCATGGCGAGGCAGCAGGCCATGGTCAGCAATGGTGTCGAGGTCCAAGGCAAGGAACAGAAGACTAGAGCTCCTCATCACCGTCTGCCCACCTTCCGGAAAGACAAACGCGCACCTGCCAATGAGCCAACTGGACGGAACCCCAACGACAATATCGCTAGCACAGCAGGTAACGATGCCGTCTTCTTCCTGGACAGAAATCTCGATGACATGGAAGGCATCGTGAACCCTCAACAACAACCACCGCCCATGACGCCGCCTGTCGGAGAGGTGCCAAAGCAGCCACCAAACCTTGGCGAAGATATCTCTGTACCAGGGCTCGATGACGACGGTACCGCAGCTTGGGACGCGCCAGACTCTTGGGCTGTGAAGCGCATGAAGGACGAGATGGACAAACTGGGAGACGCCGACGAGACCACGACACCTTCAAAGGAAGAGAGTGACAGCAAGACATACTGTCTGCGCATCTTCAGAGTCGATTCGACGTTTGCAACACTATCAGCCACTCTAAACACGACCGTACAAGAGATTATACAAATACTAGGAAAGAAGACTGTACTGCAGGACGAACTGGACAATTATCACATTGTGATGCGGAAACACGATACCTCGCGGCAACTGGACAGTAACGAGCGCCCGCTGCTGATCCAAAAACGACTGCTAGAACTCGCCGGATACACGGATCAAGATCGTCTTGAAGACGTTGGGCGCGAGGACAACAGTTATCTCTGCAGGTTTACTTTCCTCCCTGCTAAGATGAGCGGATACTCCAGTCTGGAACGGGATCCCGGGTTCAGCAAGATGCAGAAGTTCAGTCACATTGATCTCCAAGGTCGGAACCTGATCACCATACCCATCACGCTCTACCAGAAAGCGACTGAGATAATATCACTCAACCTGTCGCGCAATCTGTCGCTCGACGTTCCTAGAGACTTCATTCTTGCATGCACCAACTTGAGGGAGATCAAATACACCAGTAATGACGCCCGACGACTACCTCCCAGTCTGAGTCTTGCGAGCCGTTTGACCATGTTGGACATCTCGAACAACCGCCTCCAATCTCTTGACCGTACCGACCTACACAAGCTGCAAAGTCTACAAGGTCTCCGACTTTCCAACAACGGCCTCACCCGACTACCAAAATACTTTGGGGAATACCGTGCGCTTCGCAGTCTGAATCTAAGCTCGAATTCTTTGAACGAGTTCCCCGACTTTTTGTGTGAAGTCCGGACACTGGTGGATCTTGACATCAGTTTCAACTCAATATCCAGCTTACCCAAGATAGGCCAACTGACATGTTTAGAGAGACTCTGGGCGACGAATAACAAGTTGACTGGCAGCTTTCCTCCAACATTGAGCAATCTGGTCAACCTTCGAGAAGTCGACGTGCGGTTCAACGCGCTTGACAGTATGGATGTCATGTCCCAATTACCGCGACTGGAATACTTGATGATCGGACATAACTCCATCTCCGCCTTCGAAGGCTCTTTCCCGAAAATCCGCGTGCTGCACATGAACCATAACCCAGTTACACGTTTTGGTCTAAATCAGCCGACACCATCATTATCTGTCCTCAACCTCGCATCTGCCAAATTGGCGCAATTGCCCGAAGACCTGTTTGGCAAATTGACCGGTCTTACAAAGCTCATTCTCGACAAGAATCATTTTACATCCATATCGAACAACATTGGAAAACTTTACAGACTAGAACACCTTAGTGTGGCTCGAAACTCTCTGGATGTATTGCCTGCCGAGATTGGTCGCTTGGTGGAGCTTCGGTATTTGGATGTGCGCGAGAACAATTTGAGCGTACTTCCCCAGGAGCTTTGGTATGCTCGACGTCTAGAGACACTAAATGTTTCCTCCAACGTCCTTGACGCGTTCCCCAAGCCCGGCGCATCACCTCCACAAATAGCGAACGGCGAACAGGGTCAAGTAGATGGAGCGCCTACACCTGTCACATCGGGTTTGACTTCAAGTCCCAGTTATGAAGAGTTGGGCAAATTGGAAGACTTCCAGAATCGCCGTCCGAGTCAGGCATCAGGAGGTCTTAGTGTTGGTACATCGTCTGCTTCTTCACAACGGAAAGGGTCCCAGGCATCATACAATACGTCGAGCACAGCACGCAAGACATCGGTAGCGTCTCGTGCGCCTACTGAAGGGACACTGACGCCCATGTCTCGCAAGGACTCCAGCCTTAGTAGCCGCTTAGTGACGACTTTTGCGGGCTCTCTTCGACACGTGTTTCTAGCTGATAACCGGCTAAACGATGACGTGTTTGACGAACTATGTCTACTACCCGAGTTGCGAATCGTGAACCTGGCATACAATCTTATCTACGACGTACCACCTCGCACAATCCGAAGATGGCAACACCTTACTGAGCTGTACTTGTCGGGCAATGACCTGACATCTCTGCCTTCAGAGGACCTGGAGGAAGTTGGTTCGCTCAAGGTTCTCCACATTAACAACAACAAGTTCCAGGTTCTGCCGGCCGAACTTGGTAAGGTTGCGCAGTTGGCTGTTCTTGATGTAGCTAGCAATTCGCTAAAGTACAACGTGTCGAATTGGCCATATGACTGGAATTGGAACTGGAATCACAAACTCCGCTACCTGAATCTGTCAGGCAACAAACGTTTAGAGATCAAACCCAGCGGCTCATATAGTGGTAGCGGCATGAGCGTGCGAGAAGGGCGCGACCTTACTGACTTCAGCTCACTGATCAATCTCCGCGTACTTGGGCTCATGGATGTCACCATGATGGTTCCCTCGGTGCCTGAACAATCTGAAGATCGACGAGTACGCACTGCTGGCTCAGCTGTCGGCACAATGGCGTACGGCATGGCCGATTCACTGGGGCGCAACGAACACATTTCGACAATGGATATGGTTGTACCCCGCTTCCGTAGCCATGATGATGAGCAGCTGTTGGGTCTGTTTGACGCACAGCCGCTTGCGGGTGGCGGTGCTAAAATCGCCAAATACTTGTACGATCACTTCAAGAAACGGTTCGCCGATGAGCTCGACCGTTTACGACCCAATGAGACGCCATCAGATGCGTTGCGACGAACTTACCTTGGCCTCAATAAGGAACTAGCGACCGCTGCAAGTCAAGGTCTGGACAAGAATGGTCTCACTGCACCATCAACACAAACACGCAGTTCCGTACCCGATCTTAGCGACGATGACCTGACATCTGGAAGTGTGGCTACTGTAATGTTTTTGAAAGAGATGGAGCTTTACATATCGAACGTTGGCGATGCGCAAGCCCTTCTGATCCGTTCAGAAGGAGGTCACAAGATTCTTACCAGGAAACACGACCCCGCTGAGCCAGGTGAGAGGTCCAGAATACGAGAAGCTGGCGGGTTCGTCTCACGGCAGGGTAAACTCAACGACGTTCTCGAGGTATCGAGAGCATTTGGATACGTCCAAATGTCGCCATCGGTCATCGCCTCACCGCACATTCTCAATCTCACACTTGGCGACACAGATGAAATGATATTGATAGCTTCTCGAGAACTTTGGGAATACCTCACTCCAGACTTCGCTGTCGATGTCGCACGATCGGAGCGGAACGACTTGATGGTTGCCGCTCAGAAACTGCGTGACTTGGCCATCGCCTTCGGCGCGACTAATAAGATCATGGTGATGTTGCTCGGTGTCAGCGATCTCAAGAGCAAACAACGTGCTCGGTATCGCACTCAGAGCATGTCCCTCATACCTGCTCCTGGTTCCGATCTTGATTGGGGGGGAACGCGCAGACGTGGAAAGAAGGGCAACTTGGTTGGTGATTCTAAGCTTGCGCGACTCGACAATGAGGTGGACGCGCCAACGGGAGAAGTCAGTCTGGTGTTCACGGATATCAAGAATTCGACGATACTCTGGGAAACGTACCCGATTGCCATGCGCTCCGCGATCAAGATGCACAACGAGCTCATGCGCCGACAGCTGCGCATCATTGGTGGTTACGAGGTCAAGACGGAGGGTGATGCTTTCATGGTCGCTTTCCGCACTGTGACATCAGCTTTGCTGTGGTGTTTCACAATTCAGAGCCAGCTACTCGAAGTACAGTGGCCGCAAGAGATTCTCAACAGTGTCAATGGACAAGAAGTGGTCGATCCTGATGGTAATGTCATCTTCCGAGGTCTTTCGGTCCGTATGGGTATTCACTGGGGCACACCAGTGTGTGAAGTCGATCCAGTCACCAAGCGCATGGACTATTTTGGGCCCATGGTCAATCGAGCCTCGCGTATCTCTTCCGTTGCTGATGGAGGCCAAATCACCGTCTCGTCCGACTTCATTGCTGAAATCCAACGCCTGCTTGAGACACACATTGAAGGCGACCGTAAGAACTCCGCCGGATCTGAAGAAGCATTAAGCGACGATATGAACAGCCAGATCATTCGCGGTGAACTACGATCGCTCAGCTCGCAAGGTTTCGAGGTCAAAGATCTCGGTGAACGCCGCCTCAAGGGTCTCGAGAACCCTGAATACATATACCTCATGTACCCCCACTCGCTGGCCAGTCGTCTTGCTGTTCAACGTCAGACGGAACAGAAGCCTGCAGAACAGCAGAAAGAGGCTACCGCTGGGCAGAAGATGGCCGGCAGTCAGCTTACGATCGACACAGAAGATGTATGGGATCTTTGGAACATTAGTCTACGTCTAGAGATGCTGTGCAGTTCGCTCGAGAATCCAGGATGCTCAGAGTTGAAGCCGCCAGAGACAGCGCTGTTGGAGAGAATGAAGAGCAGGGGTGGGGAAATAACGGACCGATTCTTGATCAATTTCGTTGAGCATCAAATTTCCAGAATCGAGGTATGTCCCCAATTACTCTTAGGTACTGTGAGAGCGAAAGCTAATGAGAATGATAGTCTTGTGCCAGCACCCTCGCCCTGCGCCATCGGATAAGGCCATTCGGCAGTGCGCCTCTGCTTGATCAAGCTTGCCACATGGGCGATATCTTCGATGAGCTAGACGCGAAGCTGAAGCGACTAAAGGAGTTTGAACGCGGAGCTATGGAGGGTATGGCGCCCTCTTGAGCAGCAGTCACCCTACCACAACACAACCATTCATCAACGCAATCACGCAACCTCACAATTACCAAACACAATCTGCAACCTCACAAACGCAATCACGCGTTGGACACCACAAGCAGCAACGGATGACCACGAATTACCGCTTCCGAAACCTTTTTTACACAACACCCTATCTCATCCTAATCCATCAGCCTCTCCCCTCCTCGGTGAAGGGAAATGGCACCGTCCACATCTCTTCCACATTCGGTTATCGACTGACATACCTCGGCGTTTTCCACACTGGCTTGGGATTAAAGGAATACTGGGCGTTTGTATCATACAACAGACGCGCACACATGCACATGAACCGCCCTGGAGGCTGTACCTCTCTATACTACTTACCTTACCTCACCTCACGTTACCTTGATACCACACACATGTTATCATCACATATCATTAACCTTTGAGAGGATGCAACGGATTTTCACGGCGTTTTTTGTTGTTGTTGTTGTTGTTTTTTTTGGAAGGGGAGGGGGGAGCTCGCTCTCAAGCGGCTTTTGGTTTCTGTCACGCGTTATGCATATCTTTTTGTTTTGTCTGCTGGCTTCTTTGTTTTGTTTTACTTTGCTACGCGTGGGCTGGACTGGACTGGACTGGACTGGACTGTAGCTGTAGGGTTTTATTGTTGTCATGCTGGGTTGGGGATTGGATTTGGACGGTCACTTTTTTTGGGGGGCCCACGGCTCTGGGATGGTTGATGTGGCGGCACTCTGCTTGGCACTTTAACGTTTTTGTTGTTTTTTTCCCTGCGGAGGAGAGGGGGGAGAGTAAGTGGGTGGTGAGGTTGGTCGTGTACAGGATGAGTGTGGGTAGTAGTATGTTTAAAAAAAAAACAGGGGGGGGGGGGGGGGGGGGGGGGGGGGGGTTTCTTGAAAAAAGACACTTTCTGCTTTGTCGTGGTGAGGACATGTTTTGTCTTTCTCCTCCTATGATTTATCTCACTCACAAACTTCATCCGCTTAGCTCCTGGTCTAGATCTCCACTACTACTTTTCACTAGTTTTTTCCCGACTGAAGAAGAAGAAAAGTATGAAGACGGTTTACTTTCTTTCACGCTCTGCTGCTGTAATTTTCGCTGCTGCATCACCACGATGTGTATCGGTGCGGTATGTAGTTACTATTATGTGAAGATAGCCAAGCGCTGGTGATGCAACAGAGGTTGATGTGCTTCAATCTTAAAGTCCCGTGTTTGGTACAGTGCGTATTCCTGTACGTTTGTCCATGTCACTGATAGAGCTAGAGGCTGGCAGTTGTGAAGTAGAAGTGTGAAGATTTTCGACGCACACTGTTAGACTTGATGTCATCCATCGTCCAAGGAAGAAAGTGCGTCATTATTTGTCAGCGTACGGGGAAATTTCATTTCGTACAGCCAGATCTGAGTATTAGCAAAGCCCTCAAGCTGAATTTCAAAAGACCACCTGATCTTTCTCAACCCTGTCTGTCATACCTACCATCTCCCTTCCAAACAACTGCGCCACATCAACCCCTTACGCCGCACGCTCGCCTATCCCAGAACTCAATTCATTGCACCGGACTGACATCCGAGTCCTCTCATCACCATCTCTTCTATCCTGCATCCAGATAGGGCTGCATACAATCACACGTGGCGCATAAAAAAAAATCCCGTTCGCATGCCTCGCCCCACACTCACCTTCAACGACGTGCGTCTACAGCGACGCATGGAAGCAGGTAACTGACTCTCCTTCTTCCTACAGCGGTAGTGGCACGGAAACAAGGAGCCATCACCTACTATGCAAGGAGAGGATGAATTTGGCAACGACGGCGAAGTGGGTCAGGAAGTCATCCACGCCGCAAATCCTACCCTACGCCCCCCACCCGTGCATACACTGCATAGACAACTGGGCGGCTATCTCACCAATAAACCATCTCAGATGGCGGTCGTGCGAACGAGAAAAAAAAAAGGTGTGGAGCCATGAGAAGGTCATCTTTGATGCGCGGGGGGGGGGGGGGGGGGGGGGGGGGGGTTCCTTTGAAGGATCCGAATTTCGTATTCAACGTCAACACTCGCCTACTAACCGAAGAAGACGTGCATTGATTGTTAGGAGCAAAACGGTCAATGATATCTGTCAACTGCGGAAAATGCGGTAAATCGCTAAATCTTACCAGAAGGAAACACGGCCAAAGGGCTACGCGTGTACGATCTCAACTGGAGGTTCCGGGGGATCGAGTATGCAAAGGCCATCAAGAAGAATACTTTCCCTCCTCCCTTCCTCCCTTCCTGCCTTCCTTCCGTAGCAAGACCAAGTGAGTCCAACAAAACCATGTTACAACAACCAGGGACTCGGTAACACGAAATTTCGCACCACTGACCCCCTTTTGAGCGATTCATCGACGCAAGAACCCGTTGCATGATTCACAACTTGCCCCCCTCAGTGGCCTCCCTGGAGAACATCGCGTACAAACTTCAAGCCTTCGACAGCAAAAGCCACCATGTTGCCTTCGCGCTCACTACTCCCCGTCTCCACTTCCCTGGTGACCGTCTCGCCTCCCTCCCGTGCCACAGCAAGCGCTACATAGCCAGGCGTCCGATTCCTGCTCGTGCCTCCCGTCGGCCCGGCTGTCCCGCTCTCGCTGACAGTATACGTGCTACCCAGTGTCGTCCGCGTGTGTTCAGCCAGGCCAGAGACGATGGTGGGGGTTGGGCCGCTGTAAGATTTGATGGGACCTTGAGTCCAGCCGCAGTAGGCGATGCGGCATTCGAGCGTGTAGAGGGTGAGGCCACCCCGGTAGTACGTGGATGCACCAGGGAAGGAAAGGAGTGCTGCGGAGATCAGACCCCCTGCTGCCTTTGTGGCAATTTGTCAGTAGGTAGTTAAGCGGTTTTCTTTTTCTCTTTTTCTTTTTTGGTGGAGTAGAAGGACTTTACTGTTTCGGCTACTGAGATTGTTTCCTTGCGCTCTTTGAGTAGAAGGGCTACTTCTTGCACGATTTGTCGTAGCTCTTCGGGTGGGAAAACTGAGAGTGTCATGTTGGGATGTCTTCGAGTTGGGATGTCTTCGAGTTGGGTACTCAAGTCTTGTTTTTTTTGTGTGGATGTGATTGTTGAGGCTCGGAGTAAGTGTAGACTTTTCTTACAAATGCAATGTGTTGATAATCGTAAACGGAGTTATGACGCATGTAAGTTGGCTCTTGGTGGGGTAGCTTTGAGACTCCAAAGTTTGTGGGGCAGCATTTAGAACAGACAACCACCACCATCCAAAGAAGAAATGAGACACGGTTGAGTGACTTATCATGACAGATTTGCGGTGGGATGCAGCTCTACAGAAATTTATTGGTTAGATAAGGGGCAGTGGTAGTATCCATGCAGTACATGGTCTCATTTTATCTCATGAGGTGGTGACACCTGTAACCATGCAGTTCGCATTCCGTAATGTTGGGCATAAAAAGTTTATCGCAATATATGCGATATCCATCTAATCAAAAGCGAATCTTTCCTCTCCCCTCTTCATTAACCTGATTGGTATCGAGACACCCCTCAATTGCAGCGTGATGATGCTCGCCATCTTGTTCTGGAGCATGTCCTTGGCTCTATCCGTAGCCTTTTTATATAGCTCCCTCCTCTCCTTGCCTCCTCTTGGCATCCTCTCCACCTCTTCGTCAGTAGCAAAGTCATCTACTGCGAGCTCGACGCTATACTGTGAGAAGATCGCCGCCAGCACTGCGAGGATCTCGACTTGGGCAAAACGTCGACCAATGCACGATCGAAATCCATCGCTAAAGGGAATGTATGAGCCTTTGACGGGCTTGAAGAGCTTAGATGAAGTGTCTTCACCTGATGGACCTCGTAGCTCTTCATCATCAAAATTGATGTCGACAAAGTCACTTTCGGATTTGGTCTCCACGAGCCAGCGTTCGGGTCTAAACTGGTCGACGTCCGGTGTACCGTCCTTCTTCGATCCATTCGATGGTGCGGGCCAATATTTAGGGTTGCGATGGATAGCCGCACTGAGGAGGATGCGCGTGCCGCCAGGTATCATGTACTGTTGACTCCCAACGTTTAAAGGTTGGGGTCGGCCCGGCGCAGTAGACTTTGGGATGTTGACGACTGGCTGTAGGAGTCGTAATGTCTCGTTCATGACTGCAGCTGCCATGCCACTGAAAAGCTGTAGGAAATGCTCCCCGTACTTCCATTCGTCCATGGGCTTGCCTGCAAATATCTTGTCGACATCGTCCTGCAACCGCTTCTGCGAAGCCCAGTTCATGGCAAGGAAAATCATCGAGAAATGAAGTGTGTTTGCTGTTGTTTCGTGACCAGCCAACATAACCACGAAAGCGTTGCCCAGCAGATCGCTCTTCGTGACTGTCGTACCCTCCTTGTTAGTGATACCGCTTCCACGGATCATAGCATCAAAGAGATCTATGCCTTTTTTGGTTTGGTCGTTGGATTCAACCTGGGCCTTCTTTGTTTCGTAGATCTCGTCCATGTACTTTCCCCATTCGACTACAGCTTCGCCAACTGTACGGTGGACTTTGATTGGAGATCGCACTACACGAACATGTTAAACACACATACTCAACTCAACTTGTTCAGGTGACGACAAGGAGAGAACTTACAAAGCCACTTGGTTGGCATAATTTGAGTCCACATGATGTTGTGGAGCAGTTGGCTGAGAGCTTCTCTGTAGTTCATTGTGTGGCCTGGGGGTGCTTCAGATCCCACAAAGATGGAATCTTCCCCGCCCTTGTTCGCCTCTGTTCTCTCAGCCTCCTCATGCGGCCAAACTACGCGTACGTCGAAACCTGCACCGCTGATCACATAGAGGGCAAGGTTCATTGCCGCAACAGAAGGATCGGCTACGGTCAGGTTGCCTTTACCATTAGGTCCAGCCCACAGACCAAGCAACAACTTTGCGTGATGAAGGGTTTCGTTGAACACCAGTTCATTGTTTTTATCACCGAAACTTGGCGCGACAAGTTTGCGATGTTCACGCCAATCTGACCCTTCAGTACTCACGAGGTTCTTGCCATAGATGTCGAGCGATGAGTACATTTCAAGGGGCTTGGGAAAGTCGGTGCGACGGCTGGTCATTTGAACGACGGCTTCAGCATCGGCAACATAGACGGAATTTCTGGCAGGAGAAGCGACAATGAACACGTCCATACCCATCTTCTCGAAAGGCTTATAGCCGCTCGCGTAACCCCATTCTGGATGTAGGAGACTACAGGATATGATTAATATCTCGATTGTGTGCAAGTCGGATATACTTACTCTATCCACCTGTCTCGCAGCGATTTTGGCAAGAATTTCTGCAGCAACGGCATCCATAGATAGTATGTCGTCAACCAGAAGATGCTCAACGTGTCCAATGGCAACGCCACTACAGGTAGTCCCGAGCTCTTTGCTAGTGCGATATTTCGTTGCAGGCTACGATATGTCCAGATTATCCGATATATGGCGAAGCTCGCAATGGCGCTAACAACCAGGGTGGCGATCATGATTTTCTTCTTGACAGAACTTCAGGCTAGGGTGAGTCTGTTGGTACAAGAGAGTGTGATGCACGCGATCTTGCGCTACTTAAGGCAATGTGTTGAGGATGTTGGAGGAGTCTGCGGTAGTGAGCATTCGCCTTCTAGGGCATAAATGAAGTTGTGACGTATACATCAGCATGATTGGACGCGTTTCATGGGCGTCTCAGCGCCTCGGCTACAAAGCATCGCTAGCAGGCAGAAGGCAACGTCTGGCGATGCATCAAGCAACACGGTTGAAGCCGCAAGCCGAAATGCTGCAGTCACAAACCGGTTCTCTCGTGTGGTGTTGCAATGTACTGATGGTACGGAAAAGGCTTGGCGCAACCTCGTCGACCTACTTGTTTCCTTGCATGTGCCGGTTGCGTGACACATGGGCTTCATCCGCGTCTACAAAACACAAACAAAAAAACCCTGGTCTGCTCGTATCGCCGGGCGATGGGGACTTGCCAGAAGCTGCGTCCCTCGATTGTAAATCCTGCGCTTGGTACGACACCTCAGAACACGCCTCCGAGGAGCAGATGCAAGGCAATATCCCGCTTGTTGGACAGCGACCAAACGAAGGCCCATCTACATTGCCACTGACGACGTTACAGCATACCGTCTGTCATTGTTGACTTTATTTGCGTTAGCGTGCACATTTGGATCTCAATACGACAAAGCGAATACGTTCCACGGATCCGCCTCACGGTTCGCCGTGTTGCACCGCTTTGCCAATTCGCTCTTATGCCAGATACGGCAAGCAGGCGAACAAGGGCCACTACATCGCTTGCCGTCTGGCGCTTGAAATTTCTAGAAATGTGGTTGCTCCGATCGATGGCAAGCTTTGAGGTGCCATGTCGCAGAGTGAAGCGACTACACCGACTCGACGGCAACTTGTCGACACGAGTTTGACTCGCTACTGCACACGTCTCTTGATGGACTCGTAGCCCAAGGGACACGCAAAGTTTTTCTACTGGACGCCTCACGCATTCCACGTGGTAGAGCGACAGCGCCCAGGATGTTCCCACGAGGCTCGCAGGCCGGCCTTGCGTGGACAATCTCGGTTGTGGGGAGTCGTCTATCGGACAGGTCCTTTCACGCATCAATCATCTGGTCTGAAGCAGACCGCAACTTGCCATAGCGTCGGTGAGGAACAGGACCGGGCAGAGTCGGCTCGTCATCTGACTAACTGGCTCAGTAGCCAAATCTGCGAAGAGCTTAGCATCAAAGGCACAGCTGTTTTGGATTGATGTCGCTGGGCAGCTGACCGTTTCTTTGCGGCAGAGCCCTTCACGGCCGAGCGACCTGAGCTTGGCCGTGTTAGCCAGGGCACCGCGGCGTGCACAGTACCAAGTCACTCCAAGTGCACGATGGAGGGGTTCCGCTTCAACTTCAAGTGGGCTTGGAAATGTTCCTGACGCCATACTGGCGGTCGCGTGTTGCGGCGCGCTAGTTTATAAGACCGGCTTTGGACATGATAGAACGAACTAACGTCTATAGCAACGATCCGGCGCCTCTCCGGCGCCTGCGAGTGAGCAGCAGCCGCGATTTCCCTAGCAGACGAGGCGGGCAAGAGGGTGGTGTAGCAGATGTACACAAAACTACTTCGCCATGTGCCACCAAACCAACTGCCTATACGAGTCACGCCAGGATCTGCAGTGCGGAAACGCAACGCTGATCTTTGGGCAGCAGAGCCGTGAGTGACAGATGCTCTTCGCAAAGACTCGGCGCATGAATCGTCGCAGCATAGAGGACGGGACCGACTGCTTGTGGTAAGCAGACAGTACCAGACGCACCACTGTAAGATGAGGCGTCGCGAGATATTGCCTGAACGCCACACGCAGCGCATCACTTCTATCAACCTTCTCGAATGCCTCGGTGCCGCTGCAAAGTGGAGGCTGGCAGACTAGCCGGCCTCAGGAGCTCGGATCAGCTTCACATCTTCAGGGCCAGCAACTGGGCGGAAATTATCCGACTGTAGGTAAGCTGCTGACGGCCGGCCTGCTCCAAGCTGCCTGCATGGGGGGTTGGCGACGATGATTGCTGGCAGGGCGGAGGACCGCGCATGGCCGCACGAAACAACGACGTCTGCGACTGCGGGGCTGGTGTTGCGGAAGCAAAGATATCACTCCAAGCAGACGTGTCGTCGACGGCTGGAGACGGCGGCCAAGTAGTCATCAGTGTATTATGTGCGGTCGCGTCGGGCGGGAGCAACGTCTGCTGTCTGCACCGGCATCACCCTATGGCACATGACGGGCTCTCGCAGCGAGCGCGCGCGCGCTGTTTGATACAACGGTGCCATGTCGTCCTGGTCCATGGCCACACAGCGCGTCTGGTGGCCCCGCCAAAACCCTTGTCCTGTAGAGACTGGGGGGGGGGGTGAATGGCACAAGCGACCTGTGTGAGCTGCACATCCTTCGGTTTTGCGCCAATACGCCGCTTCTGCATCCTCGTCCATCTCTCCAAGCTTCGGTATGGTGTTCTCCCCCCCCTCCACGCCCATCGCACACCCACAACCGCATTCATACCACCACAGCTAATCACTGCCACCCTCCACCACCACCCGCGTGCCTGACCCAGCGCTGTGCCGTCTCCCGCCCCCCGTCTCGTCTCGCTTTGAGCTGTTCCTTTTTGCGACTGATCTAGTTTCGCGCCTCTTGTGATTGCGCCCTGGCCCCTTCGTTCGCACGGCCCGGTCTTAATAGCGCCACTTTTCGCCGACCAAGCCAGCAAACGTCGACAGCTTAGACCGTCCGCGACTCAGTCTTTTGGGGCTTACCTGCTTCGGATAGTTGTCCCCGGCTCCATGGTAAGAGAGTCTTGCCCAAGGCTAGGTCCTTTCTTCGCGCACGCGGCATAGGAAAGCTCCCGTCCTGCATCCCACTCTGGCCTCCGAGCACTTGCCCTGCGACGCTTTCCAAACTCTTCCCCTCTTCCAGGCGATGACGCGGGTTGGGCTGTCATCTGCAAATCATCTTTGACCTGCCATTCGCTGACTCTGGCGACTTGGTCTTTTCCTTGACCCTGCGACTGCCGAGGCCGCCTCTCCACCAACCTGCCCACCCA